>JBDJHY010000106.1:10087260-10102995 GCA_039654485.1 Withania somnifera | reverse complement strand
ATGGGAAGAACTATATGGTGGAAGAGGAGAGAGGCAAGTCAAAAGAGTTGCTCCCAAATAAGGTATCAATACCATCAAGCTTACGTTTTCTACTTTCAAAGAAGGAAGTGATCCGGAATTCATTGAATGGATGCTCCAAACTGAAAGGATCTTCCTCACCAACAATGTGTCAGAATGTATGAAAACCAAGTATGTCACAACTCAGCTCGAGGGGTATGCTTCGACTTGGTGGGAAACACAAAGGAGGGAGCGGACAATGAATCACAACTATTTGTTGCCTAATTCGCCGGAGATGTTAAAAGTTAGGGAAGCAATCATGGGGACATACTCAAGAGGGTGTATGCACTTAGGCAAGGTTCAAAGAGCCTTGAAGATTATTATGATGAGTTTGAAAGCTTGCGGATGAAGGCAAAGTTGGAGGAACCAACGCAACATACAGTGATACGTTTTACTAATGGGTTTTGGAGTGACATTGCCAAAGACAGGAGGTTTAAGCATCATGACACCTCGAATGCGGCCTTTCATGATGCTACTAAAGTTGAGGCAGATGTGAAGGAGGAGAAAGCTTATAAAACCAAAAGCACTTCTACCTCTTGGGGAAAAGGGAGTGAGAAGTGGAAGTTTCTTCATTCTGAGACGTACCTAAGATTGGGGGCAATGAGGTACAAGTTAAGAGTGACTCCAAGAGATTGGGGGCAATGAGGTACAAGTTAAGAGTGACTCCAAGGGAGACTTCAAACCCAAGGGAGACTTCAAACCCAAGGAAGACTTCAAACCCGGGGAAGGTAGTGCTTCTAAGACTAACTTTCCTAAACCTTCTACTATCCAATGTTTCCGATGCCAAGGACGAAAGCACATTACTAGTGAGTGTCCGAATTGTAGGCAAATCATGGCCTTCCGATAGAGGTACCAAACCGATAGTGAAGATGAGTATAGTGATGGGGGCAAGAGTGAGGAGCATGAGAGTGAGGAAAGCTAAGGAGTCTTCGGGTGGTGAAGAAGAGCTTGAAATAGGGAAGCCTACTTTTTGAGCATTGATGAGGAGGCTAGGGTCGCTAATGTGTGAAGAGGATGACTCGTTGCCGGTGGATGTGAATTTTTCTCGTGTATTGAGGCAGATAATGGGAGTCGAAACTAAAGAAGAGCTTGACCAACGGGAGAATTTGTTTCATTCTAAGTGCAAGGTCATGAATAAGGTATGTATAAATGATAGTGGCAATTGCACAACGTTGTGAGCCAAGCCTCAGTTGAACATTTGCAACTTCCCACAAGGAAGCATCCTTGTCCTTATATGTTATAATGGTTTAATGAGAGTGGTGAAATGAGGGTACTCAAGCACAGTAAGTCTTAAGTTTGGCATTGGTAAATATCGGGCTGAGCACATATTTGACCTAGTGCCTATGCTAGCTTGTCATCTAATGCTTGGAAGGCCATGGCAATTTGATAAGGACATCACCCATCAAAGGAGGACCAACAAGTACGCATTTGTATTTGAGGGACGAAAACATGTGCTTATATCATTGACTCCCTATCAAATAAGTGAAGATTACTGGATCATAAAGGAATTCCGAGAGAGAACCAAAGTGATGGACGTGGGGGAGGGAAGTGAAGTTTTCAAGAAGCAAGACCTAACCAAAGCAAAGAAGGAATACATGGTAACTAAACCAAGTAAGTGCTTGAAAGGGTTGATGAGCGGCATTTTCTAGTGTGCCTTGTCAACACACATTTATTATTGCATACTAACCAAGATACTAGCACTTTTCCTAGTACCATTTCTTCTCTTTTGCAGGACTATGAAGCTCTATTTCCGAAGGAGATGCCTAGTAGAAATTGATTTCATTCCGGGATTTCAAATTCCCAATAGGCCGGGTTATAGGAGCAACCCAGGAGAAACCAAAGAAATCCAAAGGCAAGTACAAGAGCTTCTTGAAAAAGGTCTAATCAAGGAGAGCCTTAGTCTTTGTGTCATACTGGTGATTCTTGTTCCTAAAAGGGATGGCACTTGGAGGATGTGCATTGATTGTCGGGCGGTCAATAAGATTACTCTTAAGTACTGACATCTTATTCCCTGGTTATGATGACATGGTATATGAGCTTGGGGGTCAAGTATCTTCTCCAAAATTGACCTCCAAAGTGCGTATCATCAAATCCAAATGAAGTCGGGTGATGAAAATGTCCTTCAAAACGAAGTTTGGCTTATATGATGGCTTGTCATGCTTTTTTGCTTGAACTACGCCCCTAGAACTTTTATGCGATTAAAGAACCATGTTTTGAAGTTATTGATCAACAAGTGTGTCATCGTTTATTTCGACGATACAGTAGTGTATAGTAGATCCATGGAAGAGCACGTCCACCAATTGAGGCAAGTTTTAGACATCTTAATGAAGGAGCAACTTTATGCTAACCTCAAAAAGTGTTCCTTCGATCTTGAGAAGGTGGTGTTCCTTGGATTCGCTGTCAATACTAATGGTGTCGAAGTAGATGAGGAGGAGATTGAGACCATCAAATCTTGGTCGAACCCCACAAATGCTACTGAAGTTCGTAGCTTCCATAGGTTGGCAAATTTTTACCGGCGGTTTGTCAAAAACTTTAGCACCATTGCATCTCCCTTGACCAGGTTGATCAAGAAAGATGAACCATTTATTTAGGGAGAAGAGCAAGATAAGGCTTTCCAAGCCTTGAAGTCCGTATTATGTTCATCTCCATTGCTTCAACTACCCGATTTTGAGAAGATGTTTGAAGTGGAATGTGATGCTTCGGGTGTTGGGATTGGTGGTGTCTTATTGCAAGAAGGTTAACCCTTGGCCTATTTTAGTGAGAAATTGAAAGAGGCTTCCTTGAATTATTCTACTAATGATAAAGAATTGTATGCTCTTGTATGGATATTGACTCATTGACAACACTACTTGTGGCATAAAAAGTTTGTGATAAGGATGGATCATGGATCCTTAAAGCATCTCATGGGGCAATCAAAGTTTAACAAGAGGCATGCTAAGAGAGTCGAGTTGATTGAGACCTTTCCCGATGTGATCAATTACAAAAAAGGTAAAGACAATGTGGTAGCGGATGTGCTTTCACGAAGGTTTGTGTTGGTCAATACTTTGGTGTCCAAGTTGATGGGTTTTGAGAGCATAAAGGAATTCTATCCTACGGATATTGATTTCAAAGATACATTTGAAGAGCTTAGACAAAGGCACTGGGTTGATAGGTTTCAATTACTTGATGGGTTTGTGTTAAAAAATGGGAGGGTATGTGTTCCAAAGAGCTCATGGCGGAAATTGTTCGTCAAAGAAACTCATAGTGGAGGCATAATGGATCAGTTTGGAGTAGCCAAGATTCTTGATATATTTATGGAGCAATTTTATTGGCCCAAAATGTGGCATCATGTGGAGCAGATATGTGCAAATGTCTACAATGCAAGCAAGCTTAGTGCACAACTCAGCCTCAAGGTATGGACACTCCCTTTCTTACCCCTAGTGGCCCGTGGATAGATATTTTCATGAATTTTGTGTTGAGACTCCCTCGAATAAAAAGGGGTCATGATAGTATTTTTGTGGTGGTGAATCAGTTTTCTAAGATGTCACATTTTATTTCTTGTCATAAAGTTGATGATGCTCCTTATATGGCTTCTTTATTTGTTTCCAAAGTACTTAAATTGCATGGGGTACCAAAAACTATTGTTAGTGATAGGAACCCCAAATTTCTTAGTTATTTTTTTAAAAGTTTATGGGGTGTCCTTGGCACCAAGCTTCTATTCTCTACTTCATGTCACCCTCAAACGGATGGTCAAACCGAAATAATGAATCAAACGCTTAGGAATATGCTTCGTGACTATGATTGGTTGGATTTGCTTCTAATAAGTTGTATCATTCCTCTATTAACATGACTCCTTTTGAAGCTTGTTATGCTTTTAATCCCTTGTTTCCCTTACACTAACCCCATTGTCTAGTGATGTTGTGATAAGTGTAGATGCAAAAAAGAGGACAACGGAGATGTTGAAGATTCACGGCAAGGTAAAGGAAGCAATTGACCGAACCAACGCCAAGGTATCCAAGAAGAAAAATTAAGGCAAAAGCAAGGTGGTTTTTCAACCGGGTGATTGGGTGTGGGTACATTTCAAAAAGGAAAAGATTCCCACAAGATCGCAAGCGGAAGCTAAGCCGAGTGGGTGATGGTCCATTCCAAGTGCTCCAACACATCAATGAAAATGCATATAAGATCGACCTCCACGGTGAGTATAATGTTCATGATGTGTTTAATATTACTGATTTGTCTCCTTGTGGTGTGAGTGAGCTTACAGATTCGAGGACGAATCCTCTTCAAGAAAAGGGGAGGATGATATAAGCATGGATCCCACCTACATTCAAGACCATTCATGAGAAGCCAAGTCAGGGAACCAAAAGCCTTGCAAGCTGCCATTTATGCATAGGGGACTTTGTACAAAGCCCAATTGGTGAATTACAACATATGGAAGGCTTGTGGAATTCAAGATGAAGCATATGGAACTCAAGGAATGGAAGAAGTGGGCGTCCCAAAAACTTTAGGGCCAATGTGGCATTTCCAAAATTTGGAGATTATTTTGACATCTTGGGTAACTTTTGGGTCCAAGTATAATAATTGCAAATTTGTTTTAGTATAACTAGTTGGTCTTCCATTTCATTGTGGTAGACTTGGATGAAAATACATTCAAAACTTTGAAGGCTTTAGTTTATCATTTCTAGAGTAACTTAGTGTTTATCATAGCATAATTGTAGTTTGAGTGATTAGAGATGGATTTACTTGGTTGCTTTCATAACTTCTTTATTTCAATTAATCAAAGAGTCTTCCGTTTGTGGATTTTCAAGTTGGTTTTCTCTTGGTTGATTGATTGGAATTTTATTATAGTTTATTAGTTCAATTGGGAGGTAAGGGTATCAAGTCCCTTATTGCCAATAAACTTTTGTGCAATTCTAAATGTCAAGTAAGTCTCCGTATCTTATTGGTGAAATTGAATACTTGAAATTCAACAGATCCTTTCTTTTCTTTTTCTCAGTAAGTTATTGTACAATTCTGCATATCCTTTTTTGTTTGTTTTCTTTCATCCTTGTTTTCGTTGTGATTCGTAAGTCCAATCTCATCACGTAATATGCGCCGGATTATATGCAGGATTTCACCATGAAAGGTCATCTGTCCACGAGAGGTGTCTCAAAATAAGGGGAATTAGAATTTGCTTACCTTCTCTAACTGGATGACATAAGAGGAAGTCCACACAAATTTCATCCAGATAACTTTAGGTGACTAGTGCAGTATTTGATAAGGACGTTAGATGACAAGAAAGAGATGTGAAATTTTCGTTTTATAGCAGGTAATGCCCATGTATTCTACTTTTCATTTTGTAAATAGGAGTTCTCTTTATACACTATAGGAAAGAATTTAGTATTGCAAAATGAATATTATAGGATCAAATTATATAGGAGTGGGCATGTCCACTCTTTTTCGAAGGGAGTCTTAGAGTAACTGCTAAAGTTGTTATCATGTGACCAGGAGCTGCAGGTTCAAGCCGTGGAAACAGCCTCCTAGAAAAATGAAAGGCAAGCCCTGCATACAATAGACTCTCGTGGTCCGGCTCTTCCCCAAACCCCGCTCATAGTGGAAGCTTTAACGCACTGAACTGACATTTCATGGGCATGTCCACTCTTAGTTTGTTTAAGGAGGTTGATGCATCTCCTCTTTTTTGCTTACTTATCAAAAGAAAGGCATATGCACCCTCTAAGCCTTATCCTGACTGCTCAACAAGTACTTCAGAAATGACTGCTCACATAACACAATCACTTGCAATATCGCACCCCATCCAACTCCCATTGCAAAAAAAAAAAAAAAAAAAAAAAAAAAACAACGCATTTTACTACCTGAATTATTGATTTATTTCCTCCACATACATCATTAGCCATTTAACACAATACTTTCTACTTTCTCCATTGGATTTTTAACCTAGTGAGGTGAATCAGAAAGTTTAATAGGATAATCAGATTCATCAGAAAACAAACCTTCAAGTTACCACATATTGTCTGTGTGACAGCTGAATTCAGGGTTGTGTTGAGAAATATAGAGTAGTTCAAGAAAAATGCCAATATGCAAGACATAAGCAATACAACCTGCTCATTTACAAAGTACCAAGCGTCAGAACACAGCAATATAATATCCAGTTCAGAGAATTCTAAAAAGCAGTTAAATGTCCAGTAACAGTTGGAAGGAACCATGTGAGTATGCTAGTGTGAAGAGAGTGAGACATATTTAAATTGAAACCAACATTACTGTTTGAAGCATGATTCAGCTACATATTTAAATTGAAACCAAATTACTGTTTGGAGCAGGATTCAGCTCTTCGCTTCTCCTTTTTACTGCAGCGCAGCAAAAATATTGTCCCAGGATGTTCGCACTCCTTGGTCTCCTAAAGGTGTGCAGTAGTAATTTACACATTTGCAGTAGTTATTTCTTTGTAGTAGTTTGCGATTTCTCATTCCATTAATGTTAGAAAACCATGTCCTAGTATCTAGGGGAAGTTATCATATCAGTATTGTATTTAAACTCTATTTTATCTCATAAATCTGAACAGAAAGTATTTAAACTCTATTTTTATCTCATCAATCTGAGCAGAAAATTATTCCAATTTGTTGCAGGTTCTCTTAACAAACCAGACCCATAAGTCATGAGTAGAAAACATTTGAATTCATCTTGCAGCGTCCTATAACTAGATCCATAGCAGCGGACCTTAACAACTTGGTAAAAAGCCGGGAATTATGGGAGAACAAATGCAACTGGCACAATTTGTGAACTTGTTCCAAGAAGAAGAGCCTATTTGGATTTGCTTATTTTAAGTGCTTTTAACCCAAAATAGCTTTTAAGTATTTTTGAAGTGTGTGGGTGAATAAAAATGTGCTTTATAACACTGTTTAAGTCAAAATGATAAAAATAAACTAAAAGTCAAAAGCAAGAATTCCTTACTTCTCCAAAGTGCTTAAAAGTTGTTTTAGCCTAAAATCACTTAAAATAAGCAAATCCAAACAGGCTTGAACATGCAGCCAAATTAGAAACTCAGAAATCCATAAATGCTTGCTTGGATGCACTACAAAGGATTTAGAGAATTCAAAGGCCGATGCAAAATCAACTGAAAATACCAGTTATAATCGAGGTTGGAAGGGTAAACCTACCGTTGCAGGAGGGTCAAGATCAGAAAGGAAGGAAGTTCCATCATTCTTAGACATACAAGGTTAGATTTTCCAAGATTTAACGGCCAAAGGACCCCCCTTTCGATGGCTGAACAGGTGCAAGCATTGCTTTCGACATCAACAAACACAAGAAGAAAAAAAAATTGGACTTGCTTCTTTCATTTGGAGAGAATTGCACAACTCTAGTTTCTTCAACTAGAAAAAGATATGCCTCACGGTCTTGGGATGAGACTAAAAGTTAATGCAACCTTCATTTTGGATCACCAATTAGAAGTCAAAAATTGGGAGAATTGGCTAAATTAAGCAAAATTGGATCTGTAGCAAATTACCAAGAAAAGTATGAGTATAATAAACTTACATAAGCGCACAAAACTGAACTTTACATTGGTGATCTTGCTTATTACATAGCAATTGAGGTAGAGTTGCATAATCTCTCCAGATTTGGCTATGCATGTGTATTTTAACCCCTTTGTTCGCAATTGTTAGAGGCATGTAGATCAAAGATAGCATATTTCTCACCTCATCAACACGTCAAATTTATGAAGAAACTGACCAGATCCGAAATGGAGGAAAGACGACTTAAGGGACTTTGTTTCAACTGTGATAACTCATTCACCCAAGGTCATCAATGCATGAAATTATTCTGGATTGACTCTATAGACGATGAGGAAGAATTTGCTGAAAAAGAAGAAAATACTAGTCCTTTCCACAGTTGGGAGTAATGTTAGAACTCCTTCAAATCACGTTTGTCCTCAAGCGCGATTTGAAGGAAGGGAGTAATGTTAGTACTCCTTGGTCTCCCAAGGATTTATAGCATTACTTATTTGCAATAGTTATTTCTATGTAGTAGTTATTAGCGATTTCTCATTTCAGTTGTACTTATCTCTTTGTAGTAGTTTGCAGTTCCTCATTCCAATAATGTAGGAAACCATGTCCTAGTTTTTAGGGATAGTTATCTTATCAGTATTATGTTTAAACTCTATGTTTATCCCATGAAATCTAAGCAAAAGCTTATTTCAATTTTTAAGTACTTTAACTCAAGAGATTGCAGGTTCTCTCTTAGCGAACCATCACCGTATGTCGTAGGAAGAAAATATCTTATTTAATCTTGCAGCGTCTCATAACTAGATCAATATTCAGGACCACAACATAGGAAGTGGAAAGATGGGGATTGAGAACATCTTATGAGCTTGAGCTCCTCCGGAGAATGTGACAAAGCAAATTCAACTATCACATTATGAAGTGCACGAAGAGATAACAAGACAGTAAGGTAGCATATACCAAGTTACTTATGAAACTTACCAGGAAACCGGGTGAAAATAAGTAAGGGAAATCCATTGTAAGTGCCAGGTCACCCCGAATAAGTGACCAAAAAAGTAAGAAAGGCCCACAGACGATTCCTAGGTCAAAAGAACCAAGAAAAACAAGAATCAGATCACAAGAATCATAAGGAATGACAAGGATGAATAAAAGAGAACAAGAGAAAGACCATTGCACCACATTAGGCCAAAGCTATTGAGCCCACTTGATTTCCCTGGATAGATGGAAGTATTAGGAAGGACGAAAAAAGATCACTCCGGAAAGACTACATGACAAGGGAAAGATACTACCAATACGCGCTATGGTGGCAAGGTATATTGCAGTTGTGATGTTGGATAAGAAGACAACAGCATAGCCATAAAAGTCAAATGACAAGTCCCGAGCTCCAGCAACAAAAGCACCGAACATGATTATCACCACACTGGTAATGTTAGACAAAGTTTTGTTGAAGGAACAAGCAAGAAGTAAGTTCACAATATAACTCCATCTATGAGTTTGAATGATGTGTAGATAACAAGCCCTTAACAGAATACGAAAGAATAGGATTTACGGAAGGCAGGCAAACAATGAATTATCTGCTTATTGGTTGATTTAGATGTGTAAAAGGAGAATCTAAGAGTCATCTGCTCACTAGGATTAGGAAAATAATGCTGGTATAAAATTCAGTATTATTGTTATTTGTGTTAATAAATTAACATGATCTTATGAGATTTTCTTTTTCCTTTTTCTAGCATAGTTATAGAAATAGAATAGTTTATTTTATTATAATTGGTTGTCTTTCCTTAATCAGTTAGGATTCACTTGTATAAAAACTCCTCATTTGACGTAAACACATACTGATGCATGAAGAGTCCTTTTCTTCTTTCTCAAATTCTATAATTATTTTACACCGCATTTTGTTGGCATTTTGTTTTTGATACAAGTAATACCAATATATTTAATACTACCGAAACCGGTGTTCTATATCAGACCCAACATGGAATATAACTTGTAGAGGTATTAACTTTATGGGATAAAGAACCTAAAAGAAAAACAATCTTCACTTCATCATCTGGTTTTTATTTACTTCAAGAAAATTAGTAGCATCGAAAGTTTTTATATTATACACCATGTATCCTATTTTTAATTCAATGAATCAAACATCTGCCAAAAGAAGCATACACACTACATAATCCAGTGATCACAAATCCCTGTATTAGAACCTTTGGATTATAATCCTGCGTAACTTTGTCAGCTGACCAAAAGACCATTTGGTGCTTAAATCATAAACCCCTTAATAGCCTCTTAAAACTAATTACTAGAATATAACAGAACCAAGATAAAAAGGAAACAATTTTCTATTCATTCGTGTAGCTTTCAGGCAAGCATGAATGAAGCACAGAATATAGCCATGTATTTGGTTCTCATGTATCCATACCATTAGGCTATTAGGTTCAGCAATCAGTTTTAAACTTTGTGCATTTTGTCAGATGTCATTTTCCTAGAGTAATAAGCCTTTGTTTCAACTTTAAGAATTGTAATTCCAAGAAACTTGCGTCTTTCCAGATTTACTAGTCTTGTTTAAAGAACCGGAATAAAGGAACAAGGGAAACATTAATCCAGTTCCTCTAGTCACTATTTCCATATTAAATTTTTCATCTTTATGGAAAATTGTTTAGTTTATGAGAATGTCAACCATTGGTGAACCAGAAGATTTAATAAGTAAATCTGGGAAGCAACTTTAATTTCATAAAATTGAGAAAATGAGAGAGAATGGGATAAATAGGTACTGAACCATTAATCCAAATATTCTCTATTGGCAAACTTTGAGAAGCGTAAGTTTAAAATATAATTTTCTAATATTCTGATTCCCTATAAGGAACTTTTCTGTGTTGTCTATCTCAAGATCGCATAGTTTGTAGACGTAGCTTCTGCAACAAACTGAGAGAAAGAGGAAATACTTACCTTCCAATAATAGGACGACTGTACCTCTGACCTGCAAGAATGGATTCCACAATCATTGTAAATATAACAGTTGTCCTCCTAAGGGTTGTGTACATGGGTACATTTACTCCCCGAACAGACTCCATCGTGACTAGCTTTCAAGGAGAAGCAGAGACCACATAAAATCTTTTGGTGAGATGTGAACTCCTAACGCTAGGGGAAAAATATGAATACAAGTACAATACTAAATGAAGCAGTTACCATGTAGAGAAGATAGGTCACAGCAACAGGTAAAGTATCAATTAGTGTCTTCAGTGGCACAAATGTTTTAAAATTGTCGGGCGTAGCCAGAGATTCACTCAAATGAAAAGAAATGAGCTTCATCCGTCTTAAGAGATAAAGAAGACAACATGAACATATTATCTGCAGATGACAAGAGGTTAAATATATAAACTCAGTGATGCCAACTGATACAAAGAACTGATTTTGAAAAGCACGGAAGCAAATAACTCCTCAAGCACAAGTTTCTTAACTCATTTGGAAGTATAAAGACGTCATACGGAGATATTGGTAATGTAAAATACTATATTTGGTAACTATGTAAAACTTAAGAAATAAGCCAGAGCTTTTGATAATGAATTGACAGTCTATTTAAATGTCGGAAACAGGTTCTCTCACAAGGTAAGGTCCGCATATATACCACCCTCCCCAGACTGCACCTGTGGGATTACATTGGGTCATTTGTTGTTGAAGACAAATTCCTGTAGAATAAATGTCTTTATCCATCCCAGGAAAATGAATAAATAACGTATGGCACAATGCTGAGACCACTTAGGCATCCCTGCTAAAACAGAGTCACTAGCTACCTGACAGAGTGTGATGACATTTGCAGATGGGAAGTTGTATGAAGAAAGAGCTGCTTTGTTGAACAATACCAAGAGAACTGCAAGTCATTATCAGGTAATTTAGTAAGCATCAAGAAGTGCTATAAAACTACAATGGTGAGGTTCCCAAAAGGAACATGATTGAAACGTCCCCGAAGGCATAAGGAAAACCACAAGGAGATAATTATGGAGAACCAAAAGGTCTTTCATAAACAATAGGAACAAATCAACTAAAGGACTATGATGCTTAGAGAGGATCAGAGCTAAGAAAGATAGCTCCAATATTCCTCCCAAATGACCTGACAGAATCAAAATTCAAGATTGGCAACTAAATTCGGTGCTTCATTTTAAATTTGAGATTCTTCTATGTTAGCTGATGCTTAAGTTCTGTCACTGAGGTCACATTATTACGTGTTTGGTTTCTCAAATAAATGTCCTAAAATATGGACTAATTTACTTTTTCTTTTTAGAATTGAGTGGAGTGCACTGACCTAAATGAACATAAATGAACATTGATAGTGCAATATGGACAAAGAATAGCATCCAGAATGGACATTAAACACAATGAAACAACATACAGTGGAGTCTCATTGAGTCTTTTTCTTCAGCATTCTAATGTCTTCATCCAAAAATTGAAGTCAAAGGTATCCCCTAACTTCTGGATGTTGAACAGTGGAGTCACTTGCCCAAATTGAAGCTTTTTGGCTGTTCTTTTTCAAGTGTGATAAAGAACAGAGACTATTAAATTGTTTGCAGTAAGTTCTATAATATCGTATAATATAGAGGCATTTACACATTCCAAAAAAAAAAAGTTAATTTCCACTACGCTAGAGTAGCATACATGGACAAAAGTCATATCCAAAAAGACACAAGTAGGTCTGTTCGTCTGAATCAGGTAGTATAAGATGTAGCAAAGAATACAACACAGTACTTTTATACATTTACTGCTGATTAATTGCTTATAGTGTAACTCCAAAAGACATAAATGCTACGATTCCAGCTAATACATCTATCCATCTTAAGTTAATACTTCAACATTAAGTTTGACCTTTTTCACCTGTTTATCTTTTGAGTTCATCCAGTTATAACATGAACGATCTCTGACTTGGCAGAAAACAAAGCAAAAGAAAAGTGTCTAAACATGTCTATCATTTGACAAGATGAGACATTTTAAAGATGCGTGAGTATTCATGATTTGATCAACATATATAAAGTATTCAAGATAATCAACACATTTGAGTGTAAAAATGCTACATAATCAAAAAAGAAAAAGCAGAGGTCTATATCCTAAGGTGCCAAGATTAAATGAACATGTTAATGAATAATTGGTGCAATAAAGATAGTGATATTTTAGATGTTAGAAAAGAATTGTGTAAAAATCTATTTTCTATCCTATCCCTGAATTACCCCCCCCCCTCCCCCAACTACATAATGAAAAAAAAAAACTTCATAATGAAGGGTAAAGGACAATTGTTCATGGCATCAAAAGCTGAGAAAGTCAAGCATGATGAATTTGATACATATGGGGAAACAAAAAGTACTCCCTTTATTTTAGATATGTAGTACTTTCCTTTTTTTAGTATGTTTAAAAAAGACTACCACTTTCTACATTTAGTAACTATTTAATTCCAACATATCACATGGATTTTTAAGATGAAGAGATTCAAAGAGTATTTTGATACATTAGACACATCTTTAATTTAAGACAACAAGATCCAAAGACCTTCATTATTTTCTTAAACTCCAAGTTCAGTCAAATTAAGACATATAAAACTAAACGGAGGATGCATTTAAAAATAGTCTAAATGAATGCTCTTTTAATGAGTTAGCCAATACCTAAGTCATAGAAAGCTTGATATTTCAAAGATTTTGCACTACTAATCCTATTTAATAACTGTGAAACTTTTACACATTGAATATAAGGATTAATAGTTTGCTCCTGAAGATTGAAGCATTGCACCCAAGCCTTCAGATGCGAAAATGTAACGCAGATCTTCAGAATATTCATTGCCTGATAAGCATGAACTGATCATTCTACAATAAACTTGAACTGATCATGCTACAATAAACTTGTTATGTGCACGACATTCCATTTGCATATGATTGATCTATTGTTTTATGTATTCTTAAAAACTTGAAAGAAGAGATAGCAAAAAAAAAAAATAAAGATACACTCTAAAGATAAAACAAAAGAAGTTTTTATTGAGACAGCAGAATAGGTGAACATCCTTTTTTTATGTTTTTACCAAAAGTTGATTTACATCACAGTCCTTTCTTTAATTTACCACAGGTCTGCATATTAAGGTGCGTAAAGTATGATTTATGGGGCTACAACCAACTAGAAAAGTTGCCATGATTAGCTTCTACATGAATCGACAATCATTAGATTCAACCTAACCAAATCTAAGCGCCAATCAACAGTAATTAGTTAAACAAATTTTAATCTCATTGAATGAAGTTCAACAAATAGGGAAGAGAAGTTCTTATCAATATCGAACACCAATAAAGAGCTCAACTTTTTAAGAGAGTTAGGAAAGGGAACATCTTATAATACTTCATTCCGTGAAGAATGAAGCAACTCCCGTGCTAGTTCTAATGATAGTGGATGCAGCATCCTGGAAATCGCAATTTCAAACGTAAATAAGGAGAAAGATTAGAAGGAAGAAAGAGGAAGTATGTATACCAGCACATGACATGTAAGAGATAGCAGCATAAGCACCGCGTTTGGTCATGGCCGATCCTTTGAAGAGATTCTCCTCTGTTCGCAGCAATGATGAGTCGATCGCCGTCGTCATGGGCAGTATCGGACTGTTCCTCGTTGAAGTTGAAGCCATGATTTACAGTATCACCAAATTCAGATCTCTCTCTTTGTGAATTTTCAACCTGAATTTGAGAACTTATTGATTTTAGGCCAAAAATAGCCTTCACTATTGGAAATAGAGCAAAAATAACTCCGTAAGTATTTTTTATCAAAAATAAGCAAATACTTCTCTATTTATTATTGAGCTCATAATATCCCTCAACTTAATAAAATATCATTAGGGCATGCCAATGGCAAAAAAACTCCAATATAGCTTGTCAACGTCATCATTCAACTCAGTAGCCAATGGCAAAAAACTCCAATATAGCTTGTCCACATCATCATTCAACTCAGCAACCAGCCCATATAGTCATGTAATTCATATAAATCCACTTCTAAATAACATTTGTGGTAATATATTTTTAAAATATTTTTTTGTTCTCAATTTGTTTAGGACTTCCATTTTAGATCCACTGATTTGTGAAATAAGAAAAGTAAAAGAATTAATTCTTGCTTAATAGGTTAGTTGCACACAAATTAATTGATAATTGTACCTTGCTAAGAACACCAATAATAGAAAATTCCGCTCCAAAAGTCCAACACAAACAAATAGCCCTGGGTTTAAAAACTTGAAAAACCCTGGGTGGTGCCTCCATATACCCCAATTTCAAGCAATAATCAAAATTGAACTACTCAAAAAGGATGATGGAGAAGGTGGATTAAGCTTTGATTTTGAATGTGGCTTAGACACAAGGCCAACACACCCAATGTAATGACTCTTATGGTCATTTATAATAAATACGCGATATTTTGCATTCTAAAGCGTTTCAATAGTTGCCCCAAGTCACCTATGACTTGCTGGGACCGGTAGTTTAGATTTCTGGCGGCTCGGTTAAGAAATATCTCAAATTGCCTGTTTTAGAGCCTAAAAACTAAGTACTCATTGACCAAAGTCAACTTTCCTTCAACACGAGCCCGAAATTAAATTTCAATAGTTTCGTTAGCTCCGTAATACCAAATTAAGTCAAGATTGATCTTAAGTTTGCGTTTTGGAGTTTTCGTTTACACTTTATGTCAATCTGTGGATTTTAGTTAAACTTAAGGCCTAAAGTGGAGCTTGAGAGGTGTTTTGGTGTTCGGAGTATCGGATCAAAATTCTAACGCTTCCATCAGCTTCGGAATGGTGAATTTAGGCTAGCTTCCACCAGCTTCGAAAAGTTAAAAATTTTCTAGTTTCGGCTAAATCTTGGTTGGGGGTCAATATGGCTCAAACGACCTCTGATGTTGATTTCGTTGATTCCATTGAGTCCAGAATGTGTTTTTAACATAAAATACATATTTGGTTTATCAAATTTGGATTCCGTTTCATTTCCGATGTCCTGATTGAAATTCAGCAAAATTGTTGTCAAAACCTGCAACTGGTGCAGGTGAAGTCACGTATCACAATCATGCTAAGCCATCTGCGATCGCAATGTGCAAAAGATCCCTTCTTCGTGATAGCGACTTTTTTGAAGTGATCGTGATGCCTCTTTCAGAAATTACTCTGCGCGATCACATAACTTCCTAACTCAATCGCAATGACCTGTTAAATTACCTTGCG
>JBDJHY010000106.1:10065910-10087160 GCA_039654485.1 Withania somnifera | reverse complement strand
GAAATCCTCAAAAACAAAAATTTAAAAACAACCTTGAATAATATTAACTTAACTGGAAGACCTCAAATTTTCAAGTTTAAACGTGGTTTAAAATAATAAAATAGTTGATAAATCAGTAAATGTATGATAAAATCAAATTGCTCATAGCATAAGGATCCTAAATATGAAATTTCATCAAAAACAAAGTCAGATTCGATAAAACGCTAATTTTCCCCAAACAATTCGCGGATGAAGAAAAATTGCAGTTAAAGAAATCATCGAAGAATGACAAAAGGAATATGGGATAACAACCCCCTAATTAAACCAAGAAGAATGTCACAACAACTACTCAATTTTGAGCTCTAGAACTCCCATTATGCTCAATATACCAAATATACACAGTTTGAAATTTAAATACACAGATAAATATACCAAAACTTAATGCACCATCTACTTAATGTTTTATGAAAAAGTCATAACTTCCTCATACGATAGCAATAACCCAATTCTTTTTGTATTAGTTCTGAAATTTCAATACAAATCTACTACTACCATCCACACATCAAAATAATTTTATTTCAGTCAAGTGATAATATTAAAACTCCACGGTCAAAAATTTCAAGCTTCGAACGAGTACCCGAAACTCATTTGGGACCTTCCGAACAAAAAAAATAGTTTATACCACTTGTAAAACACATTTCAGAACTTTTGAAATCATCAAAACACCCAAACAAGGTCATCTTAATCAGATGTTGACAGAAATCAACTCTTAACATAACAATCTCTAGATTTATAAATAATGACTCAAAAATCATCCAAAATTCTTAGAAACTGACCCAAACTTTAAATAGATAAAATACCATATTTTAAAGCTAACGGAACTATCAAAATTCTATTTTGACCTTGATATCACTAAATGTTGACTTTGGTCAACTCTCTTATGCTTCCAACTTTCAAAACTCTAACACTTTTTTAAAAATTATCTAAATGTCATAAGACTCAAGACAATAGTTCTTCAAAACCAAAAACTATATTTCGAAACTAATAGAATCGACGGATTTGAATCTAAGCAATCTAACTTTGGATGTTGATCGATGTCAAACTTACAACTTAAACTTCTGAATTATCCAGTCAAACCACTTAAACTCATCAGGAAAGGACTAAAACTCAAACCAAGATCTTCCTAGACTAGAATCCACATTCCGGAGATGATGACACTGACTATTTTCTGGTCCAAGATCTCAAACTTCGAATGACCTCAAAAACCCATTATATTTCACTTTAAAACTCAAAAACTAAAATTTCTCCAAAACTTTTTCAAAATCCTTTTCATTTCTAAACTAACCATGAAACCAAACTTAATTTATCATAAAGCAACTACATGATAGGGGAAAATGGTAAAATACACTGAAAATAAAAAAAATAGTAACCTTGAGGGTCATTACGTTCAGCCTATTTGTAGTTTGGTGCTCTATTTTTTAATTGAAAATGGTGTTTTAGGCTAAATAAGAAGAATAATAAAATGGGTGTTAAAATAATAATAATTTCATTATAGCAATTGTTGAAGTTTAATACAACAATTGTTTTAGCAATTGTTAAAGCAACTACTGAAGTTCCATTAAAAATTATAAATGCATATTTTATAAGAATATCATGAACTACATATTTAACCAAAATATAATGCAATAAAATTATTTTAATATTTTCAGCAGATGCTAGACATATTTCAGCAATTGTTGGGCATGTTACAGTAACAGATTCAATAAATGCTGAAATATGTTCAACAATTGTTAAAGCTGTTGTAGTTACAGCAGTAATTGCTAAATAAACTGCACCAGTTGCTTAAGTCCTGCAATAATTTGTGTGTGAGTTTTTGCAGCTTATAGATGAAATTTCACTATCTATTTTTTTACATTTATGCAATATGTAGATGAAGTCTTATGCCTAATGTATTTAAGACATGATCTGACATACATAATCCTTGATTTAAACTTCTACAACAACTTCAAGGGTTCCTATGAGCAATTGGCCAAAGAGAGTTTTCTATTGGGTGCTCTTTCTTTGAAGCAACATATTGCAAGTTATAGGTGTATGTGGGAAGCTCTAAGACGATTTTATTTTTTTATGATTATTTAATATATTTGTACTTGGTTAATTTGTATCTGAATATTGTTATTATTTGATATAAATTTAATTTTGTAAAAAAAAATAGTTATTTTATATAAATTTTAATTTTATATCTGTTAATTTGTATAATCTAATGATTTATTGGATCTACTGTTACTTGATGAGAAACATATCAGCAAGTAGGTTATCTACTTAAGCAACTAATATACTTGCTGAGAAACTATCAACAAGTAGGCAATCTGCTTCAGCAACTGCTGAACTTGCTCAGAAGAATACTTAGCAAGTAGGCAGACTGTTTTAGAAATTGCTGAACTTGCTAGATCCGTTTTTGGTAATTGTTCGTCTATTTTTAGCAATTGATGAAAATATTCATTGGATCAATCATATTTAGTTGATAAATTTGAGTATTAATTCATTGGATCAATCGTATTTAATGATAAATAGAGTAGTTTTGACATACTATAGGACTTAGGCTTGGACTTTATGGTGATCTAATACAATGAGATAGTAATTTATTCAAAATAATGATATATCAAGTATTTCATGCATAGTCAATTATATTTATTGATAAATAAAGTAATTTTGATATATTATAGGATTTAGACTTGGATTTGGTGGTGATTCCTTACAATGAGAGACTTAGAACTTAATCAACTGCTGAAACAGTTTACCAATTGCTGAATTGATTATTAAAAATTCAACAATTGCTAATTTATTTTCATCAATTATTGAAGATATTCATTGGACCAATCATATTTAATTAATTTGTGTATTAATTCATTGTATCAATCATACTTAACGATAAATATAGTGTTTTTGATATATTATATAACTTAGACTTGATGGTGATCTAGTATAAAGAAATAGTAATTTATTCAAAACAGACGATATATCGAGTAATTTCATGCGCAGTCAATCTTGATTAAAAATTTTAATTATTATTTCATTGGATCAATCAGATTTAATGATAAATAAAATGACTTTTTTATATTAATAACTTAAGCTTGGATTTGGTAGTGATCTAATACAATGCGATAATAATTTATTCAAAACAAACGATATATCGAGTAACTACACACGTAGTCAACCTTGATTGAGAAACTAGACTATTAATTAATTGGGTCAATCACATTTAACTATAAATAAAATGAATTTGATGTATTATCGACTATTATGATTATTTAATATATTTATATATGGTTATTCGTATCTGAATATTGTTGTTGTTTGATATAAATTTAATTTTTAAAATAAAATAATTATTTTATATAAATTTTAATTTTATATCTATTAGTTTGTATAATCTAATGATTTGTTGGATCTACTGTTACTTGATGAGAAAAATATCAGCAAGTAGGTCGTCTGCTTTAGCAACTAATGTACTTGTTGAGAAACTCTCGACAAGTAGGCAGTTTGCTTCAGCAACTGCTGAACTTGCTCAAAAAAATACTTAGCAAGTAGGCAGTCTGTTTTTAGAAATTGTTGAACTTGCTAGATTCGTTTTTGGTAATTGTTGGTCTGTTTTCAGCAATTGATGAAAATATTCATTGGATCAATCATATTTAGTTGATAAATTTGAGTATTAATTTATTGGATCAATTGTATTTAATGATAAATAGAGTGATTTCGACATACTATATGACTTAGACTTGGACTTTGTGGTGATTTAATACAATGAGATAGTAATTTATTAAAAAAAAGATATATCGAGTAATTGCACGTGTAGTCAACCTTAATTCAGAAATTAATTATTCAATCGTTGCATAAATCATATTTAATGATAAATAAGGTGATTTTGACATACTATAGGACTTAGGCTTGGACTTTATGGTGATCTAATACAATGAGATAGTAATTTGTTCAAAACAATGATATATCAAGTAATTTCATGTGTAGTCAATTATATTTATTGATAACTAAGTGATTTTGATAGATTATAGGATTTAGACTTGGATTTGATGGTGATTCCTTATAATGAGAAACTTAGAACTTAATCAATTGCTGAAACAACTTACCAATTGCTAAATTGATTATTACAAATTCAACAATTGCTAATTTATTTTCATCAATTGCTAAAGATATTCATTGGATCAATCATATTTAATCGATTAATTTGTGTATTAATTCATTGTATCAATCATACTTAACGATAAATATAGTATTTTTGATATATTATATGACTTAGGCTTGGATTTGATGGTGATCTTGTATAATGAAATAGTAATTTATTCAAAACAGATGATATATCGAGTAGTTTCACGCATAGTCAATCTTAATTAAAAATTTTAATTATAATTCATTGGGTCAATCAGATTAAATGGTAAATAAAGTGACTTTTTTTTATATAAATTGCTTAGGCTTGAATTTGGTAGTGATCTAATACAACGCGATAATAGTTTATTCAAAACAAATGATATATTGAGTAACTGCACACATAGTCAACCTTGATTGAGAAATTTAGCTATTAATTAATTGGGTCAATCATATTTAACTATAAATAGAATGATTTTGATATATAATAGGACTTAGACTTGGTGACGATCTTATACATTGAGATAGTAATTTGTTCAAAACAGACGATGTATCGAGTAATTGCACGTGTAGTCAATCTTAATTGAGAAGTTTGACTTTAACTAATTAGATCAATCATATTTAACTATAAATAGAGTGATTTTGATATATTATTAGATTTGGGCTTGGAATTGGGCTTGGCACTTTGTAGGTGATACCATACAATGAGAGACTTAAGACCTAAGCAACTGTTGAACTTTATTGAACAATTGCTGATTTTATTGCAACAAATTCAGCAATTGATGGAAAAGATTAGCAACTGCTGAAGTTTCTCGATAATTATTGAATTTATTGCTTAAAACAAATTCAGCAATTGCTGAAAGTATAACAATTTCTCAGCAATTGCTGAAAATTTTTCAGCAATTGCTAATTCTGTTTTCATAACCCAGATGACCAATACTAACAAACAATATTCACTTATCAAAATGAACAAAAATCACAGCTCAAGTAACGTCCAATGCGACACCAACGAAATTCAGTCCAGAATCACAGAAATTTATTCCAAAATTGCAAAAAGAATCTAAATAAGAAATAAAAAAAAATCTCTCTCTTCTCTTCAACACAACAACAACAACAGTCACAAGAAGAATAACAACAGATCAACAACACCAACGATGCCTCTGAGGAGGAGGAAGAAGTAGGAGAAGGGAAGAATATCTGAAAAATAAGGCGCGAAAATGATAATTGAGGAAAAAATAGCCGCTTTTTTTTTTTTTTACCATTTTAAAGATTAGGATTTTTTATGATGTTGGATCATAGTGTAAAAAAAAAAAAACATGTAAGCTTGTTTTGAAAGGGTCAAAAATCTCTAATAACTAATCCAATAATATCACATATGCTACGTTCTTAAGACTTGTGTTACTCTTTTAAATTTAAAGACTTTTTTGTTATCCTTAATTAAATCGTCTCAAAATTGAGTTGGTTATAAATCCGCCTATTTATCAGTTCAGCTTGTAAAAAAAAGTATATGATATAACTAAGCTATGTTAAATATACATTACAATTTTTTAGCATAAGAATAATTATAACAATTATAGCCAAATAATAATTAGCATATAGCGATATCGTAATATAAAAATTGAACCCCTGCTCTATTCCTAAAATCTTGCCGCTAATGATGTGCTCCAAATTTATAGTCTAAAATATAGCTTAACACTAATACTTATTTGTTCCAAATTTGTACCTCATAATATTTTTGTGTATCATGATTTTTTAATATTTGAAAATTTTAAATTTTAATAAAAGGATCATCCACACAACGTTCGACAACCCTAATTATCTTTGATTTGTGTGGATGATCGAACTCGAGCGCTGAGTTTCTCGAGTTTGAATGAGTTGGAACCCGCTTTAGTTAATTTGGTACCAAAATCCTGGTGCAGCGTAGTAGTAGTGCAGGATAGAAGGAATAGCTCTCAGTTCCCAGTTTGGCTCAGCCCACAATATTTTGCTTTGATTTGTATGGGTGCATTTGACATCGTTGAATGTACTAGTCTATGATGCCCATAGCTGTTCTTTTTGGCTCCAGTTAAGGAAGCCTTGTTGCTCCTAAATATAAACTAGCATAGCACGTTATATTTGTGAATAGCATAAACTAGTTGGACAGACATCCCAATTGTATAAGTTGATAGTGATTTAGTGGCAGTGGGTGGCAAGGTGTTGAGAAACGCAAGTTGGTAAGAATGCAGTAGTACACAGTCAGAACGTTGGGATTGTGTATCTCTGAAATGCTCACAAGTCAGAGTCTAGAAACATATCAATTCTCATAATTTGTTTGTGAAATCATATATAGGACTGTGCTCCATTATCGAGCTATTCAAACTAAATAGCCTTTTACCATCTACGTATTTTCACATATCTTAAAGACTGTCAACTAATTTTACAAGCAAAGTTATGAGAATCCCGAATGACCCATTTGCATAACACAAACAGCATCTACATCTTCAACCTTTGCCAAAAATGATAAAGTAAAAAAAAAAAAAAAAAGAAGCATCAAGAATTATACCTATTTTTGAATCAGCATCGAACTTCTATATTCCTGTAGCTTCTGTACTATGAAAGAGAATAAGTTAGTACAGAACATCTGCTGTGCTTTTTTTCCCCTCCTTTTTTCTTCTGTAACATCTCCATCTCCTGCTCTCTTCTTTCTTTTCATGTATTCTTTCTATTGCACGATTTCCACTACCCAGAGGATATGTGAAAATTAATGACCTCCCCAAAAGTGATTGGTTGAGAATCACAATGAGTTTATCATTTACATTGATGCATCAGGTGTCGTTACAATCCAGAAGCTTCATGTGGAAAAACCTGACATAAAAATATGCGGTCATTATCTACTAATTCAAACGTAAAAAATGGAAGCTGCAAATGTTGGGCAATTTGGCAAAGTGAATTTACCTGATGCTGCCTTTCGGTGAAGCTAAGAGATCTGTGTTTTAATTCACCTCTGTGTGTTGTCATCTCATCCAATATCTCAGCGTCAGAGAAATCATCACCAGTTTCTTCATCCAATATCTCTCTCCCCTGCAGATAGATAGATTAATCACTGCGAGAACCAGTATCCTAAGAGATCCTCAAAGTTCCAATCTAGCACACTTCAGTTGTTTGTATTACATTAAAGAAGTGTTAAGAAAATTGAATGCAACAGAAAAATGTACAAGCTGAATGATCCGGGGGGGTATCATCTTTTTAGCAAGTAAAAGGCTGATCTAAATCTAATTAGACAGTCTCAATTCTGTAAGATAGTTAAGCTTGGGTTCATTGGAAATTTAAATTGTGAGAGTGGTGGAATAGTTTGTTTTAATCTTATTTCGGGGCGTGAGGATAGAGAGTAGAATTGACTGTCAAGGACGACTAGATATGGAAGACATTAGTAGTTTACTTGGCAGGATGAAGGAGATGGTTGGGATCCCTTCATCCTTTGCCAACCAGAGGTCTCGGGTTTGAACCATAATGGAATAACTTCTTGGGAGGAAGTTCTTTACCTACCCCGGAAGAATCCAGATTAGTCGGGTTTTGAAATATCAGATGTATAGTGCAGAATAAATGGAGCTGGAATTATGAAAAAGGAACAGAAACTTTTAGGTGTCTTGTTGCTAATATTGGCTTTTATTTCCCAGAATCAACATACTGGGAAAGAACATATAGATACACTTATCCTTTAAAAAAAGAGGTAGATGTATTTGTGTTCGTTGTAGTTAGCTTATTGGCCTATTTTTTCATATATTTGTCTCTTCTGGTAAGGGTTCTTTTGTATATTTATAGTATCTATTGTAACTTCTTTTTTTTTTTTTTTTTAATTTGATAGTTTCTGCAGCTTTTTAACTTACTTAAATGAAAAGATTCAAAATTAACCCTGTAAAGGAAATGGTGCTTCACTTTTAGCTGACTGGGCAGTTGAAAGGGAATCTTTCTGTAAACTCTTAGTATGGGCTTGAGTTTTGGGGTTATCAAGGACATACTATCCTAGAAGGGAGACTGTCACTGATCTGGATTGAAGAGGGAGATTTAAGTGAAAAGGTGTTTACAGTTCAAAGACCAATTTTTTTCACTGATTATTGCTGTTGTATCCGTTTATTTTCAGGACCTGAATTCCATGTAAATACTCTTAGACTCTTAACACAATAATGGTTCTTAGTTGGCTTTCTGGTAGCAAGAGTGCATCTTGAGATCATCAGTTCTATCTCTTAATAGATTCGATAAATTATGGTCCAAACTGTGTTTTCTTATTTATTTTATCTAGACACATAAATAGCCATCTTGTCACTTGGGTGGTAATTTACAAGTTTTATTGCCTGGTCTGGTTCCCTTCCTGTTGCCAACTTATATTTTGGATATTAATTAACAAGCTTGTAAGGTATTATTTGATCCAGTTCCATTATCTGTGGTCTCATGAAAATCTGTGAAGGATCCTTTCTTTCAGGAATCTCCAAAGACAAACTTCAAGTACAAAACTACATCCCAGGGAACAAGTTATAATGCAGCTGACTGCTACAAAGATGACCAGATGAGCATTGCCCTCATGCTAATCGTGCAGAATACAAATTCCAAGGAGCATCTAGTATTAGAGCAAAAACAATAAACAAAAATGTGTACAAGAGCACATAAAAGCCCACCTACATGTTATAGCAATTACACTTGCACAGGAGGATGGAGAAAAGGCAGGAAAATAATTTACCTTTGGAACACCAGCAATTTCTCCGTACTCAGCTGCATCTAATTCCTTAAGATACTCGGGCGGGAACAACTTGGGAAGAACATGCTCTCTTATAGCTATGAGAAGGAAGAAGAGCAAAGGGAATAGTATTCCAGCGATCGGTATCCATGTTACTCCAAAGCAAATTAAGAAATACAGGAACTGGAGCACTGTAAACTTGGCTATGTATTTGAAAGGAACCAGCTCAACATAGGAGGCATGGAGCCCTTCAAAGACCCTGTCAAAAGAACCATCACAAAATGACATTTAAAAGATGCTACTGTTAACTGAATAATCTAATGTACGTAACTATGACACGATCATCCATAAAAGTGAAACACAAAAGTAGTTTGAGACCAATAACAAGGATTCCAATGCCAAAATACATGTCACTTCAGAATCTCTATTTCTCAGTTCTAGTAAGATCTAGGCTAGCATAATTAGGTAGCAACATGAAACTCCCGTAATTTAACATAGCTAGGTGCTAATGTGAACATGAAAAAGTTTTGAGGGACTACTTGAGACTTAGTTTTGAGGAATACTTATTCATGACTTACTTGAATCTTCTACTAGAAGGAATGAAAAGCAGCAGCAGCCTCTCCCAGAATTGATTACCAGGGAGACTGTCGATGGCCATGTAGGCAAAATATCCCCAAAGAACTGAGGTGGGTATCCTCCGGATCACAGGTATAGCAAACAGAGTACATCCCACAAGTAGAGATTGCAAAAAGTTGCTAACTCTTTGCTCATTTACTCGGACAGGCAAGTGGGCGTCGATGTGCTTCTCAGGGTCAAATTTTTGGTCTGTTCCATTTTTTCCATCATCATGTTTCAAAACAGCTGCCTTCAAGTTCTCCAATTCCCTATCTGCTGTACGCTGCATAATATGAATCACTTTCTTATAATCGAACAATTATGCCTCAACCCAAACTAGTAAGAGGTATTGAAAATAAATAAACACATTTTTTTTTTTTGCAAATGAATTGGTCATATAGACACTGACCCATGCATCCCTGATTGGCAATAGTTATACTTGGTTCCAGCACTTACCTTTGAT
The DNA here is from genome assembly GCA_039654485.1 of Withania somnifera. Taxonomy (NCBI): domain Eukaryota; kingdom Viridiplantae; phylum Streptophyta; class Magnoliopsida; order Solanales; family Solanaceae; genus Withania; species Withania somnifera. Next base: position 10,077,234 of record JBDJHY010000106.1, on the reverse strand, counting down.
GTAGCATCCATCTCAACAAAGATGGCATGCATCTTTCCGTATATCTCTGATTTTGTTGCATTCTGCTTAATACATTCCTTTGCACTCTTCACCATTTTCTTCCGAATTAACTGCTCATGAGAGACCAAGTAGTGTTAATAGGACAGTTAATCATGCAGATGAGAAAAAACAGAGGACATTATTATTGCATTATCTACCTGTCTCTTGAGTACAGCAAGGCTCCTTGTATGCATTGGTGATTGTGGAAGTACCCCATTCGAAGGTGGAATTCCAAGTAATCCGCATATCAAAGTCTGCAACCATAAATTTAGGATGAAGAATGAGCCATACTAAAAGACCTGAAATGAATTAAAGCTCCTCTTGACATAGTAAAAGTTTTGAAGATCTATACCATGACTCCAAGCAAAAACAAATCATAATGAAAAGCAGATGGGTTTTTAAGATTGAATTCCTTCTGTTGTGCCATCTGTGCAGAAACACTGTGGTCGAAAAAGTATAGACCAGCTATCATCAGAGCAGGAATGACGGCAGCAAAAATATACAACACCGGGACCCTTACCATATCCTGCAAATAAGTGCATAAACTAAATTAGACAGGATAGAAATTTTTCCAATTCAATTGACGTGCATATTCATAAATTTGGTTCATAATTCTTTTTTCAGGAAATACACAAAGCAGTGCCTAACAATATCTTCTTACTGACTTCCGAATTACTATGGGAGAAAGTTCATGCACCACAAGCTATTTGTATGGCCCACTTTCAAAAGCTTTTTGTCTCTGTCTATATTACTACATCCAGTTTCATGATAACTCAACTCAAGGAGCAAGATATGCTATGAACAGAATAGAGAAGCAGCCCAGATCTTATTGATCACTCAGCTGGAGAACTCAGGAAGCCTAGATGAGTAAGGGTGTCATCGTGAAATTTAGAGTACCTTGATCACAGTCCAGTGGTATAATGATTTCACCTCCCAAGGGAGAGGACAAAAGAGCCTTCGAGGAATTTCAGAGGGAATTTTTCCAGGCACAACGAAAGACATTGCAGTCCACAACACAACCATAAGGGGAACCCCATAGTCGGCTATAAAACTTCGCATCGAACCTGGTCATAATAGTCGATGTATGAGATATTTTCACCTTTAACAGACAATAAGATATCAAAATTCACCCTTCATCAAAGCAGATATTACCACAAACCTGTACCATAACGCCATGATCTAGCTCCTCTACTTTTAAGAGAAGCTAAAAGAACACCAAACGAGAAAATAACTGCCAGTAACCCATTCGTGTAGAGCCAATAAAAGTGGAATTCCTCTTGTTCCGAATTTTCACCTTTTGGGATTGTAAATTCACTCACTAATCCCTGTGCCTCGAAGAACAAAAGGTATGAGCATGGAATTTCTTCTAGCTTTAAATGAAAATTCTTCTAGCTTTAAATGAAAATTCTTTGTAGTCCTTTTTTGTTTAATAGACTCTTTAAGATTACACTCCCAAAGGGGGGAAAACAACAAGTACCTTAATAGCCTCTTGGAGGAAAAGAACTGTAATTAACATGCCAAAGAGTTCCCCTGCAAGCCTCGTAAACCTAGGAATGATATTGCAAGCGTTGAATATGGCAAGAAGAACCAGCAACAATGCAGTCCAGACACAGACCCTGTCAAACATATGGTTAGTAACATTTAAGCATCTGGTAACCCCAGGAAGCTCTTGCTACACCATTTTGGAGAAAACAAAGGAAAAAGTAGATTCCACACCATCCTGCCCAGGCGACAAATAGCTGTGGCCCCATGTCTGGTCTACCCCTCACAAAAGTGTACAAGTAGATATACATGATGATAGTTGGTTCTGCAACTCCTAAGATCAACAGAGGCTGTCCGCCAAAAATTGAATGGATCATTCCACAGATAGCAGTAGAAGTAAGAGTTTCAACTGTGCTCATAGCTCCATCTGTTAATTCAAATGTATCAAGAAATTTATACAACTTACATTACATGATTATTGCATATATGAACAAAAAAAATCAGCACTAACCTGTTTCTCTACTCAATTGTTCCCCAAAAGCAATTACAGGAAGAGCAGAAGCGAAAAATATATATGCTGTTGGAGCCAGTATCCTAAAATTCATTTCACATCATTTTCATCAGTATGCAGTGATATAGATTAATGTCCCAGTTCATAATGCAAAATACCTCACGCCTGTACCGCATGAATCAAGCCAATCGCGTTTATAGCATCTTATCCTTCCTTTAGCATCATCAATGACTCCCTTGAAGAGAGCCTTCGGTTTTTCCATAGGTGAAAACTGCAAAGTAAGAAATTTAACTGGTTAAACACATAAATAGTACTGTAATTATAGCCATGAACACTATTAGCTCCCTTCATTCTTCATCATAATGCAATGCCTACAGACTACTGCTGACGGCTGAGTGGTTGCATAAAACCACCAGAAATACCAACAACAACAACAAATTCAATATCTCGACACTTCCCAGGCACCCACAACCAATCATATGCCGCTGTCTGTCCATTGAGAATATTTTCAACTATTGCATTAATACTTTTCTAGATATTTTACGCTGACATTTATCAAAACCTGTGTTTTTTTTTCCAATTAAGTATTTCAGGAGGTTTTTGAATTTTTAACTGAAAAATCTCCAACAAAAACACAGAATTACCCAGGCACATTTGCCCATTACTTTTTGTGAAGTTGTCCAAAAATGGCGAAACCCCCTCCCTCGAACTGGCAGAGGAATTGGGATTTAGGCGCTTAATGAAAAGCACAAAAATGCATGTTGACATGAATCCAAAGACAAGACAAAAATAAAGAAGATTAATGTTGACATGCACAAGCATAGAAAAGGGAAGAAGAAGAATACCAAATCAAAGATAATGCAGGAAAGGAAGAGAGGAGAAAAAAGGTATGCAAAACGGACACCAAAGAGGTGATAAAAAATGGGGGGTGGGGGGATGTGGTGTTATGGTTTCTCTGATGAAGAATGGTATTATGATATTTTCCAATCCGGCGGCAAAACCTGCCGCCTGGAGAAGATGGAGGAAAGAGCCTAATAAATGATGATATAAGAGGAGAAGCAAAGCAACTAAAACTCTTTGGTTCTCCTTTCTCTCTCTCTCTCTATACCCGTTCTTCTCTTCCTATTTTCTCGAATCCGCTTATGGCGGACCAGGAAGAGAGAGCCAGGTTTCTTTATTTACATAATGTGTATATATATCATACAATTTTGTTTTTTGGGTTCTGTTTAAATTCCCTGTTGTATGCTCATGGCAGCGCGCGGTTCGTGTAGGGACCCTTTAGATTTTGCTTTCACTCCGACTTGGTATTTTTATTTCAACAATAATTATTCACTATTAATTTAATACATATTTTAAAAAATAAAAAATAATATTTTTTTTATTTTATTTTATATGAATTTTTCTAATTCATCCCAAAAAAATGATATATTTCTTATTTGGTAATTTTTTAAAGACACAATTAATCATTTATTTTTATTGGTCCTACTTTATTAAAAAAAGTAGTTTTTTTTTAATAAAGGATAATTTGATAAATATTATAAACTCTTTCCTTATTTTTAAATTTTATGCCCGGTCAAGATAGATCACATAAAATGAGAAGGAGGGAGAGAATTTTCTATATCACCCTTTAGATATAATAAATTTCATGTTTTGGGAAATATATTGAACAATTAATATTATTTAATAGTAAGGGTAAAATATGATAAATGGATAAATTTTTCATTGGATTTTCAAAATGAACAATTATTATGGATAATTATTTATAGTATAGTGGACAACTATTGTTGGACGGAGGAGTATCTTTCTTTTTGTTTTACCTTATTCTATTTTGGGAAAAAAGTTTAATTTATTTATGATTTAAGGGTGTGTTCGGTATAATTGGAAAATTTCGTATAAATTAAGTGAATTTTCTTATTTAATTATTTATGTTCAATACAAAAAAAATATATATATAATTCAGTATAATCCGATAAGTGAAGTCTGGAGAAGATAAAACATACATAGACCTTGTCAGTGTCTACTTCATAGAGATAGAAAGACTATTTTCAATAGACTCCAACTTAAGTAATACCTACCAAACACTTTGAAAAGAAAAAAATATAGATGTGAGAGCAATCACAATAACAAATTCATAAAAATTAAAGCGTTACACATAACAATAAAAGAAACAACAATAAAAATGACATATGCAATAATCGGCGCATAATCACTAGTTAAAGTTGATGAAGACCAAGGAAATACAAACAAAGTGCTAATAATACTAGTACAAAATGAGGTCTAAGAAGGAACACCAAACCTATCCTGCAGAAAAATGAGAAAACGTTCAACTACCAACTAAACTTCTATCCTAATAAGCAACCTCTAAACCCCCATATCTAGAATCATTTTTTCGAAAAGATCAAGATGTACCATGTCCTGTCTAATCACTTTTCTCTAATACTTTCTCGGCCTACCTCTTCCTTTTCCAATGTCTACGACTGCCAATCACTTACACCTCCTCACTGGGACATCTACAGTCCTCTTCACATATCAAAGAATCGTAACATCGTTTTCCTCATCTTTTCCAACATGGTAACCGCTGCTATCTTGTTATGGGTCTCTTTATTCTTAATCTTGTCTCTCCTAGCATATGCACACAACCATCTCGACATTCTTATCTAAGCCCATCTTTTTTGTTTTTCTCTTTTAAAAGCATGAGACAGAGATAGAAAATATTGGGAAAGTTAACATATTACAAGTAAAATAGTTCTCTAAGTTATAACAGGTAAATCTGTAGTGGTATAAAAATTTTGGAGTTGAATAGTTTAGCAAGTCGTCGTTGAGGATGTTGAACCTAGCCCATTATAGGGAAAATATTTGCATCTATAATCAAATTTATTGTTTGAGTAGTTTGTCAAGTCACCCTTTGGAGTGTTAAAGCCAAGTTTATGGCAAGTTGTCCTTCAGGATCTTAAATTTAGGTTTATGCCTAGCCTTTCTTCGGGATGTTAAAGCATAATCCTTTCCTATAGGAAAATTATTGTGCTTGTAATCTTGTTATCTTACTTCTTATATCTCTGTCTTTATAAAACTATGATAGTTAATCTAATTATCATTCTGTAGAACTTACCCTTCAGTTATGATATCGGAGGCTAGACTTTATTTCCCCCATCGACACTAATATGATGTATGAAATCCTCAACGATATTGTAATTGTATTAAATCAAAGATTCGACGACTTTGAAATATCCTTTCTTGGGAATGTCCTGAGAGTCAAGCCTCACTTTGATGCGATCTCAAAAGCAACATTATTGAACTTACATTTTAGGTATTTAGTTTTGGTCCTACTCAACTGAAATATTTTATGCTTTAGTGTTTGTCTTCAAACCTCTAGCCTAGTTCTAACCCCACTCTGAGTTTTATAAACTAATACTATATCATAAGCAAATAATATACACCATATAGCCTCATCTTAGATATGTTACATTAGTCATCCATAACTAGTGCAAAAAGAAATGGCTAAAAAAAATAATCCTTGATGCAACCTCATCATGATTGGAAAGTGTTCAAAGTCTCCTTACACTATCTTCACCCTTGTATTTTCTCCCTCATATATGTCCTCAATCTCTATAGTGTAAGCCATGGGTACAACTTAATCCTCTAAGCACACAGTTCCGTAGAACCTTCTTAGGGATTTTATCATATGTCTTTTCTATATCAATGGACAACATAGTTAAATCCATCTTCCTTTATCAATACTTCTCCACTAGTCTCCTTACAAGCAGGATAAATTATGTGGGACGCCACCCTAGAATGAATCCAAACTAATTCTCGATATTGAATTTACTCCTCATCAACTTCATCTTTATCACCTTCTCATATACTATTATAGTATGTCTTAACAACTTGATTCTCCTGTAGTTGTTACATTTTGGATATCATCCTTGTGTTGTACAACAGAATCATCGTCTCTATCTCCAAGCATTGGCCATCTTTGCAATCTTAATAACATTAAACAACCCAATCAACCACTCCAAGACTTGCATAACTACTATTTTTCATGAAATCCATCGTAATCTCATATGGACCAATTGTTCTCCCCAACTCATCCTAGAAATAGAAAACATAAAACCGTCTACCCTTATATAACTACAATACTCAATATCTCGTTGCCTCTAATACTGCTCTAGCTTACCTATCACAATGTTCATATCCCTTATTTCGTTCAAGATTGTATTAAAGTATGTATGTTACCTCCATCAGATGAGTGTCTCGTTTGCTAATACTCTTTATTCTTCATCTTTAATGCACTTCACTTAATCTAAATCGCTGACCTTCCTCTCCATCGCATTGACTAGCTTGTACAACTTTATTTATTCATCTTTGTTCCCTAGTTTCTTATATCACCACTTTATATACTTTTCTCTTCGTACTCTTCTTCACCATTATTTCTCTCCACCAAAATCACATACTCTATCTTCTTAGCCTCTACATTTCATGAACTTCACTATTACATCACTATCCTCCTGTCTTCCACCAGAGTTACCCTTTGAAACCCTTAACACCTTTCTATACACTCCCTTAATTATCATGACCCGAGTTTATACCCTAGCATGATTGATACCGAAGATCACAAGTGACACAAAGAGTATCCATGGAACTGATATATTACTATAGAATTATACTTGTCAAAACACGAGCGGATCTTAACCTAAAACTAAAATAGGAAAAAATAGTTTGTTTACTAATTCTGAAAGTAATAAACTGAAAGAATCCATTATGTTTGAAAAGTAGTATCTAAAAAATCCTTTACTAAATAGAATAAGTTGCTGAGATAGGTTTCAAGCTAATTCAAAATCAAATGAACTAAAGCCTGAAAATAAGTAATAACTAATCTAATCTAAGGTCCTTGAAAGATACGGACTCACCAAACCTGACAAAGATAACTAGTCCTGAGCTTTGGAATAAGAACTTGAATCTAGATCATAATACAATGCAACACAAAGAGAAAATATGTGAGCAATACATACGAAGGTATTGAGTATGTGAGATATACACAATTCATAATGGACGGGCTCCAACTTAATAGTTAATGCAGACCCGTTGCTTATAGATATGAGATCCTCCACCCTATTTGTACAAATAGAATAACCCATTTATACAAAACAGTAAAGGGGATTTTATGATTATGGACCATAAAAATAGAAATAAAGTGTTAATAAATGGTTCTTAAAACATACTTTAAAAACATACTTTAAAATTGGCTTAATCCAATAAAAAAATATGAATAATATATGCCTAAACGATAGTAGAATGACCTAAATGCATACTCATAGTTGAAATATAATTCATAGTTGTAAGTTATAAATTTACGTAGTTGGTATGAACCTATTGGGTCATGTATATAAAATATTGTTTAAATCATGTTATAGGTTGAGATAAAAGGTATTGTTAAATACATGAAAGCTAATATTATAGCACATGTGTAAGAGCTTCTTATAACTGGCCTAAGTCATGTGAGTAACGTAGAGTTTGACATACAATCCAGTTGAGAGGTTTTCCTATACCTTTCCAAAGGTATAGTTACTATATGGTGTGGTATAGTTACTATATGGTGTGGATACACTAACTGAGCCCTATGGGCTAAACGTGTCACCCTCAGCTAGCAAGTAATTCTTATCCTATGGTGGCAACATAGTTTTGGACTTAAGCTGTTTGGAATCCATGTATGCCCTGTGCTAGGTAGTCCTCCAAAACTATATTATTAGTTGCTCATAATAATTGAAATTAAAGCATGAAAGTAGTTTAAATTTCTAAATTTAATGAAGTACGGAGATACAGTGGCTAGTAAGGCTAAATTTCACTGAATTCTGGGATCATGAGATCAAAATTATTCTAGTTTGTTCTAAGTTATGTGAAGGTTTAGTAAATCAGGCTGAATCATTTATTAGGTTTTCAAACCATAATCCAGACTGTAAAATCATGCAAAGTTATATTTAATAAGAACAATAATAATGAGAATCATGCAACTAAAAATCATCCCAAACTATGGAGTTGGGTAAAATCCCTAGATTATAAAATCATATAAATCATAGTGAAAATTAAAATTTTAGGCAAATGATGGAAGAAAACCCTTATTGAAATCACATATATGTAGTTATTAAAGAATCTGGACTAAGGACTTAGATCGAAACTTGAAGCTTGGAACCCTAGACTTGTTTCATGAGAGAGAACTTTCTTGACTTGAGAATTTAGATCACGAGCGGTTAGTTGATTGTTATACCTTTAATCCCACCTTAATAGGTTAAAATAACATAATATATGGCTAAAAAGATAGGGAGGAAACCAAATTTCCCTTTTAGATGTATTTTAAAATTTGTAGAACAAGGTTTCATGACTTGTAGTTTCCATCTAAATTTGTGGCTACTAAAATCTCCTTCTATAAATAGCTTCTTGGTGGATGGAATACCTCTCATAACCTCATACAAATACTTCCAAAAACTCTTTTGGCCTCCTTATAAAATCCTATTATAGTGTATATGTGCTAATAATGTTCAATATAAGTCCTTTTGCGACTAACTTAATCAATATGATCCTATAATTGACCTTCCTGACCTCTAACACATACTTTATAAGGTTTTTGTCAATACCTACTTTATTCCTATTATAACATCTCTTGGGTACCATAACTTAAATCCATCCATGTTCTGAGCCTTAGCCTACACCCACTTGGTTATATAAACACATGTTATACTAATCTTCTATGTAAATAAAAAGATATTATTTTAAAAGAAATTTGTATGTATATAGAAAAATGTTAGTAGATGCAGGTTAGGGTGGAGGGATAGGTGTGGGGTGATAGGGATGGGCTAAATATAAGGTTCTTAGAGTATGATAAGTACATAGTGTCATGACACGATTTCTCAGATTATGATGAGACCTACTATCCCACCAGTAGGAGAACTAACCCTGTAAGCCGAAGCTAAAGAGGAGGGCTATCATCAACAATAACAGAAAGCAAAAGTGTAATAACAAGGTATAAAGGAAAGGGAATATCACAAAATAACAGAATATAATAACAGAATCAACAACTCCCAAAATCCGGTATCAGTGTAAATAAAATAGAGCCTCTAAGTACAGAGTATAAATAAAAGTCTAATATAAGTATGTCTCTGAAAATACAATAGAGACAAGTCCAATCAAAAGAGAAAGAAGGATCAGCTAGATGCCAAGCTCACCTTGTATCTCTGAAAGTATCAGTAAGTAGGCACAAACGACAATCCATAAATCAATGTCAGGTACTAATACTCGGATATGCACCATGGGAACAAGTGTGGTATGAGTACAAGTCATCGAAGCAACCTGTACCTAGTAGGCTTTGAGGGCCCACTAGGCGCATAACAATCATAAAAATAATAAATAATGGAATACAAGAAAGTAAGGTCACAAAAGAAAATAGTACAATATAGAAGTTAGATGCTCAGATAGGAAGCAAGTAAACGGATGGACATGGCTTCGCTAGCTAAATCATATAACAGGATCTCAGGCAAGAAAGGAAGACATACCCGGAATCCTTGCAGTAATAAATGTGAATAACAACAGTAAGTGATCAAAGAGATGGATAAGTAGACAAATAGAGAACATGGAAGGTATACCGGTAACCTCAAGTAAGAAAGGAAGGAATAATCAAACAATATATTGACATAACAAGAAAATCTTAAGTATAAACAATAATGATAATTAAACAGTAAATATAGAAAGTAAATTAACACTAGCAAATCTACCATAAGAATGACAGTGTATACAAAAAACAAGCTTACCCATAGGCCTCCCATACGATCAGGGGTACATTAAAGAAAACAATTGCATAAAAGTAAATACACACTATGAAGTAACCAGTCCTGTGTACGTTCCTCCTTCGATACCTGTAGGCCCAGCAGGTAGGATCCATGGAAGGTTAATCCTATTTTTCGTATATCCCTGCTCCATTCTATATCCCCTTCGATCTCCATATCTCATAGGTCAGGTCCATGGAGGTCCACTTACCACGTATAATCTCTAACGTCATCATAATTTCACATCCAAGTCACAGAGCCTCAAGGGTATCACAGTCTGGCATCCAATGCCTCATAAGAATAGTATCATCAATCCGTACTCAAAAAGTCATGGCGTTCAACACCTCAATATAATAGTATCACCAACATCCTCAAGAGAACAAGTGTCATCAAAGTCTCCAAGCCAATAGGTGTGATAGTGTAGAAAAGTTGTACTTACTGCCGTATGACGATGGACTCAAGGGCCAGTGGCTGTACTATAATGACCCTTATGGTTATTTATGATAATTATGTGATGTTTTAAATCTTAGAGAATTTTAGAAATTTTCTCAAGTCAATTATGACTTGTTGGGACAGATAGTTCTGATCCCTAGCGACTCAGTCGAGAAATATCTCAAATTCCCTATTTTACAGCCTAAAGTTAAGTATTCGTTGACCAAAGTCAACTTTCCTTCAAGAAGACCTTGGAATTAAATCCTGATAGTTCCTTTAGCTCCGAAATACCAAACAAAGTCAAGATTGACCTTAAGTATGTATTTTGGAGGTTTCGTTTGCAAGTTATGCGAATTTGTTTAAGTTTTAGCCTAAAAGTGGAGCTTGTGTGGAAACTCAATGTTTGGAGTGTCGGATTGGAATTCAGACACTTTCAGCAGCTCCGGAATGATGAATTTAGGCTAGGTGAGGTGTTGGTTTAATTTTCTTGCATGTCGTTGTGAATTTGAGGTGTTGGCGGAGAAATGCGCCTTTAGGCCCTTTAGGTTTGAGGGGTCATCTTGAGTAAACGACCTCCTATGCCATTTTCTTCAATTTCATGAAGTCTGAAATATGTTTTACACTAAAAATACATATAAGGTTTGTCAAATTTGGACTCCGTTTCAATCTCGAGACCCCATTTTAGTTTTCTGAAAAATCTGCAGCCTAAGTGTCAATCACGATAAGATGCACGACGTGCTACTTATCGTGAAGACTCACTGTTTCACCTGGAAGTCCATCATGATAAGGAGCATGATGTAATCCTTATCTTGATCCGTTACTCTATTCCGAAATCAGTATTTAACTCTTTTTGACCCCCAAATTCTTCTATTCATCAAAATATTTCGTCCCACTCATTTTTAGAGCACAAAACTCTCCCCAAACTTGATTCAAAGGCTAAGGAAGAGATTATCAATCTTCTTCATCGTGTATACATGTAATTGGTACGTTTCTTCTTCCTTCTTCCTTTCCTTCTTCTTCTTCCTTAGTTTCTAATTTCTTTCTCC
>JBDJHY010000106.1:9994504-10015676 GCA_039654485.1 Withania somnifera | reverse complement strand
CATATCTACTAACATGTTCTTTGATTTGTAGGAGTTCCATTAACATCGAATCTTGAATTAATGGTTTGGTCATCAATTAAAACACGAAGGGACGATTCTCGTGAACCAACCTTGGTCCAACACATCTCTCCTATACTTACCCTTGAGGCAATCATTAGGCTCTCTAAAGTTATGACCTTGGTTACCAGTGCCTCGGTGAGCTCCTGTCTGATTCACATATTTAGCCTCTTCCTTTGTGTTAGTGTAATAATCTTCATGAGCATGAGCTTTTCCTTTAGATACCATGGGATTGACAATACCCAATAACTGCTTAGTAATCAAGTCAAGTTGTGTGCAAATATGCACTGCCTTAAGATCTCACTTATCCTCTCTCTTTCGTTGCTCTGCAGATATCATGATAGCATTTACTCTATCAATTCCATATTGATTGAGACAAAATGATTCCCTCAATACAGCAAGACTCCGTTAATCCTGTACGAGTCACCCACATTCGACTCTCGAGTATGAAGCTCTATTTGTTTTAGTGACATCGTCCAACTTATCAATAATATACTTAAAAGTTCAATACATAAACGAACCTCCCATTACAATATCAGCCACTGGCTTGGTAGCCGAATTCAACTCTCTGTAGAAGACTTCTTTAAGGTAATCATCTGGAAGCCAATGGTTGGAACACTATTTTGACTCTTCTTAAACCTCATCAAGACTTCATATAGTTCTTCATGTCAAACTGCCTAAACTAGTTGATATTATATACTTGAGTGTCAGCATCTTTGAAGGTGAAAAGAACCTCTCCAAGAATGCATCTCTCAATTCAGCCCAAGTAGTGACCAAGCCATCTAGAAGCTCATTCAGCCATAAAATCTCCTCATAAAAAATATAAAGGGGAACAGACTGAGGCGGATAGCATCTTGAGTCACACTAAGGATTTCAAATGACTTACAAATTCCCTAGATATTCATCAAATGTATGTTAGGGTCTCCCCATCTATACCTTTGAATAACCCGTTCAATTTCAATAGATGGATCATTGAGCTAGTTATAGAGAACTTAGCACCTTGGCCGAGTGTTGGGAGCACAATAACACTAGTTTACCAAAACCCATCATCATTAGCAACACTTTATGGGTTTAGGTTCAACTAAACCTAACGTTCCTTCTCAAGTGCAAGTCTAGCAGCGTTATTTACTGCTTTTTGTGCAATAAGTTATTCAGCAACCTTAGCCATTTTTCTGTAGATTTGCTCTATTTTCGGATCAATAGGTAATAATAATTCACTTAAACTTTGGGTAAAGGGCATAAGCTATATGTAAGCCTGTAAAAAGACAAAAACAACAAAGAAAAGTAAAATTTGAGAAATACTACTATAACAAAAGCAAATTACTATTAGACTACTTCAAGTCATATTCCCTAGCAACGGGGCCAAAATTTATTGTCGACCAAAACTATACCTCAGTTCTTCAACAAAATATTTCTCAGTCATTCATGATATCATCACACTATATCTTTATATCTGCGTGACATCATTCAAGTCAACTTTCAGTTTTATTGATATACCATCGCCGTATATATATATATATATATATTGTCATGGTATCATTGAGGTATATTTCTGTTCTTTTAAAAAACATTGAAAAAAAAATATAACAAAGAGAGTTCAAGCTCAATTCTGCTTTCTAACTTTTAATATCATTTTTAGGAAGTTAATTGTAATTTAAAAAAAGGCTAAAAATAGAGTCATAATTTAGATATAATTTTTTTAAAATTTACAAAAGAGAAAAAAATTCTATTTTTTTTATACTAATTAGAGTTTAAAATAAGTTTATGAATTTAGTATTTTTCTCTTAATTATTTATTATTTAGTTGTTAAAAAAAGGCTTAGTCCTATATGATACCAATAGAGTATCAATAAATAACGTCAGAGTATCATAAAGGATTAATTCGTGGCGGTGATGCTAATATCATGATGGAGTCATGTACGAAACAAGAACATAGAGCAGATCTGTAAATATTTTAAATCGCCTGAATATAGTATAAATATTATAAATTTGGTCCAATTTGTGTTGTTTTCTCTTTTTTAAGTAAAAACTTTTTTATCACCTCTTACCGAATTTTCTTCTTAACTCCCGCCAATAAGATGAGAAGTTCCTCTAATCAACCAATTAGACTTCTAAAAATTGGGATTGGGCTATAGTTTTCATATTTCCTTTTAGAACGAAAAAACAAAAAAAACAAAAAAACAAAGAAAAAAGAGTTTTTTTTCTTTTTTTTGCAAAAAACTTACTAGGCGTTTGGCTATAAAAAAAATTATTTTTTTCTACATTTTTTTTTTCACTTTTGTTGTTTGGCAATGAAAATTTCAAAAAAAAATCCAACTTTTTTTTTGAAAAAGTAAAAACGAATTGAATTTTTATTTTTGATTTTGTCACTTTTTAATTTTTTTTTCAAAAAACGTAAACGTTTTTATCATGTAATAATTCCATTTATATTATATTTTTTTAATTCTTTTTTATATTTTAAAAAATATATTTAAATTTTAAATATTTATTAAAAAAAAATATAATCAAAAACACAAGGATGAAACAAGATAGATTCTTAGATTCAAGGGACCATTTGCTAAATAACACACCGAACAACCATAATGGGTGTGGACAAAATCCAAGTCAAGAGTTAGGAGAGAGTAGTATTCTTGTCTTTCTTAATTAATTCTTCTCTCCAAGGTTGTTGGTTTTCAGAGCTGAAAAATTCACAAAATCCCTTTGTTTCTTTTTCTTGTTTTTGATTGAATCAACAACTGATTATATGGAGAGAATAATTGGAGAGAAGTACAAGTTGGGTAAAAAGATTGGAAGCGGGTCTTTTGGCGTTATATATCTAGGTCTATCTCTTTTTCTTTTTCTGTCATTTCTTGATATTTGGGTTCTTATATTTTGTAGAATCTGATTGCTGTTGATGGTTTCTGCTAATTTTTCAGCTACGCACATCGAAACGTTTGAGATTGTTGCTGTTAAAATTGTAAGCTTTCTTGCCTAGATTTTCATCTCTCTCTTTAATTTGTATAAGATGTTGTTTGACAGTTGCTATTATTAGGCAGCTTTATGTATCTAGCTATGTTAATCATTTAGTACAGCTTTGAACATTATAAGTCTCCCATCATGGTTATATATATGCTCATCAGTTTGATAAGGTTGAGGTGTTGTCTATTAACGGACCATTTCTCGATTTGTGCATGTCATACTTGCCAGTGGCCATGTTAATCTACTCTGTACTGTTTCAATTTTACTAGATGCCCCCAAAGGGACGGAAATTATGTTAAAAATTCAAAATGATGAACATTTTTCCAAAACACAAGTTTTTGATATGTGAAAAAGGAAAAAAGAAGTGTTCTATATTCCAAGCTTTAAATTTTTGACGGTTCACTTCATTGTCAGTGTAATATTTTGATCATTTTGGAATTACATTAAAAAACACTAGCTTGATGTCAAAAGTTTATACAAAGTGAGCATGTGGTGCGTCCTAGAGATCAATGGAATGGGTTAAAGAATCTTGAGGTCTAAGGTCTTGAGTTCAAGTCCCGGACAAAAAAACGTTAGGTGATTCTTTTCATCTATTTTAGCTTTGGTGGACAGAGTTACTTGGTATTACGTATTGCTAATTGGAGGTGACAGGTATCCCGTTGATTTAGTCGAGGTTCTTGAAAGCTAGTTCAGACATCACGATCATAAAAAAAAAAAAACAATTTTAGAAAATCCTCATGCTCTTTCTTAAGTCATCCACTGTTAAATGACATCCAGCAATTTCTCTCACGAAAATGACATGCCATATTACACTGCTTTATTACCAAACTTTTCGCTTTTCCTCTTATGCCTCTCTCGTGCCAACTCCAACCAATATGATTAAATTGTAAAAAATTTAGTCTCCACTACTTAGGTGTAATCTTATCCCCCCCTAAGGTTCTACTGATTCCATTGAATTTTCTATCATATAGCCTTTGTTCCAGCCATATATTATAGGCAAATCCATCGAGGCGGCAATGTGATGGAACCCCAACCTAACATTTATCACATGTGTCCCCAGGTGAACATGTCCTAATGATCCATCTGTTGTGAAAATTCATCATGAATCGACTAGTTTTACGTTGGCAGCTAACCCACCCAAATCCTCTCTTTTTATCCGGGTTTGGCGCCTGGCACCAGCAATGTGAGCAAGCTCGTACTAGCAGAGTTACTGAATATCAGACATAAGATATTTCTCAACCTTGTCGCATTCAAAAGCTTAGATGTCCAACATATGGTCCATTAATAATCAGAATTCAAGTAATTTCTTGCTGTAAATTCTATGACATCCACCAAACAATTGCCAAACCATTTACCTAGGGATGGGATTCTCCTATGGTAATCTCTTGAACAATTAATCTTTTGAGAGATGTACTTATATCTTTTTCCTTTATAATCAATGCATCTCGGGAAGTTTCCCATTCCTATTATAATTCACGTCACTTGATCACTCAATAAGAAATTCCCCTTCTGCCAATCATCCATAATCTAGTAATCCATTGTCACAACCCAGGACGGGGCCTTGGATGAGAGGAAACAGGCACCCGAAACCAATTAAGGCCTGGGAAAATCTCTTAGCATTCAATATGAGCAATTCTGTTAAATTTTACAAAAGAAAACTTTTATAAAGAAACATCATATCAAAGGGTCTGATAACTCTTAAAAAAATACAAAATCTTCAAAACATTAACATTCGTTTATGAAACCTCTAAACAATAAGGAAACTACCTAAGCCGAGACAAGGCCCTGGCAATACTATAAAACAAAGAAATACTGGAATATCTTAAATAAGTACGCCTTTCGAAGGATGGAGGTTCACCAAAGCTGGAGTTATCCCGAACGATTCCATTGATGCACAGTACCACGAGGATATGTCTTCAAACCTACATTATGAGACGATGTAGTGCCCGAGAACGGTCAATACGTGGAAATTATTGGTATGTAGAACAAGTAAAGGGATAAGATATAGTCAATATAAAATAGACATGAAAGTAAGTCTAAAGCATAAAAAGGAATGCATCAATAATGACTCCAAAGTAAAAATATATACCTTCGGTTCTTTAGTTATAAACTAGATGCATCACCGACATCCATTAACACCACAGACTATGTGGGTCCGTTTTACATTCAACGGGCTAAGGCCTAAGCCCCAATCTACGTTTGCCTCATGGACCGAGATTAAGACATTGATGCTAGTGCATTATCCCAGAAGAGACATCATGAAGTCGTCCAATTAAGGGTCGAACTATCCAGATGGCAAAATACTAGTTTCAAGTATTGAGCCACTTGGGCTCGGACCTTCTTGTGTTAACCATCTAATTCTTATTAACCCCATGTTTTAGCAATTTAACATCATTACATATCATTAGAAAACATTACATTTCTATTAAGGGTATAGATCATAGTTGGTATCGTCATACCAAGAATTGCAAGTCATCTATTTTATTGTTCATGTAACCATAAGGGTCTATCATCAATTTCATATATCCATCCAAAACCAACCAGGTATGAAAACCTTTTACAAATTTGAAATAACTATTTCCCCAAGTATCTTGTAAACTAATTCAGTAAGGGTCAACCATCGTAAAATTCATCAAGTAATTAAAAATATTTGACCCAACCAATATGCTAAACACTAAGTATGAGGAAAATTAAATAAGTTCCATTGGCCTCTTCGAAGTTCAATTCACTAAGTAGAGAGGAGCAATCTTTCATGTTTCGCTCATAACTTAAAATATAGTTTACCAATCCCAATCTCGAATCTTGTAATATGTAGACATACATAAGGACTATGAAATCATGACTTTTTAAATAATTTTTTGAAAAGGATTGGTGTACATACCTTTTGGACGAAGAACTAGCAAGAGAAGCTTATGGGAGAACTTTAAGCGTTGAACCCTAAGAGTTCTTGAGCTTTGTGAATTTTGAGAGAGATGGAGCTGTGCTTTTGAGTGATGTATCATATTTTAACTCTGTCGCATGGAATCAATGCGGGATATGTCATCTTGTCGCTAAATTTAATTTTTCTCAAGTTTTTGTTGCTCTAAAATCCTCCGGTTCGATCTAATCAAATTTCCAAGGGTTCTATACTTTAACACATCATCTTTCTTAGCTCTATAAGGCATAATATAGGATATTAAAAACACAGGTGTTACATCCATATATGGTACTATTATCATCCTCGATTAAGTGTTTTCCTCCTTTGAAAACATTCATAACCGTTTCTGTAGTAATGCCATCTAGAAGGTGGGCATCCTTTCGATTCACCATCCCCCACTGATAGTGGTATAATTAACTTCCTCCAATCCAAATAATAGCTCTTACCCCTTTTTCTATGCATGAGAAATATTTCATTAATCTTTTATCTTTTTGCAACATTTACTTTCATAGCACATTCTCCTCTTGAGCAAATCTTTCATCGTCATTCTTTTTTGTGTGCTTGGCTGTTTGAATAGATGTGATATATTCCTGTAGACTAAATTCTGTTCCAAGTTCCAGTATCATGGGGTTTCTTTCTGAGATGCAATTTGGTACGCTCATTTGGCTATTGCTGCTTTGAGTTGGTAGTCGGGTCACCTCATTTGTGTGGATCTGTTACTTTATTAACTACTATTTTTGTCGTTGATATGTACGCACGTGAATCTATTACATTGTCTTCCTAAAGATTATTGTTGATCTGCTGGCTCCTCCATCTGAAAGCACATGATACTGATCAACCCAGTGTAGTTTGTAGATTAATTTGATCTCATAACTTATCGTGCCTTTTCCATTTCTATAGCATGATGTATTTCCTGGTTTAGTCCAAACAAATAATCTTGTTTAGTCCAAACAAATAATCTTCCTTAGTTATGCATTTTTCAAACACTACTTAAAAGTATTATTTGTAAAATGCATTGAGTTGCGCGCAAGCTGGCCTCGACAATGCAGTTATAAAAAAAATATTACTGATAAAATGCCAAATATCCATGACATGGATGAACGATGCGAGGATATCTAATTTTAAGCAATGTTTGAGTTAGAAATCTCAGTTTTGGTTACCTATCAAAAGAAAAAATCTTAGTTGTGGTTGCTAGACCGTCTGAATAAGTTATTTGACTCTGCTCTTTGTGATTACAGGAAAATAGGCAGACAAGACACCCTCAGTTGCTTTATGAGGCAAAGCTATACACTATACTTCAGGGAGGAAGTATGTCTTCCTTGTTACTTTGTGTGACAACATTTCCTTTTTTGTCCCATTGGGAAAAAATGATAACTTTCTAAAGTTTGAGATAATTAACTTAATTTCCCGTTTAACCCTTAATGTGAAGCTCGTATGACCACACAACTGTCATGACATGGTTAAGACCACTAGTTTCAAAAGTTTTTCTTTCTTTTTTAAATTCCGTGCCTATTCAAACATTGCCAGGTAAATTGAAATAGAAGGGGTATCCATTATTAGTTGTTGGTTTTGATTTCAGGTGGTATTCCTAATATAAAATGGCGTGGGGTTGATGGGAATGACAGTGTCCTCATTATTGACTTGCTTGGTCCCAGTCTTGAAGATCTTGTTGTACACTGTGGGAGGAAATTCTCACTGAAAACTGTCCTAATGTTGGCTGATCAAATGGTAATCAGAATATTACATTCCTTTGTTTCTTTTCAGTAATGCATGTTTTGTGTATTGATTTCAGTTTGGTAAGGAGGATTCTTGCTTTGGCCTTTATTGTGTATTTGTCTTTATTTAGCTGTTTAAGTATGTGTGGTGTATGCAAGTTTGACATGTACTCTGGATAGAGTATGTTTCGGAAATTATGTTTATCAAGCACGTTTTTTATGAATGCATTTAGGGCCTGTTTTACCATGTCATATGAGATGAAGTTGATGTTTTGTTTGGACATGCAATTTGGGATTTTTAAGTAGTGTTTTTTCTTATAAACAAAAAAACCCATAAGCTTCAGAAACTGTTAAAATAGCCCCAAATCTTTATACAATCTTATGAAATAAGCAAAAGTTCATAACAAAAGTATAGTGCACTATCAAACTCTAGTTCAATAAAAAAGTAAAGTTGAACATGAGTTGTAGTTTATTGCTCTTTAATATAATACTCCCACATAGTACTGACAATCTCCTTATGTTGAATGGTTATATGAGATATAAATAATTTAAAGGTTGATAAGAGTAATAATGGTGGGTTAAGTTGCTCGGACTCGGGTGCGAGTGTTTGTTACGGGTTCAGACCCAGAAGTCGAATCCTTCGTGATCAAAATTTAAAGATTCGGGGATATGGATCTAGGTATGGATACGGGTACGAGAATTCGGCTAAAAATAATTCAAATATCTACAAATAGAGTTATAAGACCTAAATTATGAGATATCATGTGGAAAACGTGAGGAGAAAATATTGATCAAGAAGAGAATCCTAGAAGGAGATTAAAGAAAAATGAGTGACATGAAAATTTTTATATACAAGGTATTCAATTTTCTTCAAATTACTCAAAATTAGTCACTTTGTTCATTGAATTTGTTCGGAATTTCTCTGTCTATTTTGGTCGAAGTACCCAAAATTAGTTGACAAGATTGGGTTCACACCCACACCCACACCCACACCCACAACCATGTCATGTTAACATAGGTACACACCTAAAGTGAAGAGTCCGAGCAACATAGATGGTGGGCTTTTCTTACAAACTATAAAATTGTAGGTTAATTTTTGTACAACATACCCAGTATATTCCTATAAAGTGGGGTCTGAGGAGGGTAGAGTGTACGTAGTCCATACCACTGCCTCAGGGATAAGGTAGAGAGGTTGTTTTTGATAGACCCTCGGCTCACGACTGAAGCAGTCTATAAAAGGACAAAATAAAAAAAAGAAATAATACGTAGTAAAAAAATGCAAATAATAGCATAACAACGCTACTGCAAAGTAATACTACAATCGATCTACCCAAAGCTACAAACATAAACTCTAAGAAAAAAACACTACAAGCATATTCCTTCTAAGCACGAATAACAACACAAATCCCTCTTCTCTACTAACAAGGATGCACTCCTTCCCATTAATCTTCTACCCTAATTTTTATCCTTCATAATTTTCTATCTAGGCTCTCGGTAAGCTGTAACTGCTCCCTATCATGTCTAATCACCTCTCTCCAATACTTCTTCAGTCTACCTCTACCTCGCTTGATGCCACTCATAGACAACCTTTCACACTTGCGCACTGGGGCATTTGTTTCCCTTTTATAACATGCCTGTACCCTTTCAACCTCGTTTTTCGCATCTTATCTTCCATCAAAGTCACTCTCACCTTGTCTCTGATAACCTTATTTTTAATCCTATCTCTCCTAGTAACTCCACACATCTATTGCAACATCCTCATCTCCGTTACTTTCGTCTTCTGAATGTGAGAGTTCTTGACTGGTCAACACTGCACCCCATACAACATAGTTGGTCTAACTCACTCTGTAGAACTTCCCTTTTAAGTTTAGGAGGGACCTTTTTTATCACAAAGGACTCCCGATATGAGCCTCCACTTCATCCACCCTGCACTAGTGCGTTGAGTGACATCCTCGTCAATTTCTCTATTACCTTGGGATTATAGACCCAAGATACTTAAAACTATCTCTCTTCTGAACAGGTTGCATCTCAAGCATCACTACCACGTCAACCTCATGCGTCACCTCACTAAACTTGCACTCCGAATATTTGGTCTTGGTCTTGCTCAACCTAAAGTCTTAGATTCTAGGGTTCGTCTCTAAACCTCTCCTCCACGGGTCTCATCAATCAGAACGTAATCCGCAAATAACATACACCATGGCACCTCACCATGAGTTTATCTCGTCAATATATCCATCACCAAGGCAAATAAAAAGGGGCTAAGATTCGAACCCTGATGCAACCCTATTAAATAGGAAAATGCTCTAAATCTTCTTCCACTGTTCTGATACGAGCATTGGCTCCATCATAGATGTCCTTAATCGATCTAGTGTATGCTACAGGAACACCTTTAGCTTCTGAACACCTTCATAGAACCTCCCTAGGAACATTGTCATAGGATCAATGAACACCATGTGTAAATCCTTCCTCTCTCTCGATACTGTTCCACCAGTCTTCTGACACGATAAATGACTTTTGTAGTCGAGTGTCCTGACATAAATTTGAATTGATTTTCAAAGATAGTCATGATCCTCCTCAATCTTAACACCACCGCTCTTTCCCAAGCCTTTATAGTCTGACTTAACGACCTAATACCCTTATAGTTGTTGCAATTCTGAATGTCATCCTTGTTCTTGTACATTTATAAAGAAATCGTGTACTCTATCTCCAAGCTTTGGGCATCTTCGCCGTCTTAAAAATAACATTAAACAATTCGCTTAGCCACTTCATACCTGGCCTGTCTGAGCTCTTTCAAAAATCATCGGAATCTCATCTGGCCTAGTTGTTTTATCTCTACGCATTCTACAAATAACACCCTTAACTTCTTCAACCTTTATACACCTACAATATCCATAATCACGGCTCTGCTGAGTAGGTCCCCCAGTACAATGTCTTTGTCCCCCTCTTTCGTTCAAGTGTTTATGGAAGTATGAACGCCATCTCCTCCGAACAAATACCTCCTCCATCAATACTTTACCGCCCTCCCCTTTGACGCACTTCACTTGGTCTAGGTCACGGGTCCTCCTCTCCCTAGCCTTATCTAGCTTATATAACTTTTTATCCACTTTTTGTTCCCTAATTCTGCATATAATCTTTCAAATGCAGTTGTTTTAGCTGTCGTAACTACTAACATAGCCTCCTTTTAGCCATCTTATACTTTTCCCTATTAGTCTTTTTTTTCCTTGGTCGTACTTTCCACCGGCTTAGCATAGGCCCCCTTCTTCACCTCCACCTTCCCTTGAATTTCTCCGTTCCACCACCAGTCCCCTCATCGCCTACCAGATCGACCTCTAGAAACACCCAACACCTTTGTTTCCCTAATGCAATTGGCTGTCTTATCCCACATACTGTTTGCATCACACTACTCTCCCAAGTCCCTATATTCATAAACTTTTCCCCTATATCTAGGGCACTGGCCAATGTCATGCTACCCATTTGATCTATCCTCCATAATCCTCTTCTTCCTAATCTCCAAATCCATCAGTAAAAGCTTGTGTTGGGTCAAAAGATTCTCACTAGGAATAATCTTATAGTCTTTACACAACCTAGATCCCCCTTCCTAAGTAACGAAAAATCTATTTGAGTTTTGGCCACTGAACTTTGGGAAGTAATTATGTGGCCCAATTTTTGTATTTAAAAAAATCTCAATTCATGATATGGAATTTCAAATCACACTTTTTGGAGAATTTTGGGATTTCGTATTATTATATAAAATCATGAGATAAAATCACATGTCCGAACGTTGATTTCATCTCATGATTTCAAATTTCGAACTTCAAACTTCATATCGCATGTCAAAACGCCTACTTAATATTGCTGCCTTTATCCCATGACATCTATCATGGAATTGTGCTCATAACTGTAATGGGGATTATTTCCTGTGACAAAAGCAGATTACGAGAGTAGAGTATTTGCATTCAAAAGGATTTCTACATAGAGACATCAAACCAGATAACTTTCTCATGGGTCTTGGCAGGAAGGCAAATCAGGTGACGACCTTTTCAGATAAGCTTTACAGTCATTTTTTTTAATAAGCAAGAAATCTCTGAGGACCAGCGGCACACGGTCTGAAACTCGTTGGATTACAGGGTTTATGGTCATGTCATTTAACCAATCATTATTTTTCCTGTGATATTCTGTTTATCCTTTGCTTTTTTATTCTTTTTTTCCCTATTGTCAAAACAGGTGTATGTTATTGATTTTGGACTTGCTAAAAGATATCGTGACCCCGCCTCAAACCGTCATATTCCCTACAGGTGCGCCTACAATTGGTTTTATGCAACTTTCCCCTGGAAGTATATGATGTTTGATGTTCAGTATATTCCCTTTTCCCTGCTTTTTCAAGTGACAAAACCTCATGTTTAGTGAAAATTCAATCATTACACTTAAATTGTATTTCTTGTCGTCATTTCTGTGCATGATACTCGGTCCTTCGATATCATTAAGGAGTTGATGATTGAAAATAGGTGTACGGCTTGAAAATTTTCAAAACTGAAAAGGCATACCAGATAAAATTATAGAAAAACCCCACTGGGCTTCATCACCTAAGAAAGAAATGCCTTTTGCTGCTTTTCTGTTTCTTCCCCTTCTTAAAACTTTTATTTTCGTTCCACTTACTTGAAAAGTGGTTCTTGCCACTTATACTGTTATAGAGAGAACAAGAACTTGACAGGGACAGCAAGGTATGCCAGTTGCAATACGCATTTGGGAATAGGTAAAATTCTGTCGTATGTTGGTTTCTTATCTCTGGAATTGGATGTTGAACTAAAGTATCCTCTTTCAAAATCTATAGAGCAAAGCCGGAGGGATGATCTGGAATCTCTTGGCTACGTTCTTTTATATTTCTTGAGAGGCAGGTGTGGTCACTTCTCCTCTACGATATTTCTTATTTACTATTGTTGATTTTTCTTTGCTTTGTTGTTTGTTCTTCTCTTATTTACAGAATTAATTGGTTGACTTTCTCATGTAGCCTTCCATGGCAGGGTCTAAAAGCTGATACAAAGAAGCAAAAATATGACAAGATCCGTGAAAAAAAAGTATCAACAACAATTGAGGTCTGTTTTAGAAAGTTGGATGGTCATGTTTCTTTGTTTTTTAATTTGTGTGTAAATATAATATAAAGAAGGTGTCCGGGCTAACTTGCATGCACCTAAGGTTGATCCACCGAGGGCCTACCATATTGCTCCTGTATAGGTACAAAGCATCTTGTATATCAAAACTTACGGAAGAATTGCTCTCACCTCTACTTGGATCTAGCCTTAGTTGCCAAGATTGTCACTTCAGCTCTGACCTCCAAATGAGCCCTTTGAGGGTGGATGACTAGATTCTTTTTCTTTTTGCTTTGAGTTGGTACATCTTTTATCTGCCAGACTAGAAAGGGGCCTAAATAGATCATTCTGTAACTTTTTATCAACTCTCATCCACTGAGAATTTGGAAATGACCTGTATTTGGCCATTTGAAATCTGAAGCTTCTTTGAGCATCAGCTGGCCTGTTCCATGTATGGGCTCTATGCTTGCATAACCAGAAAAATAAATGATGATGTATCATGTATCTTTAACTATTTTTGTTTTAATGGATGCTATAATTATAACTTTATCAGGTTAAGAAATTCATGGTGGTTCCATTTCATTTAGTTTAACGGATAGTCAACTGACATTCAATTTTCTCGTTATAGGTTTTATGCAAATCTCTTCCAGTGGAGTTTGCATCATACTTGCATTATTGTCACTCTTTAACATTTGACCAGCGCCCTGACTATGGATTTCTGAAACGTTTGTTTCGTGACTTATTTACCCATGAAGGTACGGATTTTAAATACAGATTCTAGCACAAGAAAATTGAAGTTATGTTGTTGCTACATTTCTTACTGTACTCTTGACTCTTGGATAGGGTCTTTTGGGTCTGATATTTGATAAAAAAACAACGAATCTGAAAAAAATATTATTGTAATCATGAACATGCAATATTAGGTGGGTCAAAAGAAACTTTTGTCCATAACTATACTACTATAGAGGGTAAACCTAAGCTCTCTAGACTAATTGGATTCTCTATCCAGAAGGATTAGTTCTTCAATTGTTTTGCTGCATAAGTTCAGTACTTCTATAATTTCTTGCAATCTACTTCTTGATCTTTCTTGGGCAGAGTTCCAACACATGCATTCTTTAGGATTTAGCAGTTATTTCATTCAAGATCTTTTTCTGAATCTTGTTTGAGTGACTACTATATTCTATTCCATCAGGGTATAAATTGGATTTTGTGTTTGATTGGACCATCTTGAAATATCAGCAGACACAGAGGTCAAAGGCTCCACTAGAACTACCGGTTAGTACTTTCATTACCTCATTTTTAGGTGGAAGTGTTGTTTTCCTCTGCTCTAAAAATATTATCGTGTATGAAGACGTCTGGTATTGTATATCATATTTATAAAAAGTAAATTCGACTTGTTTCGACCCATTTTGATAATTTTTTATCTTCCACTGGAAATTGCAGAATCTGCATCCACTCTCTGTAACGACGGGTAATGGAGCATTGCTAAACGGTTTAAATAAGCAAGGTAACTGGTCTTTCAGTTGCATATTAGTCCTTTTATCTGCTGATTCCGATCTCCAAATATGACAGCCATCTCTGTAGAGTAGCATTAGCAATCTGTAGTATGGGGGTCTGTCAATCTTCAGAGCTGCAGTAGACAGAACTTATGAGATCTGTGTATAAAATAATTACTGTATTTACAAGCTGCAGGTAGTTTGACTTTTGGCCTTTCCCTTAGGATCTCTTTGAATTAATAAAACTTATACTTGTGAACTTTCCTCAAGTAGGATTAGTTTATCTCCATTTACCTAACTTTGACCTTGCTATAGTCCTGGCAATTTTTGATTCCCTTTAATATCTGTGATGTAGAGACAAACTCAAAATTATATATTTTGTTTGAGAGTTTACTGATACTTAATTGGTTTTATATCTTTATTTAGGAGGTAATAATGCCACACACTTGGCTGAAGCTACAAAACAGAAGGTATCAGGTAAGTTTGTACGTGGTGATGGGTCAGCAATCAATCTTAAACCTGATAATCGTACTGGCAAAAATGTAAGTTGAATGTAGGCTGGAGGCTGTTGTTGATTTTGTCTATCCTATTTTAGTTACATCATTGTTGAATATTGAGTGGCATTTTAACATAAAAACATTCTCCGTGTTTCATTTAGTAGTCGTGTTTGTTGTATATGCGTGTTGCAAACAATTGCTCTATTTTTCTAATTTGTTACAGATAACAAGCGATGCTTCTGTTCCTTCTACGTCGTTGGCTGATGCCTTCAAGAGAAGTTTCCTGAAACATGAAGATTCAATTGAAATTGGAACTGTAGGTCATGCTCACAGTGGAAAAGCTGGTGCTTCAAGCAGCAAGCTCAATTTCTTAAGCAGGATTTCTTCCAAGTGAACTGGTAGGAGAATTTTCTTCAATAAAATTGATTTTTTAAAAGTTGCATCATAAGCTGGTGCTTGTTTCCATTTACAGGCCGTGAAATTAGTAAGGCTATTCTTTCTCTTTCTTTTTCTTTTTGGATAAAAGTAGGGATGTTATGTGAGCGAAATGCAGAAGAAGTCAAGGTCTACTTCATGATGTTGAATTCACCTGAGTCCTGTGTACCAGCAATGTATACATCTCGAGGTGACTATGAAGTATAAAGCATTGGATGTTGCTAAAAGATGGCCTATCAAAACTTGGTTGTCCTTTTAAGGTTACTTTGTCTTGAGTAGGGCATTGACTAAATAAGCTACAGTTCACAAATAAGCAACATGCAAAGCGTTTCTGTCATTCCTTTTCCAATAGAGCATAAAAGTGGCAACAGATGTTTGATTGTTTTATTGCACTTGTCTGAATTTTATTCCTTCAATTCCTTATTGCAAATCCTGGATGTTTATGTGCATAAGTTTTAATAGGTGCCCAAGTGCCTGAAAGCTCGATCTGGTGTAGAGCATTTCAGGTATATATTTAGTTGGTATTCAGGCTCTCGCTCTCCTTGTCGTTAGCTGTGTATAATGTTAGCTTATTTGCTAAAATTTTCATGAATTTCAGACATTTTATGTCATGAACTTGATGACCAAGCCTGCCTTTGGTGTTGGAAGTTCCAATGGGGCACCATCATGGCTCTTATAATAAATCAACCTTGCATTTGTTTATAATCCCTATACTTGCTGCGGAGATGATGGGATTCTATAATCTGGAGTCAGAGGTACTGTGTGATTAGAGCCCTAGCTTTTGTTCTCTTTCTATGTTATCTAATCATGTCTTGGAAACAATCTTCATACTACTTCATGTTTGCCATTTTCGCTTCAATAAGGCTTTTCATGTATATAGCTCAAGAACATCTTTTCATCTCTGTATTTCTCCTCTTTAAAAGTAGTGGATGGGACAAAGAAGTCATCGTAGTTCTGGTAGTCATGTTCTGTCAAGAGGCTAGTTTGTTGAATTTGCTGAACTTTTTGCAGAACTCAACTTAAATACGCCAAGAGGCTTTCTTCTATCTATGAAACAGATGATACTTTCAGCTAGTTTGGACCATTAAGTTTCAAGCTTTTCCATTAGCTTCAGTTATACTATTTGATATGTATCATACTCGAAGGTTCCTTTCTTTCGGGGTGGTTGTTGGGGGAAATCTTCATTTTCTGTACCAGGTGATATTCAGAGATGGAGAAATTTGGATGGAAAAGAATGCGAGAGTGCTATTATTAAAAGACGAGATACAATATCAGACAGATGTTACGGATATTTTGACGTTTTATTCTTGCATTGGAACTCAAACACAAATCTCAGGTCCAAATTTTTGTGTGCTGAGTTTAAATGAATAGTACTCAAGTTTGTCGGTCTAGTTCTTGATTGGGATAGGCTTGAGAACCTCAGCTTATTGGTTTTTAACGTTTTATTCTTGCATTGAAACCTACCACAAAAACCTCAGGTCCAAATTTTTGTGTGCTGAATTTAAATGAATAGAACACAAGTTTGTCCTTCTAGATCTTGATTTAGGACAGGCTTGAGAACCTCAGCTTATTGGTTTATTCAATGTTCAAGTACTCTTTTACCTGCAAATACAGTGTAGGTGTATAATACAGTGACAGTGATATGAGTGAAGACACCAAAACTAGTCTCAATCCACTAGTAAATGGAATTTAATTAAAGATTCCTACTAAGTATCTTTCATTCTGCTCTCTCCATAAAGGTTACCATTTGTAGAACTGAAGTTATTGTCGATTGTGAAAGACATTTTTATCATCCAGAAGAAGGAAATATTCCGGACAAACATGGACGTGTACACACTTTGTTTACAGGAATACAATACTCTTAGCTCACAATTAAATAGGTGTAAAAACTTGCATCTTCTTGTTTGGGCGAGCGTCAACAAATTGATACATCTATCGTAAAAAGTTTTTAAGTTACAAGAACCTGTATAGTCATGTGCACATGGATTGGAATCAGACCCAAATAACCAAGGTTGTAGGTACGTGTAACAATGGTGTAGATTCGTGCAGTCCAACGGACAAAAAGAAAAATCACCAGATTGATGGTTGCCTACAAAGTAAAGGAGGTGTGGTCAAGTTGGAAAATGCAAAATGTAAAACTGCTAATATTATTTTCAGATTTTGGGAGCGCAAAAAGATACAATTGTTAAAAAAGAATATAATAAGAAAGTTGAAAGTATCCCTGCCAAAATTGCTCTTTTGTTTTATCGAGGAAGATACCAATCTTCAGCACCTAAATTTGAGAGGTAATTAATGTAATAATCATATATACAGATGAAGACTATGGAATAATAAAACATACATCAGCCATCTATTTTTTTTTTTTTATATACAATTTTCTCTTTAGTCATGTTTCAAAAATGGTGGTACCTCACTATAATTGAAAAAAACTTTTATTTTTAATGAAATGGTTTACAATTACATAAATATTTAAGAATTATTTTAGATTATAAATATTAAAAAAAAAATTTATTGAATATCGTGTTAAGAAGGCACCACATCAAATGGAATGAGGTCAATTTTGACTATTTTCATAAATTTTAAACTTGTGCCTTTTATAAAAGAATGTCTAATTATCAATGTAAGACCAACAACGAGTAGGAGTAGTAAAATAGGACAAGTGGATAGGTATAAAGGGCAATACGTTCTCACCAAACACTTGTTTCCGCTATTCCATACATACAACATGTCTACCAAATTGTGCTCTCTAATTTTAGGCATTCACAAAAGGCAAATGGCTCATCTTAAACTTGAAATATGTGATAATTTAAGGGAAAGTTGGAGCCTCCAATGGCTTAGTGCTCCATTTGCTCTCTTAAGACATGATTAGACACATAGCAATGATGAAAGTGTTTATTAAAGAAAGATGCGTCTCTCTTTTTCTCGCCTCGGAGTCATAATGAAACCTCATTTTTAAGTAAATATATTTGTCTATTTTTTATTAGTAGTGCTATATAGCCTAAAATTTGGGGAAAGGTTACCTCAAGAAAAGTAAAGAATTTAGAAAGTTGTTATCACTTCACACCACGACTGCAAATTAACACAATGGCTCCCTCCCCTCCCCAAAAAGTGATTCATTTTATGCGAAAGGTCCTCACATAAAAAAAAATTCCTTCCTTTCCTCCCATTACCGCGAAAAGAAAGAAAAATATTGAAAAAATAGGGTTTATTCGGTATGAAGATAAATATTTTCTAAAGAAAAACTAGATAAACAATCTCGTGTCATCATGGGCTCAATATAAGTCACTTTCTTTGGCCTATCAATTTTTTTTAATATATTTATGTTTTAAATTATTTTAAATTGTTATTATGATTTATATATTTTTAACTAATAAATGTTACTCCTTTTGTTTCAATTTATGTGGCGCCGATGAAATTCAGAGAGCCAAATAAATTTCTTGTGTACTTTTTAAATATTTTCAATGTTTTAATTTATAATACTTTTTACATAATTTAAAATAATATATGTTATTTTTTTGTTTCAATTTATGTGACATGGATGAATTGAAAGGGTAAATCAATTTTTTTAAGAAAATCTTTTAAGTTATTTGTTATTGTGATTTATACATTTTTTAAACAATATAATTACTCCCTTTGTTTTGATTTTTAACTATTTTCAATTGATAATTATCAACATTTATAATATTTTAATGCAATGTTTAAATAATATATGTTATTTTCTTTATTTCAATTTACATGGCATTGATAAAATTTAGAATAATGAAACCTTTTATAGTTTCTTTTAAATATTTTATGATATTAATTATTTCAATTCATAATAATTTTAAATAATGTATAATTGAATATTTATGAAAAATGAATTAACATATTATTTTAAAATTTACCTTTAGTTGAAGTAGTTACAAAATAGCTCAAATTATAAAATGGTCAAACTTTAACACCATAATTCTTTATTTAGTTGAAAGTTTTAAAAAGTTACATAAGGTGTTGGCACTTTATGTTTTCTTCCTTTTAGTATTGAAGATACACTCTCCTTTCTTTTATTCTTAATTTCAGCCTATTTTTTTGCCTAGTATCTATTTCATCATTATCATTGATATCATCTTCATTTCTTTCCAAAATATATCAATATCTGTCATTTACGTCAAACTAATCCCCAACGTTCGAACATCCTAAGCATAACTGATAATCGTGTTTTTATAAGTTTGTTAGAGTCGTTAAAATTGTTGTATTTTTATGATATTGAAGTATAATATTCTTAATTTGTACTCATAAATGGCGAAATTTTTTCAAACGATGCACCATTTTTTCATTGAGATTCACTCAAGATGCTGCTCTAGAGAGGAGGAAGATAATCTGAAACC
This sequence comes from Withania somnifera, assembly GCA_039654485.1. NCBI lineage: Eukaryota > Viridiplantae > Streptophyta > Magnoliopsida > Solanales > Solanaceae > Withania > Withania somnifera. The sequence goes on along the minus strand of JBDJHY010000106.1, from coordinate 9,996,151 downwards.
TCATTAGAAAGAAGATCCAGGGTTAGGAATGACCAATTAGAAAAAATAAGATACGAAACACCAAACAATAAGTTGAAGAATTAAAAAAATTATAGAATAACAAGATACGGAACACCAAAATGTTGTTCAACAAGTTGAAAAATCGACAAAAAGATTTATCAAAGAACGAGATACGAAACACGAAACACGAATAACAACAAGATACGAAAGGAAAATCGTCGTTCAAGAAGTTGAGGAGCCAAACACATAAGGTTTGATGGAATATTCACTACGTATCTTTTTAATTTCACCAATTTTAAATCATGTATCTTGAGCTACACTTCATAGCTTTACAACTTTTACAAATAATGGTCCTTGATGGACATTAAATTTGTATTTTTAATGTATTATATGTTTTCATAATATTTGGTTGATAAATATCATATTTGTAAAATTATCTTTCTAGATATACCAAATATTTATTGAAAAGATATGTTTAAATTTGATGTCAAATTTTAGTTAAAGATACATTTTATAATTTGGGATCACTGAAATGCAATAAAGAAAATTTTTGCTGGAGAAACGGTGGAGAAGAAAAGAAGAAGATGATTCTGAATTTTGAATTTTAAATTTTAAATTTGCTTTACAAATTAGATAAGAATTTTTTAGTCAAATCTGTTTTCCACGATTCTCTCCACAATTCATGCTAATCAGCTATAAAAAAAAATCTGCTTGCCTTAAATACATGATTTATAACAGGCGTATCTAAGGTACGTGCACTGAAATACAAATACAAATAAAAATATAATTAAACTAATTTATGACATTGCTTGTAATTAGGTGTGACATTTATGTTACTTTGGCCTTAAAAATGTCACAAATTAGCCAAATAGTATTGGGTGAAATACATAAATGGCCCTCATAGAGGTTGATTTTGATATTTTGTCCCCGTAAAAAAAAATCTTATGTAATTAGTCTTTCTGCTTATTCATAACACAACTAAATTTTTATATCTCTATATCTCAAATATTTATAAACAACTCTCCATACTTATTTTTCTCTTAACTTTTTTTTTTTCTGTTTTTTTCTTTGATTTTTATTTTTTATTCTCTTTTTTTCCTCCTTTATTTTTTTCCTCAACCTTTATAGTTTTCCTTTTCTTTTCGTTTTTCCTTTCTTCCTCTTAACTCTTTTTTTTTTCTTTAAATCTACTTTTTTTTAAAAAAAAAAATCTCAACTTTTAATTTTTAATTTATTATTTTGCCTTTTTGGTCTTTTTGGTCTTTTTGGTCTTTTTTTTTTAATCTTAGTTTTTTGTTATTTTTTTATTTTCTCTTTCAACTTTTATTTTTTTAATTTTTATTATTTTATTTTTTTCAACCTTTATTTTTTTTCTTTTCTTCTCTTCAGTTCCTTCCAAACAACAAGTTACACCTTGACATCACTATCTTATATTTTGATTTATGAGATCTTTATAACTTTTTCTTAGAAACAAGATTTAGCCCAAGGTCCTTCCAAAAAACAAGTTACGCCCAATGGACAAGAGTTGACACTACTTCATTGTGTCTTGATCTTGCCTTAGAGGTGAGATTTAGCCCAAGTACTTTCAAACAACAAGTTATGACCCATGGGTAAGAGCTAACACTAATTCATTGTATCTTGATTTTT
>JBDJHY010000106.1:9912233-9937094 GCA_039654485.1 Withania somnifera | reverse complement strand
ATATTTTTAATAAAATAGGTAAATATAATAATATATCTCCAACTAACTTCATTTATGAAGCTTTATTCAAAATGGATCAAATCTTTATTAAATAGCTTTTGAATTTTAACTAAAACGTCAAATGACATCGCCAATGAATCTCAATCATTAATATATCAGAAATCTCAACATGAATTTTTTCAAAATTTCAATAATGGAGTTTTTTCTTTCCACTTGAAGTAGCACAAAATATTTAAATCTGTGATAATAAAATATGGATACCACTTTTGATAAGTTTCCAAGCATAAAAAATGAAACTCATTGATAACATTAACGAAAGAATGTAAATATCATTGATTGAAAAGAGAAATAAAAAGAAGAGAAGATACAAAAGAATGGGAGCTAAGAGTAGAATGGAAAGTCTTAAACCCTAAAACAATACAAAGAGTACTTATATAGACTAGACTAAACTAAACTAAATAAGAAAAAGACTAAAATAAGAAAAAGATTATACTACCCTCATAAAGCATAATAACTATTTTAACATCCCCCCTCAAACTTATGATGGGACAGCAATAAGCATCGAGAGTTTGTCGGTCAAAAAACGAAAACGCGAGAAGGACAATGATTTGGTAAACAATCTGCAAGTTGTAAGGAAGAAGAGACAAAAGGCAATGTCAGAGTGTCAGTCTGAAGATGATGGCAAGTAATATGACAGTCAATTTCATTTACAACAGAAGGTTTAAGACGAATTTCTTCATCCAAAAGTTCACTAACAACAGAGTCAACAGAAGGCGGCAGATGACGATGCAAAATGGACCCTCGAAGAGCCTCAAACTCATCACGAAGAGCCATTAAAAATTGTACCAATCTTTGCTCCTCTCTTTGTGCAATATAAGCCCCAAAGGCTCGTAATTCAGCAGATTCTGAGAGAGCCAGTTGATCTCACAAATCTGTCATAGCATCATAAAATTCCTGAATATTAGACTGTGTGTATAGTCTAGCTGCAAAGCACGAATATTAGACTCTAACTGGTATTGTTTTGCAAAATTAGACTGTGTGTATAGTCTAGCTAGATGATCCCAAACCTCCTTAGCAGTCTCATATTTTGCTAACTGGGTACCTATCGAATGCTTAACCGAATTATTGATCCAAGTAATGATCTTGGAATTATCTACCTCCCATTTATCTAATAAATTCATATAATCAGCAGTTGTACCATCCTTAGGCTTAACAAAAACACCCGAAACATAACCCCATTTTTGTTTACCTTTCAGAAAAATTTTCATCACATAACTCCAATATGCATAATTTTACCATCTAATTGAACACTAACTGCTTGAAGCGAATCATCTCTAGTTTCAGCAATATTAACAGAAAACAACAAATTAAATTACCAATCGGAGAGAACAAACCTAAAAGACGACTAGAGAAGGTGACCAGCCAAGATGACGAACAAACAGAGAAAATCACCAAGAAATACCGAACAACCAAACAATCACTAATCGCAACAGCCGCGCAATCAAAAGAAATCGCCAAAAAAATATTAACGAGCAATAACCTAGGCTCTGATACCATTATAACATTAACGAAAAAAATGCAAATACCATTAATTGAAAAGAGAAATAAAAAGAAGAGAATGATACAAAAGAATGGAGGCTAAGAGTAGAATGGGAAGCCTTAAGCCCTAAAATAATACAAAGAACATTTATATAGGCTAGACACTAAATTGAATAAGAAAAAGACTAAATAAGGAAAAGACTATACTAACCTCACAAAGCATAATAACTATTTTAACAGTGATAACATTGAGTGGATATGCATATTAAGTAACTATGCTTAATTATGTGGTAACAGTATATGATAAAAATACATGTAATATATTAATCGGATGTTATGTTGATGTAAACATCAAGTACATTTAGGCTTTTCTTTTAAGTATGTAACTTTTCTCCTTTGATCTTTGCCCTTAACTTTTAAGACTTTGTCATCTTATTAAGGCACTACTATAATGGACGAATTTTATCAATGTTCGTGCTTGTAAATATATAGGCTACACAAGTATTGCACTGATTTATTCTCTAATTTGTGCTTTCCTTTCCTTTCCTTTTATTTATTTATTAAAAATTTTATGTCCTTAGCTTGTTTATAAGAATATTTTAACCATTAGTCAAGTACTAGAGTGAGTATGTCCCAGAGATATTGAAACTAGAGCAATTATTATGCCACCGTTACTTTTTTCGCACAAATATATTCTTAATAATTAGCCAAATGAAGCAGATACATATACTCCTCTCGACTAACAGACTTCACGCTAGATGTAAAGTAGCATAAACTAATATTTGTTTGCTCAATTCATATCCCAATTACAATACAAGTGTGTCAATTCATGCTGTAAAAAGATAATCTCAAAACAACTTCCGTGTGAGTGACAATCTTATTAACTAATACATTTCCATCTGAGGTCACATTCATTGATTCTAATATATGTATTAGTTAATAAGGAGGATTGTCAATTCATGCCATAAAAAAATACTCTCAGTTATGAACCAACATATCTAAGAATTTTTACTTATTGTAATGGCTTTGCTGAAAATTTGAATCTTTGAATTGAAGGGTTTTGCTGCAAAAGTGAATTTTAGATTGATTTTCTATTTGTAGAAATGGGACGTTTAACTTAGTGTTAAATCTTTGCATTGATTTTTTTTTTCTTGTTGAAATGGGTTTTGATTATAATTTTGAACTTTAATTTAAAGCGTTCAACCTGACCTCAAAATCACGGATAAGTACTTTTTATTCAGTTTACATGTGGTCTTATTATTCAGATTTAATCACTCACTGATTTATATTATTATTATTGAGATTAATTTTTCCAATCTGAATTTTTAACTCAGCAAAAGAAATATTTATTTCCAGAAATTTACATTTAATATGGAGTCGGTGAGTGAAGGGTATTAAATGCTCCACTTGATTAATGACAACCATATTTTTGTGCCAGGAAACAAATGATGAGTACTATTACCTTTTCTTCAATAATTTGTCCCATATGACTAATAGTAAGAAATTGTTACGCAAAAAGGTGATGTATAATTACTCTATTTTCGACAATTCAGAAACGCTTTCGTATTTCGCCGCGTTCCTGCATAAAAAAATCTAACGTGGTTACACTCAATAGCACGTGTGTGTTAGAAAGAAACAGGAAGAATCTTTTGGGCAAACTTTTGATCGTTGCTTCATTTTCCTTGTGAAGTTTTGTCTCTGCTTTTGGCTATGAACCTCGTACTTTTAATAAATCTCTTTTTCTAAATTGAGCTACTTATGTTAATATTATATTATGTTTTTTTTATTTTTATTTTGTTTTATATTAAGATTTATCAGAAATAGTCTTTTTATTTCATATTTAAAGTAGTGATATAAATTATGTACATTCTACCATTTTCCTACCCCATTTTGTATGAATATAATGAATTTTTGTTGTTGTTATTGTTGGGCCAAGTACTTAATCAGATTTAAGTGGCATAAAAAGAAAATAGCCACAAGCGTTCTCTAAATTGTAAAATGTACTTTTTTACAATTGAAAATTGTTGTACTAAAATGTAGTGAGATTGATGTTGACAGGCAGTGGTGGCTAGCCTAGGAAACAACAATGTGATGGTCATACTAGACAATCACATCAGCAAGCCCGGTTGGTGCTGCAGCAACTTCGACGGAAATGGCTTCTTCGGCGATAAATACTTTAACCCTGATCTTTGGGTCCAGGGCCTCACCAAGGTTGCCACAACCTTCAACAATGTTACCAATGTTGTCGGTATGAGCTTAAGAAATGAACTTCGTGGACCTAGACAGAATGTTAACGACTGGTACAGGTATAAAATGCAAATTGTATATAACCAATTTTTGAGGAAAATCATCCAAGTATCTTGTAGTACTCCATCTTAATTAGCTTCACAGAAACAATGAGAGGCTTTGGGAATTTCAACCATATCGGACTAATTAAAGGTGGTTTTTGAGCTAGGTACATGCAGAAAGGAGCTGAAGCGGTGCATGCAGCTAACCCTGACGTTCTTGTCATTCTTTCTGGCCTAAATTTCGATAAGGATCTGTCTTTCCTGCACGAGAGGGCACTTAACTTGACTTTCTCTGGGAAGCTGGTCTTCGAGATTCATCGATACAGTTTCACGGATACAAAATCATGGGAAACAGGCAACCCGAATCAAGTTTGCGGGCAAATAGTGAATGACATAATGAGCAGAGGTGGTTTTCTGTTAGGCCAAGGGTACCCATTGTTTGTGAGTGAGTTTGGGGTGGATCAAAGAGGCACCAATGTAAATGACAATAGGTATTTCAATTGTTTCCTGGGGCTAGCAGCTGAACTTGACTTTGATTGGGCATTGTGGACACTTGTTGGAAGCTATTATTTGAGAGAAGGAGTTGTTGGACTCAATGAGTTCTATGGGGTTCTAGACTGGAATTGGTGTGAAGTTAGAAACTCAAGCTTCCTGCAAAGGATCTCCGCCATCCAATCTCCTTTCCAAGGTACATATATAAAGGGGGAAAATAAAAAATAGCCGCAACTTATTTGAAATGATTTAAATTTGCCTTCTTCTCCAATTAGATCCCATCTGCCCTTAACGTAAATATCTGGATCCAATATATGGAAGGAGGACAATTTGGGTCCAATTGAAGGATGACAATTTAAATCATTTCAAATATGTTAACATTTTTAGTAAACATAATTATGAGTTCTCTAAGCAGAGATGCAAGAATTTACCTTGGTTATGCTTACAGGACCAGGATATAACGAGTCTCGCTCGCACAAATTAATCTTCCATCCGATGACAGGGCTTTGCATTCGAAGAATTTCATTGCTGCAGCCGTTGGAGCTCGGTCCATGCTCTGAGGCGGACGGGTGGGACTATACTCCAACCAAAACGCTGACATTAACAGGAACTTACTTTTGCCTGCAGGCAGATAAGTCGGGGCAGCCAGCAAATCTTGGCATAATATGCACCAATTCCAACTCGAAATGGCAACCTATCTCAGACTCCAAGATGCACCTGTCTTCTAAGCTACAAGATGGCGCTAGTCTTTGCTTAGATGTTGATTCCAAAAATGTCATTTTCACAAACACTTGCAAATGCTTGAGCAAAGATAAAGCATGTGACCCCGCAAGCCAATGGTTCAAAATCACTGACAGCACCAGACAACAAAAGACTACAAAATCCTTTCTCCATAGCAAGCAAATCGTTCAATTTCTAGAAAATACTTTTGTTGGAAGCCACATCTTATAATTAAGTAATAGTACATATAGTTCATTTAGATACAGAAATGAAAATTATTACACACTTCATCAAATCATATTCTTGTACGTCTGACAAAGAAATAAAAATCGATATTAATGGTACTTGCTCAATTACATAGATTGCGTATGAGATCGATGGACGGACTTTTCTGGGAATGAGCAGAGAACCCTTCTGTGGATAGGTGCGCGAATTATGCAACAAGTGTTATCTGAAGTACTCTGTGTGTCCTTACATTCATCAAAAGCCAGATTTTGGTAACTATAGGCATTTAAATTTATCGAATTTAAATCCAAATAAGTAGTTTGAATTATATTTTAACTTCAAGTAAAAGTTATAGATTACATCAAGTAATTCGACAAAGTCACTTATACACTGAAACTTTAGAGCGATCTATTACCCTGATATGGCCCAAGTTAGAGATCTAACGAGAGCCAATATCAACTCGGAAACTATAAAATTAAGAAATGTGAATTATCTACGAATTTTATGAATTTGGAGACAATTCGAGAAGAATTAAAGGAGATAAAGATCGAAGCAAGAAGAACTAATTGAAACAATTAATTCAAGGGGAAGGGACTCAATTCAATGAATGAAAAACCCAAAAAATGGAGATCCACAAATGAGTGACTCACTATGAATCAAGGTAAGGAATCTTAATCAACAATGGGGTTTAACCCGTCACTAACCTAGATTTAGCTACACTAAACCTAAGGATACTACAAGCTTGAAAGAGCTTAAATCTCAATTCAACATAAACTAAGCCTAGAATTCAAGTAGCACTAGTATTTATGCTAGTGGTTTATTACAATTTGAAAACTAGGCGCCAAAGTAGAAGCACTCGCAGAACTTGCAATTATCCTAGTTGATTTTGCAATGTGGCTCGCGGAATAGGCAGTGTGGCTCACATGTTCAACATGTAACGTGTGGAATTGGCTCAACAGCAACTCACGTTTTTGGGATGCACAATATGTGATCCATGATGTATTGGCGCGCATTTACAACCCGTGATCCATCCACATCGTACCATCCAGGGTCGTATCATCCTCCCCTTCTTAAAAAAGTTCATCCTCAAAGTTATACTTACAAAACAAAGAAGATGTGTGAGTACAATGTCCCTCTCAAGCCGTACCAAGGTATAATCATCATAAGGTAGATGATAATACCTATAGTAAAAAATATTAATGTTAATGACACTAATATGCTCCCTAGGGCTAAGTGCAATCCCATTGACAAGGAAAATATGTGTCATTATTACCACCAAAGCACTAGGCCAAGATAAGAATTGAAGCACTACCAAAGCAATCCTGAGGTCAAACACAAAGGTATTTTTCATGTAACCCAACCCCAAACAAGCTAGCCCATTCTCGAGGTCAAAAGGAAAGGGTACCCCCACAAGTATACTCAAAAACCATCATACAACACTACAAAGGAAGCCACTTTACATATCATGAGATAGCAACCAAAAGAGTTCAAAAGATTACAAGAAGGTTCAAGAGAGAGAGTGTGCCTTAGAAGACCCACACACGAGCCATAAATACATACCTTCCGAGACGGAGATAAAAGATATGACTTCATACCAACTAGTTAATTCAAGTGGTTCCCTTCATTTCCCCTTAACATCAAAACTCCACCTTTGAAAAAACTCATCAAACATGATACTCAAGCACAACTGTTCATCAATAGGAAGAGATCCACTACTAAGCACATATAAAGCAATACCCGGGACTCCCCTTCTTAAAAGGACAATCTTCATGGTTTAAGGTTTTTCCCATACACAACTTAGGTCCAATAAAGTGATGGTGAAACCCCAATAAGGACCTTAGGTCATAGTGATAGGTATGCACAACCTCACCTTAAACATGTTTATTATCTTGACCAAGCACTAAAAGTAAGTTCCAAGACCCACATCATGACCGAGGTCAAATAGGAACAGATCCCATGAGTTTGGACTACCAATACATTCATTGGGATCGAAGGCATCCCTATTCACCCATGACAAAATAAGCACATAAGCATACACATTGTTGTATACAAATAAGTAGTATAGTAAGGTTTCATTCAATACAACTTCATCTAAGAGGTCCTGACTTTCAAGAATTCTAGAAAATTCAACATTATCAAGCACCCTATCATGATTAAGACATTCTAAAGACGAAGTGATACAATCGTTAAAAGCAACACCATCCTTCACTAAAGAAGAATCACTAACAAGACACATACCACAATTAGTATCCAATGAACCACAATAAGAATCATCATAAGAATTGTGATCAAACATAGGTGGTTTATCATACCAAGATGTATAATTAAGATCAAAATCACAAAGGTCATCACCGAGGGGTTTCCTTAAAATATTAAGCAAATCATTGCCATATTCACCCCTAGGCTCACCCCTTTGGAAAACATCACTACACGACAATGTAACTTCATATAAGGCACAAGTTGCAACACTGGGTGGACACAAATCAAACTTCCAAGAGAAGTCAATTCGGCCATCAATAGGAACAATTAGTGTATGGACACTCTCGATAAGAACATCATCAATGGACAACAACTTATCAATATTTTCAACATAAAGTGAATACGCATCAAGCTCGAATAAAGTTAAGCTACCATACACACCCATTGGGCTACTAGCTGTACCAAAATCATCAAAGAGTGTGTAAATATTAGTTATGTTACCTTTAAGCTCATCGAAAGAGTTGGATTCACCTTGGTTATCCATATAAAAAACATATTTACTCTGTTGGGAAGCTTTCAACTTCCTCATGACTTAGCTTCGATTGAGGCTCTCTATTTAACTTGGCTCCAAGAATACCTACACAAGAAAAACAACTAGAAATAAAAAAAAATTATAGCTAGTTTGTGATGACTCGCTCACACCACTCCCACATCCTCTCTTTTTTCCACTCTAGAGCCATCACTAAGCACCCTCTTACCCCTCTCAATCTTTTGTCTCTCATTTTCTTTGGAATTGGGATGAGGGCATAGTATTCCTTATGAAGGACTTGAGGGCCCTTTCATATTTAGCCTCCACTTAATTGCACAAGGTGTGAAGGTCTCAACCTTTAAGTGTGACTCCTTGTGTGCAAGCTCGGGGATTATTTGTGAGGACTTATTCCCATTATGTTTTGGGTCCTCTATCTTCTTTGAGTATTTATTCAAGACAAGTCTTCATTCATTTGTGCAAGGTTTTCCTTCATGAAGGCTAGGTGCCCCTTTTGAACCATTTCACTTGTAAGAATTTGCCTTGCTCTTATGAGAGGTGATAGTGGAATAAGGACTGTGCCATTTTGATCCGTGATGTACTTACTCCAATCTCTCTCTTTTGGGATATTATGTTTTCGAAACCTTGTCTCTGAAACATAGATCACAAGTACGCATCATACCAACTATGCAACACCACAACCATTCATAGTATTCCCCAACTAAAATATGTTCCGTTACTTTTCGATTCACCCATCCTTTATCTACCCATTTTGGAGGTCCCTCAATTGGAAAGCAATGGAGTCCTCGATAATCTATCACACTTTGGGAGATGAGGTTCCATTCCACAAGGTCATCTATTGCGAGGCAAAATCTCAAAGCACTATTAACTCTTGCTACCAATTAAAAACTTCTCTATTTGGCTTGTAGCTATCTTCAGAACTCGGATCCCTCGGTCTTGAATAGGAAGTACCACAAGACGAGGCATAGGACAAAGCCTCACAACTTCCATTCCTTCCATTAAATGATGTCCTATAAAGGTTTAAAGCCATGATTGACTTCGTTTTGTACCTACATACAAAATCAACAAACAGTTAGTAGTAAATTCCTCACACCACTCATATTTGAAGATCACTTTACCTTCCTAGCATATCACCCCAAGTTTGACAAGAATTCCTCGTCCTATCAATACAAAAGGTCACTAATCTGTTGTGGAGGAATAGATTCTTATAGACCAACAATGGGTCTCAAGAACAAGCGGACATGATCCAAGAAACTACAATGAAACTAGACAACCAAACAAAGCTTAAAGAAACTAGCACAAAAAGAAGATACACACAAAAGTCTAGCTAACTACTAAATAGATAGAATATTAGTTGTTAAATAGCACTAAGAATCAAAGAAATTGAAACTATGGCTTATAAACAAACCTAAGGAACGAGATAGAGTGTTTGGATAATGAAAATGGAAAGCTTAGCTTAAGAGTTGAATCCCCATCACATTTCTAGCATTTCACATCGCAAACATGACTTGCGAGTCGCCAAAATTGCATTCCGATCGCGAGGATTAACAGATTGTAAAGTGGGAAAATGCTGCAGAATTTGTGACTCACGAAATTGGCAAAATTGCCTTGCCAAATAGGTTGGCGACTCGCCAAAGCAGTAAGTTGGGTCACCAGATTGCCCTTTTTTGTTTTGAAAATGCGAATTCGGAGCTGGTATGCACTCCGATCACTCCCGTTGAAGTTATTTCGATCCTTGATGTCTTTCCAATCAACCCCAAACACTTTGGTAATACTTTTTCAAGTCTCTCAAGGATCTAACACTAAGGTTTAAAGATTCCCACTCAAATCACCATGAATACGAAGATGAATAAGATGAAGATGATGAACAAATTTAAAAATCTTCAAATCCTCGTAACTTCTTCAATTAAGCTCAGTTTTCTTCCAAATTTGAAACCCAAGTTACATAATATGTTAGGATCAACCCAAACAATTAGACACCTGGAATCTCAACATATTATCAGTAAATCAAGCTCGAAACTCAAATTTCTGGGCATTGTGCAGTGAAGAACTTGAAGAACACATTTAAAAATTCACAATTTACTCATCCGAACTCCAACTCTCACGAAATTTGATAGAGAAGATCATGGTGATAGGTAGATTCCCCAATAGCTCACAACCCTCAATTCACAACTAATTTTTTCCAAACTTCAAACCCAATTACTTTCACCAAACTTCAATACCGGCGAAAAATCAAAATAACTCCAAATCGATCCAACTCTTAGATTTTCATTCTAAATCACTAGGAGAATCAATTCCTAATGTTGAAGACTCAATAATTTTTTTGGAAATTTTTGATTTATCACATTTTTTTTGAATTTTCGATTTATGAACCTAGGGTCGGATTCACAGAAATAAATTCATCCCTATGCTCTCATACCAAGATGATACGACCCAAGTTAGAGATCTAATGAGAACCAATATTGATGCGAAAAAAACAAAATTATGATATGAAAGTTATCTACGAATTCTATGAATTTGGAGATGAGTCGAGAAGAATTAAAGGATATGAAGATCGAAACAAGAAGAATTAATTGAAGCAATTAATTCAAGGGGGAAGGAACTCAATTCAATGAATGAAAAAGAAAAGAATGGAGATCCACAAATGAGTGACTCACTATGAATCAAGGTAAAGAATCTAAATCAACAATGAGATTTAACCCATCACTAATCTAGATTTAGCTTCACTAAACCTAGGGATTCTACAAGCTTCAAAGAGTTTAATTCTCAATTCAACATAAACTAAGCATAGAATTCAAGTTGCACTAGTATCTATACTAATGGTTTATTACAATTTGAAAATTAGGCATCAAAGTAGAAGCCCTCGGGAACTTGCACTTATCTTCGTCGATCTTGCAATGTGACTTGCGGAATTAGGCAGAGTGGCTTGCATGTTCAACAAGTGACGCGTGGAATTCGCTTGGCGTCGCCCAAAATTCCAGCAGCTCATGTTTTTGGGATGCACAATATGTGATCCATGATGTCAAATCCAGGACACGCATGTACAACCGCGATCCATCGCTCACCGTGCTGGCCAGGGCTGTATCATACTCCTGATTCTTATAAAAAGTGGAATTAATATCCCCTCAAACATTCAAAGCCAGTCATAAGTCCATCACTTTTAAATAAACTACTCTAACTTGAATCACTTTTTTGATACAAAATTAAAAAGTTAAACTTTGACAGAAAATTTGCTATAGTTAGATGAGCATTTTAAGTAAATCACTCGCTTGATATGTTCAGTCAATTATGTCACCTTGAGGCGCTGCAAACCTTCTTAACATGATGCCATTCAAGCTCTAGCTGCTTGGGCAACAACTTTCTTACCTGCTTATAAGGAACTTGGAATTACTGAAATCAAAATTGAGGTCGACAACCTTTCTAACACACAGACGATGGTTGGGTCCTTGATTGAAATATGGCATGGGGTGCTAACCAAGGAATCCGAAGGAGAAATTAGCTTTTTAGACTTTTGATTTATTTTAAAACGGGTACGATTTTCTAGCTCTTTATAAAAAAATTATTTTATATTTTTTTTATAAAAGATCTTTATTTTTTTCATAAGAGATGTGTTGGTGTATTTAATTATTAAAATAAAAATATTAAAGTTGCATGATAATTAAGACAATTTACTTTTATTCAAATCGTAAGAAAAAAAATCACATTTCTTTTTTCTGTCCGTATCTAAATAAGAGATGTGCATAGTTGGGTGATTTAAATCTGATGTGAGCTGAAGATCATTCGTCAGAAAATGAAAATTATATTATGTGTATTAATAAATAAATATATTAGTCAAACATTACTTTTACATATACATATCATGAGATTCCTAATTCTTTTTACAGATATATATTATGAGATTCCTTATTTCGCCACCGAATAGAGACAGAGGAATCGCCACCGAATAGAGACAGACTTTTGCAATGGGTGAACAAACAACCATCTCTGTCCAGGAGAATGAAACCATCAACCACATATTCTTTAGATGTGAAGAATCTACTAACATTTGGTGTAAACTGTTGAAACGGATATTAACATGTCAGCTATGCAGTGGAAGGATGAAGTAATTTGGGGTTGAAGTCTATGCAAGGGGCAGAACTCCAAGGCTGAGATGTACAGGATGGTATTGGCATCAGCTCTATAATACATTTGGAAGGAAAGTAACTGTCTAATCTTTCAAAGTAAAAAAGCAATCTGTCCAGACCATAGTGAAGTTGATTGTTCAAGAGGTTGATTTGAGGTCTGCCAAAGTTGCTAGATGACAGGGAAAGCACAATTTCTACAACAGCTTAGCCTATTTTATGCTCCTTCTGTAGTAGTAGTTTAATTTGCTGTTTTGATGTTGAAAAAATATTTTTTTTCATTTTCGATCCCTGCTTTAGAGGTTAATTACACAATTAAACTTATAGTCTAATTGCAGAGAAAAAAAATCAAACCATTAGAGAACCACTCAAGTTTTACTAAAAATCCTAGAAAATTTGGCCAACACTCGTTGAAGGTAGAGCGGAATTCATACAAATACATTTTGAAATCTTTTCTTCTACTCTGAAAAATAACTATATACTAAAGTAGTAACATAATTATCCTCTCGTAAAATGAAATGCAATTCTTGAAAAACCCTAGGACACTGAAGTTATTCTCAATAAGCTAAATTGTTTGACAGCAACATCATTTGTAGAAAGCACAAAAAGTAGTGGCAAGTGATTGGCAACCAGTAAAATAACTGCTGTATATGGTAAAAACAGTAAGTACTACAATGCTGTTTATTTTCTGTACAATCATCTGGGTTCTCAAAGTCTTTGACTTGAATAATAAGGATTTGCACCATATAAAGCCCACTCTGGAGTTGTGTAGTCCACCCTACCAAGGGGGTTCCATTCCCAAAGATCTAAACTGAGATCTCTGGTTAAAAGTAGAGAAACTTTTACCGTTGCATACTGTGATGATAGTAACCTTTTCTTTCCTTCATTCAGAAACCTTATTAACATAATATTCTCCACAATCATAAATATGTCTAGAGAATGAACGAACAAATTAAATGTTGAAGGTTTAGGTTGTGAGAATGGGAGGAAGAAAATTAGATTTGGTACCAAGAACAGGTGCCTTGGTGTCAGGAAAGCATTGTGCTCCAGGTAGTTCAGTGACCCCTCCGTTTTCAGTAACACCAATAGGATAACTAAGTAGGTGGCCAGGCAAATCATGAATGAGGCTCTCACTTGAATACATATCCCAAAATTTATCACCAATTTTATTCACCTTTCGGATGCATTCTAAACTCTCTGGTTGAAGGAAACTTCTGTCTAACATGCCTAAGTGCTCGTACCACAACGCCATTCGGAACCCGTGAACCTGACCCCTAGCTGGCTCTTTCACACTTAGATGAAATGGCTGGTAGGCTCCCATTGCTATTTCTGAGTCTCTTGCACCATCCATTGACCTTTGATTGATGTTAGCTGATCCAATGATGATGTATTCATCATCCACTGCAAAACATACACACAGGAAAATAATAATTAAGTACTTATTTTTGAAATATATAATCACATATGCAGTGATTTCGAACTAATTAAACATGCCTATCATCATTTTGGCATGTACATAAATCATGAAACGTCTGGCTTCTTGAGCTTTATGATAGGCTGAATCAGGTTCTGGTGATTCAGAAGGCTCATATTCTCCTCTCTTCTTTGTTTCCCTGTTGCCAAGGCAAAAGAAACTCAAGTATTCCTTGGGGTTTGCCACAATTCCTTTGGCTTTTAGAGCTTGAATTATATCGGTGTACATCATTTGCATGGTCCTCCTTTGCCAATCCAGTATTGCTTGTACAGATGCACTCTCAGGAAGGCCTTCTGGCCACATCGGAACCACAACATAAACCGTAAACCTTTCCCCTGCTTCAATTTTGCTAATTATCTTCAAAGAAAGCTCCTTTGGGATCAACTGTAGCGCATTGATGTCTTCATCCTTGATATCATCGGAATACCACGAAAAGGAGCTGCCTAAGAAGTACTGGTTTTCGATGTAAATGAAATTCTTTGCTCGACGAATGGCATTAATATATGCATCCTGTATGCTTCGATCAATTATGTTGTCCTTGCCACTTATAAGACCAGACTTGGCTGCCTCCTCGGGAGCATCGGGGAATCCAAAAGCTGCTCCCCCATCAATAGATCGAAAAACTTGAACATTCCATGTGTCATGATCATCAGGAAACATAACCGGTGATGGTGGTATGATTATATTATCGATATCCCTTAAGTTTATAAGCAAGTCCTTTCCACCTTGCTTCCTCCATCTCTGTTCAAAATTGAAAAGCACATCCCAAGCAGCTGGCCCTTCTATTCGGCAATGGATATCGTGCCAAGGCTCTCTTGGTCCCCCTTTTTGAATTGAAGTACCAGTGAAATTTGGTTGGTGAAAATCATCATGATGTGCTGTGTCCAAAGTCCTGAAAAGGGGATGAAACTGTGTATCGTATCTTCCATCACAAAGATCAATCCCACCAATATAACTCATGATTCTCCTCCTTTCCCTGTCTCCATTAGGCAATTCGCCATCAACAATTACAATCTTTTGATGATGAGTAAACATTGTCCCAATCTCTATGTTTTGAATAATGCTCCTTCCATCATCAGGATTTCGAGGACACAACACACAATTTACTTCAGTGTCTCGAAAATAATTAGCCGTTTCTTCATCATGAGTAGCCATTAGCCCATCTTGTTTCAACACAGGAACTGATGTTCTATCATCCCATACCAGCATTAGAACTCTCACACCTTCAATAGCTTTTTTCTTAAGCAACTCCCCAAGCGTCATGTCACCACCAGGCTTAGGCCTCCTCTTGTCCCTTATCAATGTGATCTCAGTATAAACAGACCATCCAGTTATGTAAATCAAATGCCTTGCATTAGTGATGGCATCGAAAATGTCTTCCCAACATCGTTGTGGCTCATAAAACTTGCCACCAGCAAGAGGGATTTTCGGGATGAAGTTATCAGGAACATGAGAATCTTGGTAAAGGGTGACCTTGCATCCTTGTCTTTGATTAAAGAATGTGTAAGGAACACCAGGAAACCTTGTGACTTTTATCCCTCTATTCCAATTACATTCCCTTGTGACGTCAAAATATTGCAATTTCACATGAATTTTAGAGTGTCCATGCACGGGTTTTCGTTCTGTATTAAGGATTTCAAGCCAGTCATCGACAACTTCTCCATCTAGCAGTTGTTGAACTGGCAAGTAAGCTCTTCCAATAAGTTCTGCTCCAATTGGATTATCAACTTTGACAGTGAATATGACGTCTGTAGCCATATGGGCACAGTAAATGTGGAATGATTCGTACCACCGCGGATTTTTGTGTTCATCCAGCAATCTGGTTCTGCCAACTCTGGCTTTTCCAAGATCAATGGTTGCATACAGTCTTGACGCTGTCTTGTTGAAGCCGATAGCTCCCTCAATGCCTTGCACCACCTGGAAGAAAATAAGTACATCAATATGGCACTCTTAACAAGTAAACAATTTCTTTACTGTCTCGTAGGCTGTAGCATGTCGAAACCATATAGTTGTAACTGTATGCTAAAGAAGTGTGAAAACGTATTTGAACTCACTGTTCTGTTTCTTTGACGTTACATTTATTATTAAGAAAAATACTACTTCTAATCTACTTTTCATAAGATACTTATTGGGCAAAGTTTTAGAGATGGCCAAAGCCTGCCGTGAAGGGGTAGTCTACGAGCTAATTGAAGTTATCACAATCACAATAATTATAGTTAGGGTTCTATAGAAAGTCTATCCTCTCTTGCTCGCCTCTCTTCCTCTCTCTGTCCCGCCTCTGTTTCCCTCTTCATAGGGTGTATCACTCTAATTTCTTTTACGTTCAAGATAGTATCCAATAGTGGGATTCCATGGCAGAGACATACAATTGTATCAATGGAGGAATTGATATAATATGTATCAATATCTATCAGCCTGATAACTTATACATATTGTAGCGATTCCACGATTAATACACTAAGATAAAAGCTTGAAAAAAAATCATTGATACAGTCTGATACCGGTATTGATTTGCTGAAATTGTATTGTTACATCTCTCTCCTGATTTCAAAGAAAACCATTGATATAGTTTAATGCATATAACGATTTATTTACATCTATCGTGCCTCTCGTGCACACACCTCACGGCTCGTATTGTATCCTATAATGGTATAGTCAAATAACGATACATGTATTGGTGATATAGTTCTTAGAAAATTTGATATAGTATAACAAGATAATTGTGTCAAATTTGTTAAGCATAAAATTGTTGTAATGACTCTCCAAATCATTTTTTATTTTTCATGCGAAATGACGGTTTTAACCTTCCCTATAGTCAATTTATATCATGTTGGATCCGTTAGTGCGATTAGTTTGGGAACCAGAGAGATTGGTTTGATGTTTCGAGGGTTTTAAGACTTGAAAGATTTAAAAGTTAGAATGACTTTATTTAGCACTTGAAGGTCTGAGACTCATAATAAAATTCCGCCAGTTCCATCAGCTCTGAAATATGATTTTTATCCTAAAAACACTCTTGATTTGAGTTTTTGGGGTCTTTGGTGTGATATATAAGTTTAGGTGGGATAATTTTTAAGTCTATTTTTAGTCCTTTTGAACCGTGGATGGGACCATAACTCGTGGAACTAGACCACGAGTCGTGATCCCGCTCGTGATTTAGCTCCTGAAGAATTGTTGCTTCTGGCCAGCAATCACAAATCACAATAAAAGTTGTGGATCGGTTCACGACTCGCAGAGTAACCCGTGAATAGGATCCTGAGCCGGGTTGTGTTGGCAGGTAACTACGAGTCTATTCCATATCTTATGGATTGGAATCACCGGTCATTGGTGGACTCGTGGAACCTGTCCCTGGATATTTATGATGTTTTTATATAAGGGTTTAGTTTCGATATTTCTCACGTTTTGAGCAAATATAAAGTTCTTTTTCAACTATTTCTTTCATATTTGAAAATTTTGACCTTGTGAACTCACTTTGGAGAGATTATATAGCTATTTTGGGAAATTCTAAAGAGGATTTTCACAATTTAAGTATTGGGTAAGTATTCAAATCTATAATTTATTAATTTTCAGTAAGTATTTCATAATTTTATTTTCAAATTCTTGATTTTTCAAATTCAAAATATGGGGGGTTTTGACCTAGACTTGTAAAATGGTGTTTTGAGGTTTTGAAAGTCGATTTGAACTCGATAAAATTTAATATTTGAACTTCCCAAGTTATGAAAAATAAAATTTTAAGAAAAATTCCAGATTTAAACCTAAAGTTTTTGTTTATTTTTTGAACCCGATTTCAAAGTTAGTAATATGGATATTGACAACTTCTTTTCCTATGGATAATTCATATTTGACTAGATTGAGCTAGTCCGAAAGCCATCCAAAAAGGAAAGTCTCCCATAGCTCCCAGCTAGCCGATAATGAGCAATAGGTATATAGTTGTATGACATACATGTATCTTTTGAACTTTAAATCATACAACATTGCATTGATTTTAGTGTAGTTATTGATTTTCCTTTTTCATTGATGATATTGATCTATTAGATGAAATCGTGGTTGTTCCACCATGAATTATGTTCATTTCTAACGATATTAGTGAACTCGTTGAGGTAATCCTTCTGATTATACTTGAGCTATCGGAATTTGGTACTTGGTTGGCAGTTACATGGACAGGTAGAGATTTATTTGGCTCATTTATATACTTGCTATGTGACTATTTTCTAGGTTAGGTTGGTTAATCGTCTGTATGTAGGTTTTGCAGTATTTGGGGATTTGATTGAGCTGAGAGTTCTTGTCATCACTTTGTCTTAGGATCAGCCGATAATGCTGCGGAGTACCGTTGATTTTATTCTCATACTTGTTTTTTCTGTATTTTTGTACAGGTTCGATGTCGAGCACCTCTTGATTCTTCTTCATCTGTTGAGTTTGAGGCTTCTTATGGAGATTCAGGAGGTAGCTGCTAGATTTGCCCGCAAATACCATGCATCTCATTATGCTATGCTTATGATTTTACCATATCAAACATTTTTAGACAGGTTTGATATTGTATTCACATCTTAGAGGCTTGTTTATTGTGACAATTAAATTTTGGGATTTTTTGGTTTTAAATATATCCGTGTTTCCAAATTTCTCAGTTTCTTTATTTACTTTTCGTTTTTCTTTATTTATATTTGAGTTGATTTAGATCGTGTGGGCATTGAGATATGCGTCATCATAAATAATTTTTGGATCGTGACAAATTGGTATGAGAGCACTAGGTCCGTTGGTATCACAATATTCTAGCCAAGTTTAGTAAAGTCTCGTGGATTAGTATGGAGTTATCCCTTATATATCTTCTGAAGGCTAGGGACTTTAGGAAACGTCTTTCATTCTTTTACATGTGTGAATAATTTGTTAGGTACTGAGACTTTGCTTGTTCTCTCGACAGATGGCTAGGACGAGAGCTGTTATTGGTAGAGATGATAAGGTTGTTCCATCACCTGCTGCCCATGATAGGGGTAGGTGTCGTGGCTGAGGTAGAGGTAGAGTCATAGGAACCGCATCGTCTAGAGGACATGTTAGGGCATCCTCCCCAAAGCCAGAATCTAGATTAGAGGGGACCATGTCCCAGTAGAAGAGGTAGGCCTAGGACAGGTTCCATTCGAGTTTGTTTTTGCACCATTGCTTTGGATACATTACTTTGAATTTTGGATGTGCTTGAGGGGATTGATTCGAGTGGAGGTGCGATGGGCGCTCTATAGGGTTTTCAGACTAGAGTTAGGGTCCAAACTCCAGCTTAGCAGCCAGAAGGAGAGTTAACCTTTCAGTGATAGCCTTAGAGGAAAAAGAGAAAGTTAAGAGTTATTTCAGAGGAAAGTGCTAGATAGAATTCCAATAATTGTAGTTGTAGTCCTTAAAAGGGGAAGTTTAGCATCCTTATGTATAGGAGTTGCCTGACCTTGCAGAGCTAATTGATTGTAGCCCATTTTAAAAAAGAAGTCCTAAGACTTATAATTTTCAGCTTTTGACCTAAGGGAGAGATGATAAGATAAGGAACGAGCCAGGTCTTGAGACTCAACCAGTAAGCAATCTAACACAGACCTATGATCAGATGATGGCCTTTTCTTACTCTAATGTATTTTTTGTACTTTGGTCAAAGACGGAATTCGTTCCATGCTTATGTTGATGCACCTTATGCAAATTTACGTCTATATTTAGTTTCTAGAATGAGAAGCAATCACTTCAAACAACAGTCACAGTCTTAATCATGATACAGATATCCAGTTAGTTTATGATATCTGCTATAGAGTGTTCAGAATGATTTAGAAATTCAGTTTCTACTACATTCCAGCTAAACGGTCTATTTTGTGACTTTGATTTTTCGACCATTTCATCTCTCAGTATTTAGTTACGCTACAATTATGTATCTTAGTATGAAAAGTCCCATGGAATTAAGCCTCAGGATATTTCTTAAGTAACTAATGGGACCATGCTATGTCATGTACATGTCCTGATCAGGTTTTCTTAGATAGATCATGCTTATGATTCTCTCTTCTCTAAGCCTTATGTACATTCATCTATAATGATAAAGGAAAGTTATATCATGGTTATGCCCATAACAACCCACTATTCAGACTGTATACAAAGTACTCGTACCTATTATGCTTTACTTCCCAGACCCCAGCTTGAGTGTCAAGAGTGAAAATAATAACCAATCTAGCTAGAACGGTATCCCTTTTCAGTAATGATGCTCAATTCAGACTCTATATTTAAGGTCCAGAGTTAGACCTCTATCCATAATTTTAATAGTTTATGCTCATATTTATTCCCTTTAGTAATTTCGGTTGTTATACATTACCATATACATAAGTCAGTTTTATGTTAGTAACTCTATACTTTTCAGTCCAATCTCATCCATCATTCAAGGACGAATAATCCCAAGGGGAATATATTGTAACACCCCAAAATTTTGAGTTAAGCTTTGAATCGTTTTGCTTACGTAGTTAGAAGCAAAGCCAATGAATTATTACTTGAACCTAAATGGTAAATTTATTAAGAATATGAAGATCTTTGAATGTGAATTAAGGTCCTAACAAACCTTTAGCAAAGAGTTAAGTTCAAAGACTTTTTACCGATTAGGTTTTTATATAATTTCCTTCCAGGATCAACTTTAAATAACCACATATCCTAAAATATAAGAAATTATGTGTTTCATAACCTATAAAATAAAGGTATATGAGTTTGGTTTCTAATGTATCAAATTATTTGTCATTTCAAGTTATGAGTAAAGTTATAACCATTTTAGTGAAGTGCTGTCAAACAATCACGAAGTTAACGGTCCGTGAATAGGTTTGACGGCCTGAATAACATACCTTCATTTTTGAGAAGTGAGTAAAAAATTTCCTAGGGGTGGTATTATGACCCTAATTACTGATTCCCCATCAATTTCACGGCCCGTAGACCATGTATATAACCCGTACATTGCTGTATAATAACCGTATATCAATTATTTCAACTAATTAAAAACTCAATATTGAGTTTCTTTTTCTCACCTTTCTCACTCTGTTCAACCCCAACCAGCTCCAAGATCTCTTTACAACCTTTCTATGTCTAGGTACGTATTCTTCATGATCTTAAAACATAAATTTAAGAACTTCTTCAAGATTCTAACATCAAATCTTTCTATTATCTCTAATTAGATCAAGAACTGGGGTTTCCTCCCTCAGGCTAAAAACTTCAAGCTCTCCAAATTCAACCTAGAGTTCTTTCTCCTCTCCTCTTTCTCCAACAGAAAGGTATGTTTCTTCCTTGTATATTAATGTAGTATTAGCTATTCCTTATCGTTAGTTATGAATCTCTAACAAGATTTCACCTTATAATTCAAGAGTTTTCAAGAAAAGTACATCAAAATTTTCACGAACTCAAATCTTGAAACTCATCCTCAAGCTAAGATTTTTCTAAAGTACTCTTGGTGAAAATTAAGGTATGTGGGACTTCAAAAAGGGTTGTCTTTTACCCTTGTGTCCATCCCTCTCAATTTCAGTTTCAATTTCAGATTGAAATTCCAGAATTTATCTCAATTATCTTGATATGATGAAGTTATGTCTCCTAAATTTTCCGTAACGATTATTAATAATTTTTTATGGTATTTATACATTAGTCCATGAAGTTGCATGCCATTTGAGTTATAGTCAAACCTCATGGTAGTCATCATCGAATGAAGTTGTAGAGTCATGTTCATAGAATTATAATAAAAGCATCAGACATGGTCAGTACTCATAAATTATTAAGTTTTCAAGGTTAAATCCTGTTTTGTAGTAAGTGTTTGACTTTTCATAATTTTCACTTGGCTTTACAAATTTTTTAAGACTTTTAGAGTTAGTTAGAAAACCTTGATGTTTTGGCTAATGAATATTTAAGCCTAGTTCAGAGTTAGTAATCTTTAAAAGATATTTCAGGTACCTGAATTACTGGCCTAGAAGGAATGAGTATGCTTTGAATTAATAAGACGATGTCAATTAGATAGATTTTTGCTCAAAGAGGCTAAGACTGAATTTTGTCCAAAGATGCTAAGAAAGATTTTACTTGGTCAGTTGATACTTAAAATATGTCCTACTGGTCAAAAATTAGGAGCAGTTAGTTGTTTCAACATTGAGAGAATTCAGGGTCGAGAACCCTTATCTCATAGTGTCAGGATCAGTCAATTGTTTTAGTACCGAGAGGCTTCGGGTTTAAAAACCCCAATCCCATCAGTTGGTATTAATTTTTAGGAGTAGTATTAGCACCAGGTCGATTCAGATCTGCGAATTCCAATCCCATAAACTATGTTCCACTGTAGATATTTTAACCCAAAGAGGCATGCGAGGGCTTAGATGATCCACTAAGTAAATGATGAGGTCCTATACTTTTGGTAGTACATCAGACAGTTGGGACCCAGGCTAGACTTCATGTCTACTCATATGGTTTTATTGTCGGCTATATAACCTCCTATTGTTCTGTTAGTCAATAGTAAGAAGGTTTTTTAAGAAGATTTTAACTAAGTATTTATTTTTCTTGTTAAATCTAATGAGTTTTGACTTATTGAGTTTTATTTATACTCTTGAAAAGTGAAGTTTCATTTTATAAACTTTCAGCCTTGCATAACATTGCATCTTGAGATTGTAGCTCAAACTCAGAAGTCTTCATGCATTTGTATCAGTATTTTGTAGCTTAGTGTCAGTCTTAGATCAGTCAAGCATTCAGTTTCAGTTAGACTTTTAATTCTCTTAACTAAATGATGATCAACTTTACTTTATTTAATGAGTCCATTCTATATGATGGGTTTTAAATCCTTCTTAATACTTGATGTTAAATACATCCAATTATCATGCATTATTGTGTCAGCCTAATAGTGCTCAATTCAAATTATATCAGTATAGTAGTATTCAGTTCAGCTTTATGTCATCGTAGTATTGTTCAGTTAGGATCAGTTTATTTTATGCATACATTTGCATTTCTACATATATAATACATTCCAATATATTGACGCATATTTTTTGCCTACACTTACCCTGTAGACCCAAAAGTGACTTTCCAGTTAGTGTTTAGTAGATTCAGCAGGTATAAGTTAGATAGTGATGAACCCTCATATTCCAAGGACAAGATGTTTATTTTAGACTAGCCTTTTTTTATGCTTTCTCTTACTGTTGTTTAAAGTTTGTTTATCCTAACAGTTCTGCAGTTGTTAGTAGAGGCTTCATAGACGAGTTAGTCAGCAGTTGTAGTACCTTTCAACAAATTTCATTATTTATATTGGAAGTTTTTTTGTATCTCTTTTCTTATATTAAACGAGTTAATGCATGTATACGCTTTTACAATAGTTCTTGTATGTATGTTTTTATGACTCATGTCAGACCAAGTAGTTCGCTCAGGTTGCTCGTGGTTCCAAATACATATTACTTTCAAGGTGTACGCTCAAGGCAGGACATCATACTGCATTAGACTGATTTTGGTGTAGTTATTGATTTGCCTCTTTCATTGATATTATTGATCTATTGGATGAAATTTAGGTTGTTCCACCATGAATTGTGTTCATTTCTGATTATATTAATAACTTATTAAGGTAATCTTTTTGATTTTACTTGAGCTATCTGAATTTGGTATTTGGCTGACAGTAATATGGCTTGATAAAAGTTTCTTAGGTTTATTTATATACTAGATATGTGACCATTGCTAGAGGTTTATCATCAGTATGCATGTGTTATAGTATTTGAAAGCTTGGTTAAGTTAGGAGTTCTCGTCATCGCTTTGTCCTGGGGTCAACTAAAGACACTACTGAGTACTATTATTTTTGTACTCACACTTGTTCTTTTTGTACTTTTGTGCAGGTTTAGAGCCTGACGCTTCCTAACTCTTCTTTATCTATTGAGTCTGAGGCTTCTTATCGAGTTTCACAAGGAAGCTACAAGATCCTCCTAATAGATATCATGGATCTCATTATGGTATGCTTATGTCTTTAGTTATTTAAGACATTTGTAGGTTGTTTTGATCTTGTATTTACATTTTAGAGGCTTGGATTCTGTGATAACTGGATTTTGGAATTTTGGTTTTAGATATATCCGTGTTTCCAAATTTTTTGTTTTATTTGTTCACTTTCTGCTTTTCCTTATTGTTTTGTATTTGGGTTGGCGTACCTATAGCTGGGGAGACAAGAGAAGAGGGTTGAGACAGATGCCATCAAAATCAATTTCTGGGTCGTGAAAATTATGCATCAAGTTGAACCAATGATACATATATCACATTGGAAGCTTTAGGTTTGATACATAAATAAGTAATATGTGTCTCAGTGATACAGTACTTAAAAAGTTTGATACTGTATACTAATGATACATGTGTAGGTTTGTTAGACACTATAAGATTAAACAATGTGATTTTAAGTTTAATTCGGATAGTCATTTTTGCAGGTCAATCATTGTTGTAATCGCATTCCAAAACGAAATTTAACTAGATGTGTATAAGTGGGGCTAAAAGGATACGTTGGCCCACCAAAATAATATGAGCCCAATAGAAGTGGCCCACACAAATAACGGTAATAATTGATATTTACCTTAATAAAGAACTCCTAAATAGGAAAAGAATCATACACTGAATATACTACCATTTATAAGTGGTAGAGTTATGGTAGGATTACTATACTCAGCTACATCAAATCTTCCTTCTACTAGGGCATCAAAGACATATATTAAAGGCCCAGTAAGTTCAAAGGCAAAGGTACACTCTAAATACTACTCAAAAAATATTCTTGGAATTCTCCCATTGCTTGTTGACTAATTTAAGCATTGGAGAACGACCCTAGGGACCACCCTGAGCTTTGTTTTGCAGGTTACGATCGTGATTCATTGTTACTAGACGGAGCGCTCTCATATTACTACCTTGGTAAGTTTTTGGGACTTATCAAGATGAATTCTTTTTTTAAAATATCCCTTCTGCTTTGTTTGGATTGTTTTGTTTAATTTCGAGTTAATATTCATTATATTGGAAAATAATATCACAATATAAAATGTTATAAATAGAGAAAGGGAACTAAAGAACAACACAATAGGTAAAAGTTACTAGTGATAATTATGATCCAAATTGTTAATAGTTACTAGTGATAATTATATCCAAACAGTATCTTATTTATATATGTTCTCCAAATTATAACCTCACCAATCCACTTAAGTTTTGGTTGATAATTAACCAGGCCATTTATTATTTCAATCTTTTTTAGTCTTATTCATTTCAGTCAATTAAAATTAAGATTAGAATTTA
>JBDJHY010000106.1:9889104-9903968 GCA_039654485.1 Withania somnifera | reverse complement strand
ATATCGAAATTCAAATAAAAATGTAATATCCATATTAATTTCAAATAAAAATCCAATCTTGATATAAAAGATCAAATAAAAGTGCAATCGTGAATTTTGATACAAAATTCAAATAAAACTTCAATCTTGAATTACCAATGAAGATAACAAGTAAGAAAAAGGAAAAGAAGATGAAGCTGAGAAGTTGAATGTGAAATACTACTCTTGAAGTGTAAAGACTACCCGTCAAAAAATTTGATTTTAAATTTGATGAATAACCACCAACTTCGTAGTGTATTAGCAGAATCAATATTGAATTATGATCATCACCAAGTTCTTTTGCTATATTACCCAAACAATATCAATTTACAACTGAATGAAGAAGACTCTAAGAACCGTAAATAAAAAAACTCTCAATGAGATTATATATATCGAAATTTGTGGACCTTTTTTTTTACCCCTTGCTCGAATAATAAAAGATGATAAATATTTTAGATACATGTACCTGTATTTTCTGTCAGTTTAGACATTAGAATGTCATACTTGACATTGTCACTTGACAATTTATATGAGAAAATCTCTTAAGGATTTAGAATGCCTGAAGCATATAAAGTTTCTGGAGAACTTATTTATAATCCTTATAAGGCATAAATTGATGGTTTGATCTTTATTGAAACTCTTGGAGAGCTTTCAAAAGCAATAGTTTATCTTCTGAAATGAGAAACTTGCAGAACTGAATTGGTCTTAAAGTACCATATCTTGTACAACTGATATATTTATACATCTTATTATAACTATGAGCATGATATAGTTATATTCTTGTATAGAGATACTGAAATAAGATCACTTGCATATTGCAAATGAAAGTCCATTGTATGAATGCTACTTGCATAACTTAAGTAAAACAAGAATATGTCAAAGAAGATAAAGTAAAGCACATTTCACCAAAGCTTTGCTATACACACGGTCTTCAAAAGAACGGTGATATCAACATGCAACAAATTCGATGTAAGTGATTATATGATTGATTTAATCACCAAGTCTCTACCAACTGCAACTTTTAAGAAAATGGTGCACAAGATTGGAATGCAAAACTAAAAGCTTTTGGATTGATGTTTTTGTTAGGAGGAGTTAATACGTGTTGTATTCTTTTTTCCTCACAAGTTTTGTCCCACTGGATTTTTCTTGTAAGGTTCTTAATAAGGCGACCAAGATGCGTATTACTATTTTTTCCTCACTAATTTTTTTACTTGCCTTTTTTCTAGTGCAGGTTTAACGAGACACATTATCTATCAAATAGGCATTTAAGAGGAGAGTGATATAAATGTATTTATAGTAAATATCTTATGTTTATCAAGTCAAAGTAAATGTGTATTAAGTTAGGGTGAATATCTATCTTTTGAAGAAAAGTAGATCAAAGGTACCTTCTAAATAGAGGGATTTTCCTCCATTATAATTCATCCTTACGAATCCATCAAGAAAAATAAAATTCTCCTCTCTTTTCTATTCTTCCTAAATATTATTCTTGTTCTTATTTTATTATTTCACAATATTTTAACTAATCTTTCCATTTAACAAATAGAATTGACAGTTTGGGATCCCCAAATATAAGATCTATGTAGAAGTGGAACGCAAAATCGTGGTCCTTTTCTTATGGTTCTTGTGTTGACTAAGATAAATTTATTTACATAGCTGACTTTAATTGGCGATCGTAGCTATTGTTGTTAATTAACAGAAACATAAAAAAAAAACAAATAAATAAATAAAATAAAATAAAATAAAAAATGGACTAAAATAAATAATGGCAAGGGCACATGGTGACATGTTGTATAATTTATTATATACACACTGACAAACCATTTGCAGCTCTACTCCTTTCCAATCCCATGTTAAGCTGTATACAATGTTTCTGTCTCCAACTGTCCATGTGCTGTTGTTGCCCTAAACAAGCTCAAACTTTGTTCTTTTGCCCTTTGAGGGCGAGCACCCTAGATCGGACACTCACTTTTCTTTGCCCTCAAATAACATTGACCCGTCAAGGATGGTGAGGGTTCATTATTTGATCACCATGAAATTTAAAAAATAAGAATAAAAATAGATTTTAAAAAATATCCTTCAACTATCTAAAATTGAATAAATATATAATTCGTCAAAATATATTTCTGTTGTTAATGGTTTAACAAATAAAATACTTTTATTGTTAATATTTTTGACTCAATATGTCTTTTACCATTATTTTTGGGTAAACAATTATCCTTTATCTAGTAATATTATTTTTTTTACAGATTCTTTTTTCTAATAAAGTATTATCTTTTAAAGAATTTTTTTCTTATTTTTTTATTTTAAGTTTCTTTAACTAATAAAAAAGTGAGAGAATTTTTTTTTTCTTCTTAATTTCATTTTATCAATTAAAATAGGATAAGCTTATGAACTTTTATATGTCATGTATATAAAATCATAGTAACCTCATTACTTATTTTTATTTCGATAATAATAAAATCAATTTTCCTAATAAAACAGAAAAAATATTTATCATTTTTTCTGAATTCAAGTAGGATAAGTATTTGCATATATATATTCCTGATTTTTAAAGTTAAAACGAAAAAAAAAAAACTCAAAAATAACTCTATTCATAAGATTTTAAAGGTGTTATTGTGATTTGAAGTGATGTACTAATTTCTCATATTTTATAGCATTATGATTATTATATCTTAATTTTAATTCAAGGATTTATATTAGCAAATTCTTATCCTATTCGAAAAAGATGGAGAAATAATTTTTTTCTATTTTATTAGAAAAAAGAA
This sequence comes from Withania somnifera, assembly GCA_039654485.1. Taxonomy (NCBI): domain Eukaryota; kingdom Viridiplantae; phylum Streptophyta; class Magnoliopsida; order Solanales; family Solanaceae; genus Withania; species Withania somnifera. The sequence continues at coordinate 9,901,185 of JBDJHY010000106.1, read as the reverse complement.
TTTATCGTTATTTAAATAAAAATATATGATGAGTTAGTATGACCTTATATGTATGACATTTATGATAGATTTGAATATTTTATTTAAAAATAAATACTTTTAAAAGAATAATAAAATATGTTTATTAGGAAAAAATATTTGAAATCAAATTAATAACGATTTAGAAAAAAAGATCAATATAACTTAAGTCGTAGTGCGCTAGCGCACGTATATATTTGATATCTTCAAAGGGATAGTAACTCAACAAAAACACTTCAATAATAATTTGTTAAAAAAAATTCATGTTGTTAGTAATTCAATCCCTAAACATAAAATAAATTTTAGACATAAACATTTAAAGGAAGAGGAAGGAAATATCAAGCGAGGGTATCATGGGAAGGACAAAGGGCATTCTAGTAAATATACTCTTTCTGGTCTACTGTGTCAAACCAATAAGTGCTTTAGATACCATTTTTCCCTTCAAATTTGTGGATTCTTCCACTCAATTTGGCAAAAGAGGCAAGAAGCTGAGATAGCTCAAGTCATGGTTACTCTTAGAATTCCAAGAAAGCACTATCCTTTGTACATTCTTTTTCAGTTCTTTCTGTTAATAGAAAGCCAATTAGTGTTGTGTGTTCAGTACAAAGTTGGAGATTTAAATGCTTGGAATATACCCTCTTCAGCAAATCGAGATGTCTATATCAAATGGTCCAAAAATCACCTCTTCAAGCTTGGAGATTCACTCTGTAATTTCTTCCAGATTTTAGCATTTTTGTATACCCTTTTTAACAAATTTTCAAACCCATCAGTCTAGTTTGTTAAATTAATTAATTTTTCGTTTCGTTTTTGCAGTGTTTTTGTACCCACCAAGTGAAGATTCAGTAATACAAGTGACAAAACAGAATTACAACAGTTGCAACCTTAAGATTCCAATCTTGTACATGAACAATGGCAATTCTCTGTTCAACATTACAAGACCTGGGGAATTTTACTTCACAAGTGGAGTAGAAGGGCATTGTGAAAAGTTGCAAAAACTTCATATTTCAATACCAGGAGGAAATGGATCAACATATGAAGAAGCAGATTCTCCATCTGCATCTTCACCTTCTTATCCTAATGTTTTTGGCTCAATTCCTGTCCAATCTGCTAATTCAAACTCTTCATCTTCTGGGAAAGTGCAAATGTCTATGTTTGCTGCTGTTGGGTTGCTGTTTCTAGGAAGCACTATTCTTTAGAGAAATGTTACAAATGTATATCGGACATTTGGATTTGGTCTTTGCACTCATATTTTAAAAAAAAAAATTGTATTGAGGCATTATTTATATTTTTGAGTGTTGTTAAATTTGCGAAGAGCTAATTCATTCTCCAACATTTCCTTTTGAGCAAAATCATTGAGTTTCTTGTATAATACTACTTTTGTTCTCATATTTGGGTGTCATCCATCTCCTGTTTTTGAGACATTTAAGTTAAGTGCTACTAGTACTTGGTAAAAATCTCCCTTTCATTTTTTATTTTTTGTCTTTTATGTTACTATTTGCCCCTAAATGGAAAAGGAAAACAAGGAGAAAGCGAGATTCCTTTATCTTCTGACAATTTGAACGAACAAAATGATATTTTTAAATTTTTATATAAAAAAATCTTACTTATTAAAAATAAAAAATTGTAAGACTAAAGTCTTTGTACAAGGTTAGCTGTTACAGTCAAAAATATAACAATAATTCAGTATAGGAGTCCATTGAGTGGAGGCAAAAAAAGAAAGTGGAGTTATTGTTCGAGTAACATCCCACTAAAACGTAGTACAAATTTGAAATACTCACTTGATCTTGTGTTTCATTTTTCTGAGTCACCCCAAAACTGGGAATTTGAGGATTTCAAGACCTACCAACCTCTTTTAAATATTTTGGGAGAAAAGAAAAGCATATCACTGGGCCCACAATTATAATAATTAAAATATTATATTTGCATCTTAGCTGTAGCCAGCAATTCGCCGAGCCTCGTGAAGAAAGGCACGAGAGGGTCGCTGAATTAAAAATCGGAATGGCATTAACAGTTTCTCTTCTGTTATACGCAAAATCTTACTACTTTAAAAAGTTAAATAAAATAAAGCACTTCACACAGGAACAAAATACGTGTTATAAATATATTGTTTTGGGGCTTGTAATGGGATAAGCAGCTTAAGAAGTCAATTTAGTTCATTTGCATGTACTAGTCTCCCGTATTACTTGCTTTATAAACTTTATTTTACAACAATATGAACGTTAAGAATAAACCCAAAAGCATATCCCAATTATTTTTGCAGTTATTGAACGCTACTCTTAAAGTTGCACTTTTTATATTATTTAATACTGTATCGGTTAAACTTGATTATAAAAATAAGATAACCATAGCAAAAAGTGATAAACCAGAAAAGAATATCTGTTTGATCATTCTTGAGCTACGATGTAGATTACACTTGCAACCAAAATTTTACACTATTTAACACGGACTCAGTTAAGCCAGAAAAGCGTACTATGTTTGATCATGCTTGAGTTATTATGTAGATAACAACTTGCGATCAAAATCTTACGGCATCGACTCACTACGCGGATAATTTGCACAAGGGATATAGGTGCTTACAGGTTAAATGTATGTAAAACACTATTCTCGACGAAACAACAAACAAGGAAGGTGTACATTTTATCAGAGATTATATTTATAGACTACTGTAAAGCTTCTGTTTTTTATGGTCAACTGCAGGCACATTGTGACCCCTCCTGCCGCCTGAAGATCTGAATGGAAGTAGTACAACATATCCACCAGCAAAATCTTGTGTAGACAGGTAGAAACAGCGCAGGGAAAAACTACCTGAACTACATGTGTTATACCACTACAGGGAAACTACTAGTTCTGTGACAAAGGTATTAGCTAGTCATCTCCACGTCACAGTTCACTGCTTTTCCTTCAGCTGCGTAGTCTGCATCCCAAGTTGCAGCCTCAGCAACCTGGGTCGGGCAGCCTTTACTTCTCCTCCTGTACCCTCATTTGATTAGAATTTGAATCTATTTCCATCGCAGATGGCCTTGGAGGTGATGCAGGTTGCACCTCCACATCTGGATATGCAGCCTTGAACCGAGCCCTAAGCCCTTCATCAACTAATCGTACTCCTTGTAGTTGGTTTCCAAGTGACATCCACCTGATACATATATGGATCTTTACATTGGGGTTTTATCTTAACTGAAGTGCAACGGAAGAATATGAAGACATTAAATTATTTCTCTGAGAGAACATACTAGAGAAGAGAATTAATTAGTATTCCACTAAATATGGACATGTTATCAAGCCTTGATTGTTAAAATTGGAAAAAGAAAAAACTTTCATCTGTTATACTAGAACTGACCCACAACCAAATACTACAACCCTATCTAGTATGATCACATTTGTATATTCTAGCATATGATGCGCAACAAGTTCTTTGGATAAAAAATATAAAGTAAGAAGACCATAACAGTTCCCACGGTTCCCTCCATATGTGATTGTGTGGGTGTATGAATAACAAAGCATCCAGGACGCAAGAAGTACAAAAGTAGAGAAAAGTCGATTTCTAGAAAGGGCGTGGGTGCAACATTCTCGAAAATCAAGTCTAGTAGACTCGGTTTTAGTTGATCTACAAGAAGATAAAGAATGCATACCCGGCATGAACGTTGTGCATCCTGGCAAATAACTCCAACTTTCTCGTCCTTGGACTAATTCTTTCAAGTAAAGGGTACATCTAACATGTCAAAGTAAAAGCATAGTTTATGTATAATCCAATAACACAGGTCAAAGTATTAAACCAAAAATAAGACTATGCTAAAGTACAAACATAAAATGACAATAGTTTACGTAACACTAAGATTACAGACATTTAAAACATTTAGGTTATTGCATGAACACCAATAAATGTGTCTATGCATTCAGTTTCTAGCTCTTTTTTCTTTTCCAAAAAGAAAAACAGAATCTAAACTTTTCTCACCTCATCTGGCTTACGACTTGTTTCCCGAACCTCTGCTACAATGACGTCAGTATCAATATTCCTGTTTGCCTCTGGATTTCCCTTTATTCCAACAAGGCAGTGTTCCTTGCTGTGATTGAGCCAATGGCCTGTCCGCCCAGTTCTGATGATTCGCTGAAGTTGATTGGTCTTAACCCAAATGATCTCCTCAACACGCTTGTAACCCCAAAGCTCTAGGCTGCACGAGCCATATCAATGTAACGGAAATTAGCAGTCATAACACTTTAGTCACAGAATAGGAATTATATAATCTTGAATACATAACACCAAAGGAAGACCTGAGTCTTCAGAGTTCTGTGACTTCACCACCAACTAGAACAAGTCAAATGAGACCCAAGGATAACAACACAAGCATCTTGGGCTTTTATTCTTCCAAAAGCTTCCTCTGTTTGGTTCAATAATTTATAAACATCCAGACTTGCAGGTCTGTGTTTTTGTTTTTTTGAGAAGGTAACATTAGGTAAAAATATTATTATAAAGACATTGCAAACTCTAAGTCCATTGTAATGTCCCATACTTGGATCAGTCTATAAACTCAATATTTGAAATTGGTGAAACTGAAATTTTCTCCCAGGGTACCACGACTTGTGGAAGCCTATCATGGGTCCCCCCTGAGTCGTGAGTCGTATGCAGGCTCACGGAGTTGAGATCCCAAAACCTTAAATTTTGTTCCTCACCACGAGTTGGTCCCACGAGTCGTGAAAGAGAGTTACGAGTCGTAACTCCCACTTGTGACTTGCTTGATGAATTTTTCCTAGTCTGAGCCAGGATACCACTAGGAGTCACGAATCGTGACTCCAACCTACAAGTCGTAGGTCAATTGGTGACCATCTATGACAGATTTTCAGTTACATTTTTGTAATAACAGTCCAGCAATTTTCCATCTCTTTTTACTCCAATCCCATGTCGTTTTGGTTCTTTTAGGATCATTATAAAAAAACCAATGTCTTGTTTCTCTCATTCTTTATATAATCTGACAAAGTTTTCTCTTCATGTTTCTCTTCCAAAGCAAAGTTAGGGTTCCATTAAAGGGGTTTGCTTGCAGCTGTGTTTTTCACCAAATTCTTTCATAGAATTGCTCCTAATCAGGTATGTGCGCTAATGAACAAGGATTCCTTTTATTATTGTCCCTAAAAACCCTTTTCTTAAAGGTTTTGAATTGTAAAAGCATGTCTAGGGTTATCTTGATTTTTATTATATATTGAGATTTTTCCCTTATTGTATGATTGCTTGATAATGTTAATTATTTGAAGAAGTTGCATGCTATTTGATGAAGTTACATAGTCTTCTTGAATAAAAAAAGCATGACCATGAAAGTTAAAGTAGAATTTGAAGGGAAGTTGTAATGTATGAACTAATAAGTTTTTAAGGTAAAATCCTTAAACTTAAATTGAGTATTGAAGTATCATAAATTACTTGACTTTTACATGATTTTTAATCCTAATTAAAAATGATGTCTAATTTGAGAGTTTTAGGCTAATTAAGCCCCAATTGAGAATATTGATGTTTTAAATTATGATTTTTGCTTGAATTACAAGCTGAGAGAAGCATGACTATGAAATATTAAATTGATATTTTTTATAGAGTGTTATCTACTGTGGTTTTAAATTGATGCTTATGCTAGTTGATTTCATTGAGGGTGTTCCATTAGTCTCGAGTGTTGAAGTTGTAGTTGGTTTGTGGTTCCATTGAGGATGTTCCATTAAGTCAAGAGCGTTGTTTGTTGATGTGTCAGTATTTTAAGGAGTATTAGCATCGACAGGGTGGGCACGAGGCCCTTGTACTCGAAACCTGCGTCACAACCATACGGATTATATTATGGCCCACTGTGTGCTTTTTTGAGTGTCTTAGTGGATCCACTAGGGAAACTGTGGTCCATACCCTTGCAAGGTATGGGGGGCCCTCCACATGGAATAATATATGGACTTCGTTGCTAAAGCACGAGGTGTCTCGATTATAGAAACCCCCAAATAAACTTAGTGTCTGTCCGAAGTAAAGAAAGTGAAAGAAGGTTTTTAATTAAAATTTATATTTTTTTGGTTAAAAACTACCAAGTCTGCATTATTTTAATGAGTTTATCTTATATTCTTGAAAGTTAAGCTTGAACTAGTATTGTCAAAACTTGCATATTATTGCTTTACTGATGTTGAGAGTTGAGAGTTGAAGTTGAACTTGTTTTAAACTATTCATGCATTGTATAGACATTTTATTTCTGATGATATTGTATAGCATGTATTGTTTCCTCACACATTCAGTACATTCCATGTACACCGCATACTCTATACTGCATGTTTCACGCCATGCATATCCCGTCAGTCGTCCGGATCTTCAAGGTTGACTTGATCCGCATTACTAGAAGTTGAGATTTGGTGAGTCTTCATTGATTCGAAGACCGGACTTTATTGGCGATTATTTTATTCTTTAATTATTTAGAACTAAGACTTTAGAGTTATTTTATTTTATTTTCAGGCTAGCTAGAGATCTTGTTCTATTAGTCGAGTATTTCACACATTGATGTATTAGTGTTGAGATTGAGTTTTCACTTATTCATTTATTTTATCCATTAACTGATGTGAGATGGCATATTATTTTACATGTTGATGTCTATATTGCCTCCGTTGAGTGTCAGTGAATAGAGTTATGCATGAGCTAAGGGTTCATCCAAGGTCACCTAGTGGCTAAGAATATTGTGTCGCGCCCATCAACTTAGAATAGATGGTTAACAACACGAGACTGCCACGATGCACATAAGTAGCCAACAACCAGTTGTTTGTCAAGACAAAAAGAAATACATATTCGAATTGTAGAAGCTTCACATTCCAAATGTATAGCAATTTTATTTATCAATATGCTAATGGATAGATATACTTGGATCATCGTTGCGCAAATGAAAAGAACAAGTTTGAGCAAAACAAAAGTGTTTAACTATCCATTTAAGGGTTGTTTTGTTTAGAGAGAGGTTAGTACAGGGATTATTTCTTGTTCAATGTTTAGCTTTATATATTACTAATTACTACTACTCCAATTCATTTTAAATATCTAAGGTCTCATTTATTTACACTTAATGGACATTGGGATTTTAATCATCCATATCTCAGTCATCAAGTGTGTTTGTTTTTTAAATCTGAATATTAATCATTCAGATACAACCCATTCAGTGCATTTGTTTTGTCCCTTCTAAAAGCTCTTAATCGGTCTGAATGGATCTGATTTGTAATAGTCTTACCACAATTCAGACTCTTAAAATATGTACGAGTTTTTCTTCCCAAACTTTCACCCTGTATCTTTTTCTTCTGGGCGCCAAAATTTCAACACTTCTCCCTCCCTCTCCAACTATCAATTATCAGAAATGTATTCAAGTGAGTTTTAAATGCTTAATTTTTCAATATTCAGATATAAAAACATCTTTACATTCAAATGTATATTCAGGTTCAGATATTTTAATATTAATGCACATCTTACTATTCTTTAATTTTAATGCATGTCTTACTATTCAGATGCGTATTAGAAGTCTTAGTCTCAATGAAAAAAATTAGAGTTTAATTTGACTTGACACGTAGTTTAAGAAAGTAAGGAAAACTATAAATCTAAGTTGCTCGTACTAGAGTGCGAGCGTCCAGTATCCGTGCGGATCTAGAATTCAGATCCTTCATGATCTCAATTGTAAGATTTGGGGGTACGAATAGGTATAAATACGGGTGCCGAAATTCGACTAAGAATAATTTAAATATATAAGAGTTATAAAACCTAAATTATGAGATATTAAATGGAAATTTTGAGCATAAAATATTGATCAAGAGGAGAATCTTGGAAGGAGATAAAAAGAAAAAGAGTGACATAGAATTTTTATATACAAAGTATTCCATTTTTTCAATTTTACCTTATCTTTATTCAATTAAAGAAATAATTGAATTCAGACAAAGTTTCTCCTTCAATTTTGGTCAAAGTATCCAAAATTAGTTGACCAAATCGGATATGGATCCTACGCCCATGTCGTTTCTACATGGGTGCGGCACCAAAAGTAAAGAGCTTGAGTAGCTTAGCTTTAAATAATATGTAACATATGAAAATGTCATTCGAACTTGTGATCTTAAACATGTTGTACGGTACATACATGGTATTGAAATTAAGGAGTTACAAAATATAGAAATTGGTGATATTTTTGAAATACACTGTACTTTTGTTTAACATTTCCGGAAAGACCACCTATTTGTTCGTTCACCGGGTTCAGCACGAAATCATAAATAAGCTCTACCAAGGATTGCCAAGCATTTGGTACTGAGTTTCCTCCTCCCTTTTTAGTAACAAAATAAACCAAAAGTAGGACCAAACTGAGAGTTAGTAGCATAAACAAAGATGGATTTGTGAATGAGAAATATAAGTTTCCTATTTTCATAGGAATCAATGGGATTATTTCAAATTGTTTCAATCCAACTAAAACTGGAAGCAAACTCTCATTGTGTGGCGGTAAATTAAGTTTGCAACAGGTAAGGCACCACCCTGTTGTGCCAGCAGCCAACTCCGGCGTGTCAGCTTAGTTATCCTCATCAAACCACTAATTAACCATGCTATTTATGCTAAAGATAGCCCTTCATAGATCTCTACGACCTACCTCTACGAAAAGCCTTAGACTGGCGTACTGATAGTAGCTGCTACCCATACCGAAACAGAAAGTAACAGACATTGAAACAAGGAGAGTACTAAACAATGTGTAACTTAAAATGTGTTTAATTTTTTAAAAGAAGTATCTTTTTTCATCTTAGTGTTTTAAATCCATTTATGACTAACCTTTAAATTTTTAATCCATGTTGTGTCCCATATAAAATATACATCAGATTTCTGAATAACTTAACACTGTGTTATTTATGAGAAAAACGAAAGTTAACAACCAGAAACGTATAACTTAGGCATAATATATTGATAGACACCTTAACTTGGTCTCAACTATCAACTAAACACTCCAACTTTGAGAACGCACATCTAGAGACCTCAAATCATCCCCACTAAGCCTCGTGGAGTTGTTACTAACGTGACATATATTTTGGAAGTGTTTAGATCATTTTGTAAGTTGGAGTGGTCAATTAACCCAGTGGAGACAAGTTGAGATGCCTATACGTGCATCCTCAAAGTTGGAGGATTTTGTTGTGAGTGAGGCTAAGTTAAGGTGCCTATCTATGTATTATGCCTATAGATTAATGATGGATTTTATGCAGAGATTACAAGCCCCAACAACCAAATGACCCTTTTTCTACAGAGAAACAAATGACCCTTTCAACAAGAATAACAACATAACAAGTATATTTCCACAAGGGTGCAGTAAAAGCAGACCTTACCCCTACCTCTGTAGGGTAAAGAGGTGGTTTTTGATAGACTCATAGCTCAAGAAACCCTTTTTCAGGGGAAAAAAAATGTTGAAATAAATGCAAGAGTGAAACGGTATGATAACAATACTGAAGGGCAGTACTGCAAGAGTAATGATATTCCATAAGAAAGACAGTCAAGACGCTCATTGATCATAATGCCATTTTACATGAATGATAATCAATATCCAATTACTTAAAAAGCACAACTATCAAACAACCTTCTATCTTGTGCAGGAACATACTTCAGAATTTACAGATATAGGTCAGGCTATCTTTCTAATATTTTTATCATATAGCAAAGAAGATGTTTTGTAAATTGAAAGTGAGGGAAAGACTCTAACCATTCACGCCCAAGCTCCATTGCACGTCCGGTGACCCAAAGGAATATAAGACCATCAGTTTGCAGTGCAGGGACATTTAAAGTTCGCATCTCATCATCAGCCATTGTTCCATAAGGCAATTCCATATGAATATCCCATGGTGGATCAGCCATTATAACTCCAAACTGGCCTAAAATATCCATTCTAAATGACCTTATGTCACAGTTAATCCATTGTGGTTCACCAAGCTCTACTTCTGAACAGTAATGAGCATGCTGAGGCTTCAAAGGCTTTGGAGGGGGCAAGGTAGCTGCTCCCATCATCAGGGGTGGTACATCTGGCATCGAGTCAAGCTCATAATGTACATATTTGCATGTCTGCCAATTAAATGAGTGTAAGCAATCTATTTCCAGAAGAAATACCCAAATCCTTGTTTTAAACAAGTTAGTCAGGGAATCACCTTCATGTGACGGCAAGTATCAAGAAACGAGCAATCACCTAAGTTGACATCAGTATGTGCAGCAATTATTCGCCGGAAATGAACCTAAAACATATCATAATAAAGTTAGCATATCTATCAAAAATAAAGGTACTGATTAGCCAGTTCTTTTAAAAGCGAAAAAACAAAAAAAGTGTCAAGATCCATGGGGCTTGAAGTGAAAGCAAGAACTGAAGTGCACGCTTCTTCAAAGAGAAGTGCATAGTTCACAGAAAACTAAAATCATACATATACGAATTAGTTTGATGATAATAAAATTTCAATAAGATAACTAATTTTGACATTCGATATGCAACAATGTGAATATTGATCTAACAACTCAAAGTTGAGAATCAAAGAATCAACCGTTTTTGGTTGGGTCACTTTGGGCATCACTGTTTGAAGCGCACACTTTAACAGAAAAAACTAGATTGGCCCATGAAGCGACGACCCCTCTCTTGGCATCACTTTAATCGACAAAGTAATGACTTACAATAACATTGTGATTAACAAAATCTACAATCTTCATTAATGGTTAGGAGTACTAATCTACGTTCAAAACAAATGGTAACAATTTAAAGCTTCAAAGTGTCATAAGATATTTAAAGCGGTGACACTTAAAATGGCTTGGTCTAACCTTATCACAAGCAATGTAGGAATCAGATTGGCGTCGACAATCTTCCTTTGTTAAAGCTGAACAATATTCCTTCACCTGGGAACCACCTTTGCTTTTGAACTGATATATGATTTAAATATAAAGGCAGCAATTAATATGATATAATGCACCACAAAACTTTTAGCAAAGAAACAAGAGACAAGCAAATACGTGCAGCAGAACTTAGGAGATTCAAATAATAAGGATAAGAAGGCGCATTTCAACTAAAATACAAAAGTGACAAAGATATTTCAAGTAAAATATGAAATAGATGTGACCTAGCGAGTTTACTTATTTCCTTAAGGCACTGTACCAAGGCATGCAACAATTAATCAATTATTTGTATCTGCAAGAAATTTATATGTATAGAAATCATCAAATAGAAAGTTCTTGAAGGGAAACAAAAATCTCGGATGGATGAATTCAAAAAGGTGGGCTTGTCCAATACCCTTGCAGCGACAGCAGATTCCTTCGCAGTGGGCCGATGAATAAGGTCCAATAACTCCTCTCCCGTTTTCGATTTCTGCATTTCCCTAAAACTTTTCTTATTCAACATATTCTCTAAATCCTTCATTTCATCTTCTTCTGTCCTAGGCTTCAAAGCAATAGGATTTCCTCCTCCTACAGGCCCCATTGATGGTCTAGGCATCGGAGGTGGAACACTAACACCTCTTGGCATCCCCATCATAGCCACCACTCCTCTACGACCACCTCTTGGACCGCCCATATTCCCAGGAAATATAGCTGTCATCCCCTGCATATGTGGATGCTCCCACATTTCACTCATTGCCTTTCCCATTCCAAAAACTCCCCCATTATCACTCCCTCTTTTCACAATTTCCTGATTACTCCGATTTCCTTCACTAACAATCCCCTCATTCTGCTTACTTTCCGGCAATTCTTTCAATAACCTAGTCCTATCAATATTCAACACCATAATCCTAGATTTCCAACTAACCACAAAATTTTCCAATTCTACACAACCATTATCCTCCGCCATCGATTTCAACGCCATTTCTACCGCCATTATCGCCCCCAATTCCCCTCCTAGCTCCCTAATCGCCGCCTTTTCAGCAGCAGTGTGCGACTGATCATTCTCCAACTTCCTTGACAAAGTAGATGAATCAATAGCAGTAAAAGGCACTCTCTCTAACAAACACACAGCAACCATCGACCTTACAACCGACAATGGTCCACCACATTCATCAATTACTATTTTCTCCTTGTCACTAACACTTCTAGAACGTTCTGAAACA
>JBDJHY010000106.1:9875016-9889004 GCA_039654485.1 Withania somnifera | reverse complement strand
CTCCTCAACACGCTTGTAACCCCAAAGCTCTAGACTGCACGAGCCATATCAATGTAATGGAATTTAGCAGTCAATCTTTATTCACAGAATAGGAATTGCACAATTTTGAATACACAACATCAAAGGAAGGCCCAAGTCTTCAGAGTTCTGTAACTTCACCACCAACTAGAACAAGTCAAATGTGGCCCAAGGTTAACAACATAAGCTTCTTATGCTTTTATTCTTCCTAAAGCTTCCAATGGCTGGTTCAATAATATATCAGACAGTAACTAAAAGTTCATCACTCACTCACTCACTCATTGAGTCACTTTCATTGATTGCCACTCAATGGTAGAATAGATGGTTAACAACACGAGATTGATTGCCACAATCAATATTTTAAATCGTGAGGTGAGGCGCACTGAGGGAGCCGGGGGTGGGCGGGGGGTTAAGTATTGAAAAGCATACGCCTCACTATTTGGGGCGTCCACCTAGGCATGAGACGCGAATTTCTTGCTGTGTGTTAGCCCCAAAAACTACTACAATTAAAATATGATCTTTTGCTATTAAATATATTTTAATAGCATAATAGTAAAATATGTTTTTATTTTAAAGTAAAGCTTAAAAAGTACTCAAAGGCTCAAAAGTAAAGAAAAATAAAAATAGAAAAGTTCAAAACTGTCTTCTAGACTTCTGCCAAAAGTAAACAAAGGTCCTTTTAACTTTACTGATCTTCGGTGGTTTTCATGGTGTCTACACCGACACTACTAAACCAGGTAGTTTCTCTTTCTTTGTCAATTGTTTTCTTTTAGCTTTTTTCAAGTCACATAATGATTAGTAACTAGTGTTTTTTAAATTTTCTTTTTCAATTTTGTGTTTGCAATTCTTTGATAGCAACAAGAATGCTGGGTGCATTGTTTTTATGGATTCTTTGGTAGCATCTTATGAACTAGAATCTGTTTCTATAACTTTGCTAAGAGGAATTATTTAATTTAGACCATATAGTTAGACTTTTGAGCAACTATTAACGGGCCATGATCATTTGAGAACTGAATTCATACATCTGTATTTGAGTGATTTATTGATATTTTGATTTAAACAATTAAAATGATCAAATAATCTCTTTTAGGTGAGCTTTTTTTTTTTGGAAACTGAAATCTCTTTTAGGTGAGTTCTTCATAGGTTGTTGACAATGGATGAAGGGAACTTTGAAACTGTGAACAAAAAAGATTTAATGAGAAGTAATTCAATTGTAAGTTTTGTAGTCAAAGCTGTAGTGGCACAATCAACAGACTGAAACATCATTTAGCAAGTACTCATAAAGGAATGAAGCCTTGTCCTAAGGTTCCAGCTGATGTAGCAAAAAAATGTAAGAATGCATTACATGAGAGCCAAGATACAAAAACCATAAGAAATGCTACTTTAGATGAAATACAAGTTGCTGCAACCAGAGGAAGTAACTTCGGTGGTGATTTCTTTCCTCTTCATCTATTAACACTTTACCACCAAAGCCTAAAGGTAGCATAGATAATTTTGTTAATTCTCAAGTTAAGCAACTCTGAATTCAAGATGGAAAAAAAAAAAGGGAAAGAAGATTAGTTTGTGAGCTTATTGGTCGATTTTTCTTCTTAAGAGGGATTCTGTTCAATCCTGCAAATGACCCATACTATTTGCCAATGTATGAAGGAGTAGCAAATTATGGGCCAGGTTTCGTGCCATCATCAATGTATTAGTTGAGAACTAGGATATTAAAAGAAGAGGTTTCTAACATTAACAAGATGCTAGAGGAACATAAGAAATCATGGAAGCAGTATGATTGTTCTATTATGTCCGGTAGCTGGACAAACGGGAAGAGTAGAAGTTTCATTAACTTTCTTGTTAATAGCCCTACAGGTACTCTCTTTTTGAGATCCATAGATGCTTCTGGTTCAATAAAAAGTGGTGAAATGCTTGCATCACATTTGAACAAAATTATAGATGAAGTTGGAGGATGATAACGGATAATGGATCAAATTTTTGTGAATGCCGGAAAAAGGATAATGGAAGCTCGTCGTCATACTTATTGGACCCCAAGCACAGTACACTACATTGATCTCATGTTAGAAGATATAGGAAAGTTGAAAATTCGTCAACCTAGACTCACTAAGGCAAAAGAAGTGGTAAAGTATACTTATGGTCAAACTTGGGTGTTGGATTTGATAAAGATCTTTCACGAAGAATCATGAACTGCTTCGCTGCTATTACTCGTTTTGCTAAGCATATCTCACTCTTCAAAGTATACAAAAACAGAAATAAGTTTTTCAATCTATGTTCACTTCCAAAGCATGGATAATTCTTCTAGAACTAAGAAACATCAAGTGAAATCAACCGCTACAGTGCTTTTTGATGAAAAGTTTTCGCCTCATTTTTTTACGGTGTAAAGAGTGTTACTCCATTACTGAGTGTTTTGAGAGAAGTTGATCTAGAGGGAAGCCCTGTATGGGATATATGTATTATTTGCTGGGAAAGGCTAAGGAAAAGAAACAGCTTTCAATTGTGGGAACGATGAAAAAAGTATGGTCCTATTTGGAAAAGAATACAGTCAGACCTCTCTATAACGGCTCATTGTTATAACGACATTTCACTATAACGACCTGATTTCTCCGGAACTGATTTTTCATGTCATATTTTACTTCTTTATAACAGCATTCTACCTATAACAACGATGACGTTTATTATAGTAGTACTCTTTGTAGAATTACCTCTCTGTAACGGTATAATTAAATATTATATAATATTAATAATTTTAAAATAATATATATATTATCCAAGTATAAAAGTCGTTTTATCAATCATTTGATTGATGAATATGAGAGCATACGTAAATACTATGTAATACTGATAATGTTTTAAGAAAAAAATATTATCTAGTATAAAAGTTGTTTGATCAATCATTTTATTGATGAATATGAGCGCAACGGAAGTCATCCGTTATCTAATGACAACAACTTAAAAGTATGACAATCAATAAACACTCTTGTATATTGATTTTATATGTCAATATACTAATGGATAAATATACTTAAGATCATCAGTGAGCAAATGAAAAGAACAAGATTGAGCAAATCCAAAGTGAAGTATACATTTAGGGGTTGTTTCATCCGGAGGCAGGGTAGTGTAGGGATTCTTTCTTGCTGAACATTGCTTTATATATTACTATGTACTACTTCATCCAATTCATTCTAGGAGTCTTATGCCTCATTTGTTTGCACTTAATGGAGATCTGAATCTTAAACATTCAAATCTGTGTCATTAAGTGTGTTTTTAGGTCTGAATAATAAGCATTCAGATCCATCCCATTATGCACATTTGTTTTGTCCCTTTTAAAAGCTCTTAATGGGACCGAATGAATAATCTGTAATAGTGTCCTTAACACAATTCAGACTCGTACAATATATACAACTCTTTCTTTCCAAACTTTCACCCTGCTTCCTTTTCTTCTGTGTGCCAAAATTTCAACACTTCTCCCTCCCTCTCCAACTATCAATTGGCAATTATAAAAAATGTATTCTTGTGAGTTTTAAATGCTTGTGGATGGTCCCTTATCCGAACCCCACCCCCACGCATAGCAGAAACTTTGTGACCGGGCTGCCCTTTTTTGTATTCTTGTGAGTTTTAAATACTTAATCATTCAATGTTAAGATCTAGAGGCAAATTTTTAATATTCAGATTGCATACTCAAGTTCAAACTCTTTAATCTTAATGCATGTCTTAATATTCAGATGTGTATTCAGATTCAATAGTCTTAAATCTTAATGAAAAAAATGAGGTCTTAGTTTGACACGGCACAAAAATTAAGAAAGAAAAATTTCAAACCTAAGTTGCTGGGACTCGGATAGGAGCGTCCAGTATGGGTGTGGATTTAGAGATTATATCCTTCATGATCTCAATTTTAAGGTTTGAGGATACGAATCTAGGTATGGATACGAGTGTGGGATTCAACTAAGAATAATCTAAACTTATAAAAGTAAAATTATAAAACCTAAATTATGAGATATTAAATGAAAAACTTGAGGATAATATATTTATCAACAGGAGAATCCTGGAAGGTGATAAAAGGAAAAAGAGTGACGGAGAAATTTCTATATTAAATGATTATATTTTCTTAAATTTCACGTTAGTTTTTATTTTGATTAAAGAACTCATTCTCTGTTGATTTTGGTCAAAGTACCCAAAATTGATTGACCAAACTGGGTACGAATTCGATACCACACCCATGCCATATTGACACAGGTGAGGCACTGAAAGTGAAGAGTCCGAGCAACTTAGCTTTAAATAATGTGTCATACGAAAATGTCATTCGAACTTGTGATCTTAAATATGTTGTACGTGGTATTGAAATTAAGGAGTTACAAAACATAGAAAGTGGCAATCTTTTTGAAATATACTAAAACGGTAATAACCCATATAAATTGAAACAAGGAGAGTAGCAGTGCATGATTTAAAATGTATTTAGTTTTAAGAAATATTTGGTTATGAAGAATCTTTTTTCATCTTAGTGTTTTTAATTCATTTATCGATCTTCACATTTTTACTCCATGTCGTATCCCATATAAAGTGTACATTAGATTTCTAAATAACTTATACACAGTGTTATTTATGAGAAAACAAAACGTAATAACCAGAAATGTATAAATTAGGCGTAATATACAGATAGGCACCTTAACTTGGTCTCAATTATCAACTAAACACTCCAACTTTGAGAATACACATCTATGAGCCTGTTTGGATTGGCTTAGTTTAGTTTAAGTGCCTTTAGGCCAAAATAACTTTTAAGCACTTTTGAAGTGTTTGGGTATAATAAAAGAGTTGTTTTAGATCAAAAAGATAAAAATATGCTAAACACCAAAAGCTAGATATCTAGCATATAAGCTACTTTTAAAAAGCTAATTCAAACAACCTCTAAGCACCTCAACTCATCCCCACTATGCCTCGTGGACTCGATACTAATGTGACAAAGCATATTTTGGAGATGTCTAGATGATTATTTTGTAAGTTGAAGTATTCAACCGACACAGTGGAGACATGTTGAGATGACTATATGTGCATCCTCAAAGTTAGAGGGATTAGTTGTGAACTGAGGCTAAGTTAAGATGTCTACCTATGTATTATGTCTGTAGATTAATGATGGATTTTATGCAGAGATTAAATCTCCTTAAACCCCAACAACCAAATGACTCCTTTTTTCGCAAAGACACAGATGACCCTTGCAACAACAACAACATACCAAGTATATTCCCACAACGGTGGATAACATAGGCCTTAACCCTAGTAGAAAGGTTTTCGATAAATCCTTGGATCAAAAAATCATTTTTCAGAAAGAAGAAAAAGTTGAAATCAGTGCAAGAGAAAAGCTATGATTAAAATACTGAAGTAAGGAGAGTACTGCAAGAGTAATGGTATTCCACAGGACAGTCAAGCCACTCACCAATCACAATGGCTACGTTAATGAGAATCAATTTAAAAAGCACAAACTATTCAAAGAGCCTTTATGTTATGCAGGGATATAATTCAGATTTGTCTAATTTTTGTTATCATCAAAGAAGATGCTTTATAAATTGGAAGAGAGGGAAGGACTCTAACCATTCACGTCCAAGCTCCATTGCGCGTCCGGTGACCCAAAGGAATATAAGACCATCAGTTTGCAGTGCAGGTACATTTAAAGTTCGCATTTCATCATCAGCCATTGTTCCATAAGGCAATTCCATATGAATATCCCATGGTGGGTCAGCCATTATAACTCCGAACTGGCCCAAAATATCCATTCTAAATGACCGTATGTCACAGTTAATCCATTGTGGTTCACCAAGCTCTACTTCTGAACAGTAATGAGCACGCTGAGGCTTCAAAGGCTTGTGAGGGGCCAAAGTAGCTGCTCCCATCAACAACGGGGATGCATCTGGTGTTGAGTCAAGCTCATAATGTACATATTTGCATGTCTGCCAATTCAATGAGTGTAAGTAACATATGTCCAGCAGAAATAGGCAAATCCTTGTGTAAACAAGTTAGTCCGGGAATCACCTTCATGTGACGGCAAGTATCAAGAAAAGAGCAATCACCTAAGTTGACATCAGTATGCGCAGCAATTATTCGCCGGAAATGAACCTAAAATGTGTCATAATAAAGTTACCATATCTAATCAAAACTAAAGGTACTGATCAGCCAGTGTTTTTACAAGTGAAAAAACACAAAATGTTAAGACCCGTTGGGCTTGAAGTGAAAAGCAAGAAATAAACTGCATGCTTCTTTAAAGTGAAGTGCACAGTTCATCGAAAACCAAAAATTGTACATATATGAATTACTATAATGATAATAAATAAGATAACTAATTTGACATCCGATATGCAACAATGTCAAAATTAATCCAACTTCTCAAAGTAGAGAATCAAAGAATCGACCGCTTTTCATTGGGTCACTTTGTGTGTCACTGTTTGAAGCACACACTTAACAGAAGGCCTAGATTGGCCCATGAAGCGACAACTCCTCTCTTCGCATCACTTTAATCGACAAAGCAATGACTTTCAATAACATTGTGATTAACACCATCTACAATCTTCATTAATGGTCAGGAGTACTGTTCTACATTCAAAACAAATGGTAACAATATAAAAGCTTCAAAGTGTCATAAGATATTTAAAGCAGTGACACCTAAAATGACTTGTTCTAACCTTATCACAAGCAATGTAGGAACCAGATTGGCGTCGGCAATCTTCCTTTGTTAAAGATGAACAATATTCCTTCACCTGGGAACCACCTTTGCTTTTGAACTGAAAATAAAAAGGCATCAATTAATATGAAACAATGCACTACAAAAGCTTTAGCAAAGAAACAAGAGACAGGCAAACACATGCAGCAGAACAACTTAGGAAATTCAAACAATAAGGATAAGCGGGTCACCTTCAACTAAAATACAAAAATGACAAAGATAAACAGAATAAGAAATGAATTTGACACACCCCAATTAAAGTAGAAATACGAAACAGCTGTGAAAAAACAAGTTTCACGTATTTCCATAATGCATTGTTGTAACAAAGAATGCAAAAATTAATCAATTCATTTTATCTGTGAGAAATTTATAACTATGAAATTATCAAACAGAAATTTTTAGAAATGGAAAACAGTAATCTCTGATAGATAACTTAAAAAAAGTACCCTTGCAGCAACGGCAGATTCCTTCGCAGTGGGCCGATGGATAAGGTCCAATAACTCCTCTCCAGTTTTGGATTTCTGCATTTCCCTAAAACTCTTCTTATTCAACATATTTTCTAAATCCTTCATCTCATCTTCTTCTGTCCTAGGCTTCAACGCAATTAGATTTCCTCCTCCTACAGGCCCCATTGGTGGTCTAGGCATCGGAGGTGGAACACCAACACCTCTCGGCATCCCCATCATACCCACCATTCCTCTATGCCCACCTCTCGGACCGCCCATATTCCCAGGAAACATAGCTGTCATCCCCTGCATATGTGGATGCTCCCACATTTCACTCATTGCCCTTCCCATTCCAAAAACTCCCCCATTATCGCTCCCTCTTTTAACCATTTCCTGATTTCTCCGATTTCCTCCGCTAACAATCCCCTCATTCAGCTTACTTTCCGGCAATTCTTTCAGTAACCTAGTCCTATCAATATTCAACACCATAATCCTAGATTTCCCGCTAACCACAAAATTCTCCAATTCTACACATCCATTATCCTCTGCCATCGATTTCAATGCCATTTCTACCGCCATTATCGCCCCAGACTCACCTCCAAGCTCCCTAATCGCGGTCTTTTCAGCAGCCGTATGCGACTGATCATTCTCCAGCTTCCTCAACAAAGTCGACGAGTCAATAGCAGTAAACGGCACTCTCTCTAATAAACAAACCGCAACCATCGCCCTTACAACCGATAATGGTCCGCCACATTCTTCAATTACCATTTTATCCTTGTCACTAACAGTTCTAGAAAGTTCAGAAACACGTTTGATCTTGGGGACGAGTAAATTAGGGTTGTGGTTAGGGGCGATAGGGAGGGGATTGGGTAAAGGGATAAAGGGCTTGCCATTGAATGATGAAATGGTCTTAAGAGAGAGGTCAAGTGAAGAGACAATGTCAGGAACTATGGTTTGTAGAGAGGCGATGAGTTCCAATTGAGCATTGTGTAGGGTTTGTATACGGGCTTCGTGTTGTTGACGGAGCTCCTTCACCGCCGAGATTTCGTCGCTGCCGTCAGACTGAGTTTCCATCCTTTGCTATTTCTTCAATCTTTAGCTTTAGAGTATAAGGGTTTTGTGCAGAGGGTCCTTTTATGTTCAAAGAAAGAGGGAAAATCAGCTAATTATGGGAGAATTTTGTTTTTTATGTCATTACAAAAATATATATTTAGTCTTTTGTTAAGATATTTTATTTTTATATATATATAGAGATCATATATTTTTTTTTGAGATTTTAAAAAATATTTAAATATGACATTAGATTTAAAAAAATTCATTTTTGACAATTATTAAAAGTTGGGCTCACATATATTATTACCGTGACACAAAGCATTAATTGGTGCAGTTATTACTTATAAAAGTAATACTAATTGATTTTGGCATACAATACTAAAAGGTTACTACCGCTAACAATGATGAAGCCATCATTAGCCCGAGGTTTAAATTTTTTTGTTGAAAAATTATATTAATTATATAATTAAAATTATTTTTTCGTATATATAATAGACGTTAATCTTCCTTTGACTAGCTTGTATATTTATTAATTTAAATTTTAAATCCTTTTATTAAAAAATTTTAGATCTGCCATTGATAATTAAACCTCTTTATAGTGCAGTATTTATAAAAAAAAAAATTGGTGAATATAAAGAGGTATTGTTATACATGTATAGAGCCTTTGATGTTTAATTATCATTTAAATGTTACAAATAAAAACATAAATTTTTTTTTTTTTACTTTTTATGTTATAAACAAAAATAAAGTACTTATAAAATTTAGCATCTCAATTTATTTGCAAATTCCATTATTAAAAGGACTAATACATTTCTAAGAAAATTCGTAATCAGTTATATCATACTGATAAAATTTAAGAAATATATGCATCTAAAATTAATGAAAAGTTCAAATATTTCATGCTTGATGTAAAAATTCTTTGATTGTAGGTTGTTTCATAAAAGTTAATCTCTTAGTTACAATATATCACTTAAATTGACAAAGATTTTGTCCAAACTTTCAGCAAAAGAGTATTCAAGTGCTTTCCCTTAAAGCTATTTAAGAGTATAACAGTTGATTCTTCTAACTCACCCAGGTAGAAGTAGTTGAGGCTCTTAATCAGCACTTTCGTGTTCATCTTCTGCATCCGAATTTTTTTGGATCTCCAATTATAACCTCTATATACATGGATCTCTAATAATTCCAACGCTATAAGAAAAAAGTTCTCTCAATCCGACAAGGATAATATTAATTTTTCTTTTCCAAATCTAATAGGATACTGGGGTTCCTAAATAATTAAGGATTATGATTTTCTTAAAATATACAAGAAAAAAATTCAAGATACGTAATATATTTTTATAAAATATTAATATTACATAACATTTAAGTATGATGTTATAGAGAGGTGGGTTTACAATGAGTATACCGCTATAATAAATGACATTGTCGTTATAAATAAAATTTCGTTTTAGAAAAATAAAAATATAACATGAAAAATTAATCTCGGAGAAAATTAAACTTGTATAGTGAAATTTCGTTATGATGAGGTGGCGTTACAAAGAGGTTTGTAATTTAATCAATCAAATTAAAATATTTATCCAAATTCATTTTACCGGACCATTCTCTTTTAATCCTTCCCAACACTTAATCCTTCATTTCTTCAATCACTTGGTCACCTAAAAATCCTAAAATCACAAAGCCCAAAATCAATGTTCAGTTGTTTATCTAGGGATTTTTCTTCATGGTGTATAGCCCAACTATGGCACTTGTATCACACAAACAAAAAAACCCACAAGAATAGTAGATAGTTGTGTAGTTAATAAGAAATTTCAGATTTGAAAATAAATTATCAAATTTATTATCTAATGTATTTTAGTACAACATTTGCAATGTATTCAAGAACAATTAGATAATTGGAGCAACGCAGAGCGTAGCGACTTGTTTTTTAAATTCAGTTTGTTAAGAAGTACGTTAATGATTACGTACGAACGGTTAAACAAAGATGCGAGTCAGATAAATTGAATTTGAATATAGGTGGGTTTTTTTAATTTGGTTGATTTAATTAGTGATGTGCTTCCTTTTATCTCTGTTCACGTGTGGCTATGTTTTTCGTTGATCAACAATAGCACGAATAGGCATTTATGTCACGATAATAGCATAAGTAAGTCCAACTTTTAACGGATGGAATAAATAATCTTTTTCTCAAAGATGATAACATATTAGAGGTTTGTTTATGCCAACGATCCGATTTTTTGGATCATAACAGCATCTACATCCCGTTGTACGAGAACCACCAACAAATACGGAAAGCAAGAATAATAGATAAAAGCGGAAGATAATAGTATAAATAAGGACAGAACACGAAAATCTAGTAGAACAAAAAGAAATTCCCAAAACCTAACAAACTAGTACATGAGTCTCTAAGAAACTAAATACAAAGTCTTAAGTTAAAATGCAATTTGTTTACAATAGTACAAATGACATAAATGAAAAATAAAGAGAGGTAAAGGCAAGTTCAGGATCCCAGAAGTCATCATCTACCCCGGATCAGGAAAATCAGCAGTATTAAGAATTAGCGGCGAAGACTCGTACTCGTGTATTAAACAATAAAATAAGTGCCGAAAGTAACACAAACATAAGCATCCTAAAGTAAATGTATACGTTTCTCCCCAAAAGACTATAGACACGATAGGATGGAACACATGAAAGAAATTGTTCCCTTATACCTACTACTCCACCGAATACCCCTCCCCGATCACAAACGTACGTAACCCAGGCTGATAGGGTTCATGGTGGGAAAACACCCTGCATACTAAAAAATATCATAGCAGGAGCTCTTACTATATTGAAACAAAGATCGATTATATTAGGTCTCAATCATCTGCTTGGGTGTCATCGAGTATAAACTTAGTTGGAAACTCAATATCCGTACCCCGGGTGTCACCGGGACTAAATCAGGTAATGGCTGATACTCAACGTCCGACATCGAGGCAAAGTTCTAAGTGTCAGCAAGGTCATGTACCTGGTGCCAGGTTTTAGGGCCTGGACTAAAACAGTAGAAAACAGGATAACGGTCGCCTAATAGACAATTAGGTCTAAGAATAATTTAAGAAAGTTATAAAATAGTTTATTATAGTAAAGAGTGCTTAAAAACCAATTTCGTATCAGAAATAGTCGATAATATCAAAATATCTATGACAATATCAAAACATTTGTGCTCAACTTTCACTATCAAAAATCTCATAATAATGCAAGTCATCAATATACGAAAATGGGCCCTTAAGGTCAATCAATATCTAAAAACGAGCTCAATAAAGCCATGCAAGGTTCCAAAAATCATCATTTTTGGGTTCTTGGCCATAAACAATGGAAGCCAATGCATAAAATCTCTATAACACGATGATGACATGCATGAATAATATGAGCACAATCACAATCAAGGATCACAGAATGTCATGTCAGCTCTGCACAAGCTCGGAACCACTACAACTAGCATAACCAGCCAAATTAATGTCCGGAACCTACGGATATTCTGAATAATCCCACCATACTATATCCCAAAGCCAGTGCAGACCACAAGGTAATCTATGATCAAATACAACACCAATGCGATATAAAGAACCTTCATAAAGAAGTGGATAGGGTCAAGGGTACTAACCTAAAATTCTCAACCCAAGAATGCTAATCAACATTATTATTTCACATATAAGCCAATTCTAAGATCGTAAGTCGTAGCTTATCTGTCTGCTGAAGACAAGCTCATAATTACAATGTAGAAGATGCCCAGACTGCTTCAAAATGCAAAAAATATGCAAACAACTCGAACGATCACTAAACTACCAAAAAAATAATATACACGTCAATACGAGTCAAATGATACCCATAAAGCTATAAAAATAATCGGGGTTAAAGTATGGGTCAAAATGGACCTATGGGCCTGCAAACTCAAAACTCTGAATAAAAATATAAAAATATTTTTTATATCATAGAAAACTCATACCCAAAATTTGAAGCCAGATCGAGCAAGAAATAAGCTTCAACTGATTAAATATAGTGAAGAACCAACTTTAGAAATTTGGGTGAAATTTGAAAAAATTAAAGTGAGGACTTACAAATTAGCGATGGAAAAATGATTAGAATTGAAAATTGATACTTCTCAAGCTTAATAATGGAGACACATGAATTGTCAAGTTCAACAATTGAGTTTTTGAGTGAAGAAAAACGAGAATTTTGGGGTGAAATTTAGAGAAATTTGAGTAAAACATACCAAAAATCGCTTGAAAGATGAAGGTGAACAAACCACAATGATTTCCAAGATCAAACACTAAATCTCACTTTAAAAACTTAAGGAGAAATCAATAAGTGGTGAAATGGGTAAAATTTCCACGGAAACTAAGAAATTGAAGAAGAAGAAGACTTATCCCAAGGATCAAAATTACTTAGAAGATGATTAAAGAGAGTTTTGGGACTTGAAAATGGTAGAAAATACCTTAAAACTCACATAAGGATTTAGGACCAAGTAAAAAGACCAAAAAGCCCCTAAATAACCCATTAGAAGCTTTTCCAGAATGGTCAGGACGGACCCAAGCACGACCCGTCCTGGGACAACATGGTTTGTACTGGGCTATCTTGACAACATACAATCAAAAGTTCAAAAGAACTTTCAGAACTCGTTTGAACCTCATATATGCAACCCATATATGTTTTTTAATTGTATATGATATTTCAGACTCAATAAAATCAACAAAATTGGCATAGTACGTCATTTTGCTGAGATATGACCAAAATAACCTTTAGGATCATCAAATATTCCAACCGAACACTCAAAATGAGACCTACACACTCAGGAACCAACCCAACACTCCACATAACCTAAACTCGACATCCCAAAGTTGATGGTACATTCAGATTTCCAATCCGAGCCTCTAATCATAAGATGACCAACCAAGCTCCACTTATGAACTAGAAAACTCATAAAACATGTAAAAAAAGATAAACTCACAATGAAGGCTTCCGAATGCAAACTAAGAGTCCATCTAGACCAAAATTTATGTTCCAGAGCTAACAAAACTGTCGAGATACGATTCTGAGTTCGGCCTTAGGAAATATTGATTGGAGTCAATGATATGAAAGTTCAAGGCTTCAAAACAGGAAAATAAACATAGCAACCAAAAGAATGACCTGAGAATCGAACCACCTGTCCCGAAAGTTATAAATGATTTAGGGATGCTACAGGTAAGTTCTAAGATACAAGAGAATGCGAAAAAACAAAAATGACTGGAAGGGTCACTACAACATCCACTACTAAAAAAACTTCCATCCTCGAAAGTCCAAAGAAATAGGAAGAAAAGCATTAAACTCCGAAATAGAATAACACCGACAACAAATGGCCTGCTCAAACAATCAAAAGGCTTCTAAGGAAAAAAATGGCACCTTCATCAGACCTCAATTGTCAGAAAGCCAAAAATCACCCCTTCTCAAAATCACCAAACTAGAACAATCACAGACTCTTACATAAATGCTAAAAAACCCATCAGAGCCGAACAAATTCATCTCATGATACCCAAGCATAACAGAATTAACTTCACGATTCCAACCAAAGATGAAACAAGATGAATGCCCAACGAAAGCCCGAAACTAGAAATCAAATCACATATCATACCAACCAAGCGCCAAACCAGAAATCATAAAACAACTCACCACTAGCATTCCAGACCTAAAACCCATTACATAATCTGAAATAAAATACATTAATGCTCATAATAACCAGTCTAGACCGCTAAAAC
>JBDJHY010000106.1:9818048-9831994 GCA_039654485.1 Withania somnifera | reverse complement strand
TCCTTTCGAGTTTCTCTTTGAGATTGCAGATATTGTCCCACCGCTACTTGCTCTGGGCTAAGGATTAAGCTTGTCTACAGGTAAGGTGTAGACGCCATCACTTTTCGATTTTCGGGTCGTGATAGTAACACCCTCTGTACTTAAAAAAAAAGCACCGACAATATCAGTATAAAATACTATATACTTGTAGACATCATTAGTTGATCCAAATTAGTAACAAATATGACAAAATCAACAACAAGTAGTATATCTTCTATTGTTATATTGTCCTTTATGTGGTTTGGAGGACTCCTCATCTTCAACGAGATGAACCTTTCCATCTTAAGTGCTACGTTCCTTAGATTCATTATGCATGCGAAACACTTGTTCTACGTAGATAATTAGCAAATTCTTTCATAGAAATGTCCTCCTTTTTGTGATTAAGACTCTGTTTGGAGTCTTTCCACAAAGAGGATAATCTATTAATAGCAGAAGTAAACACACTAAAGGTTTCATCCATCACAATTTTGTGACGGATTAAAAGTGTGTTTGGTACGAAAGTAAATGTTTTTCCTGATAAAATATTTTCTTGAAAAATAAGTAAGTTTCTTACTTATTTTCTGGTTTTTGGTAGTAAAAAGAAAATATTATCTCACGAGCATTTAGTATAATCTAACCAAATTATTTTCTTTAAGAAAAAAAGCTTAAATATTTTTGGAGGGTGCGGGATGGTGGGATGGGGGTAGGGATAGAGCTGGGGTGAGATATGATTTTTTTTTTTAAAATAAAAATAATAAAAACTTAATTTTTTTTTGAAAGGGAGTTGGGTGTGGGGGTGGTGGGTTGATTGTCGGGTAGAGGGAATAAGGGGTGGAGGGAGGGAGTTGAGGGTTGTGATAGAGGGGGTCGGGATGGGTAAGAAAAAAAATTAATCAATTGTTTTGTAAAAAATTGAAAGAAATGTTCTTTTTTGGAGGGCGAAAGGGTTTGGTCGTGGGGTGATGGGCTGGGGGTGTTGGCACATAATTTCGAAAAAAAATAACGTTTTGTTTCAAGGTTTTATGCCCATAACTATTTTTCCGTTCTGCTTATTCCTGCTATTTTCTCTTGTAAATTTCAACAATGTATTCAATCCAATAAATCCACTTCCAGTAGTTTGTAATCTTGAGATCCATCGGCATTTTTTCTTTTCCCACTACAGCCAGGACAAATTTGTCATTTTAAAAACCCAATGTCCTATATGAAATTGATCAACTTGCAGACTTTTCCCATTTTACAATGTCGACGAGAACTGTTCTGCATTGAAAACAAAATAATCCAATCCACTGTTTTCTATTTAATTCTGAGCTACACTGAATTCTTGTTTTGTAACACAAAAAGTACAGAAACGGCTGTTATAGTTATTTGTAGTGTAACTAAACACATTAAAGCAAAAATTCGAGAAAAAGTACGAATACCCTCTGGAACCATTAAACTTTCTGTTTTTAGTGAAGACATTACCTTGTAAATATTGGTAAACAAGACGAACGAACAATCCTATTAATTAATTTTACTAGTAAGAACATAATCTTGCTCATATGCTTTTCTTACCTGATATTTAGTCTTTCGGAAAATATAAAGAACTTTTAGTAATTTTTATTCGTAATGATATCTTTATATATATTAAATGAAAATTTTCATTTTACGTTTAATAATAAAATGTTTTATAGTTATACGAATATATATATCAAAGTACATCATATAAAATAAGATAAAGAGACGAAAGAATACTATTTATTTTTATATAATATAAACGTGAAATGAGTTATAATATGATGGGTGAAAATTTATATAGGCAACTATAGACATAGTTACTGTGACTGAATGAAATGTGTGTGCGCATTAATCAGACATGAGTGTTACGGGCACATGTGGAATGGACAAATGTGGTGGGTGATAGATTATAAGGGGAGAGGGCAGGGGAGAATGAACAGTGAAACATAGGTGAAATGAAAAGTCCAGAAAAGCTTTATTCCTACTTTCACAAACAAGTTAGGAGTAACATATTCAATATAATGGTTGGTTGCTTGGTATTGGTGAAGGGGGACCCTGTCGTACCATAGAGGTTTATCAGGGTATCACCCATTTCTTCCATGGGTCCCTCCCTCCTACAACACCCAACCCTATCCCCCTTAATCCTTCCCCCCTCCCCCTTTCTTCCTTCCCTTATAAGTGTTGCGGGTGAGTATTATTTTAGGGACATAAAAGAAGAGAAGTTATACTCTTTGGATGCATCCTCTCGCTCTCTTCCCTTTCTGCATTCCACTAATCGTTATTCAACTGATGTTGTTTCTTCTTTTTAATAATTCCTTCTTAATTTTAGTACCCCTTTAATTCTTCTTCTGTAAATATATGTACACATAAACATGAATTCAACAGCAGTAGCACAAGATAATAAAGACTCGCAAATTACCAATAAGAAGATAAAGAGAAATCGCGACAGTAGCAAGCATCCAGTTTTTCGAGGAGTCCGAATGAGGAATTGGGGAAAATGGGTGTCAGAGATTCGTGAGCCACGTAAGAAATCACGTATTTGGCTTGGGACTTTCCCAAATCCAGAAATGGCAGCTAGAGCTCACGACGTGGCAGCGTTAAGCATAAAAGGTAATTCAGCTATTCTCAACTTTCCTGAACTTGCTGGTTCACTTCCTAGACCAGTCACACTCAGTCCGCGTGACATTCAAGCAGCAGCAGCTAAAGCAGCAGCTATGGACAAGTTTGGTACTAATAATAACATCAATAACAATAATAATATTTCTTATGATGATGATGATTCGCCAAATAATTCAACAACCACTACTTCAACTTCATTATCCTCAAATATGTCAACTTCTTCATCTTTGTCATCATTGGTATCGGCAATAGACTTGGCAACAACGGAGGAATTGACACAAATTATTGAGTTTCCAAGACTAGGGACGAGTTTTTTCGGTGACGAATTGAAGAACGATTTTGTTTTTGCTGACTGTTCGGCTGTGGAAACAGGCTGGTTATACCCTGACGACGGAGGAATGATTTCAAGCTGTTTTGAGCCTTATTTGTTGTGGAACTACTAATTATGTGCCATTCGTGTGTGGCCGAAGTGGAACTGTCCGTTTCTCTTTTTTTTTTTTTGGGTGGTTGTATAAAAGAGTTTTAGCCTTTTCTTCAACTCTTTTGTAGATGGGCTGAAAAGCCTTTTCCCCATTTCCTTTGTGTAACTTACTTTCTTCTTCCTTTCATAAATGCATGCCTTGTCAATGTTGGGTCTATTTACCTATCTGAATCTCCTTCTTTCGTTTCTGCTCTTTTTAATGAGTGATGTTAACTGTTAAGCTAATGCAATAAATGTAACTTCACCTATCTAGACTAGAACAGATTATTACAAGTTCAAAGATTTGTTCTTGACTAGGTATTCATTTTAATTTAAGTTATATACAATGATAATCTACTTCCTTTTTTTCAATTTGTCTTTTTAATAATTAGCTACTATTTGTACCATCAAAAGCATATATATATATATATATATATATATATATTAATTATAATTTTTCATATACTTCCTCATTTTCTTAATTATTAATTATTATAAATTAAAATAAGTAGAGTTCGCTAATCCTCGTACTTTTAATTAAGCCAAACAATAGAGGAAGTATTTTTTCTTTAATAAGAAATTGTAAATTTTAACATAGGATAGTACTCATAGCAGGTTAATTACCATATCTAGTGTTTATAAGAAATATATTAATAGCAATTATCATCTAATAAGTGATATAATTATACAAATATTTTTTATACAGTTAAATTAACCTTACTGTTACTTTGTTCACATTACATGAGAGGCATACATTTTCTTTAACTGAACACTTTTAATTTTTTTTTTTCCTTTGTTACAAATCAAGTTAACTTTTTTTTTAATTTTTATAAAAATCTAAAATAAGTAAGAAATATTTATGTGTTTATGAATCATCTTATTAAAATTAACATAATAAGTTTAAATTAAATCATTACTAAATATTGACATAGATAGTTTTTATTTTTTTATTTTATGAAATTGATTAAAAAAACAAGATTGTCATATAAATGGAGACAGTACCGAAAGAGTAACGACTTTTCTTACTTTTAATTGACATTTTCATTCATGACCATTTTCAAGATGAGTTTTCTTTTGGTTAATTATCATGAATTTTCAGAACTTGAAAAAAAAGTTCAGGTACTAGCCACCAGGATTTCTGAATAGAGAAATAGACAGGATAATTTTGAGTTGGGAAAGAAAGAGAGACCATCGAAATATCTGATGTAGAAATTAATGAGCTGAAAATCCTACTTATGTTACCCTTCCAGTGTTGACTGTGAAAGGAAAGACGAGGATTTGCTTTCTTTTGGTCATGTGGCATTTGGAGAAAGTGATGATCAATGTGGTGTTGGTATAAAGTATATAAAAACATTTTTACATTTTTTTTTGTAAATGCTATTACAGTTAATTCATTTATTTCCTTACATTGTAACAGTATCCATCTCGGACTCGTGGCTATTCGTTGCAATTTATGTCAAGTGGGAAGTAAATTAATAAATAAAAATATAAAACCAAAGAAACTAAAGGGGAAGGAAAATATGGAGGTGCTTTGACAAAAGTTTCCAGCTTTATTACACTCAGTTCTTCTTTGGACGTTTTCTCTTTTAAAGTAATTCGGGAGATATGAGTAATACCAACAGTCTCGAGCTTTAGAAGGGAATCCGACATAATCATGATGGTACTGCAGATGGAAACCATGAGAGTAGTTTCCTTCTTCCATTTAAGATCAGCGGGGTGGAATTCTTTTAGAAAAAGATATTTAATCAAATCATAATATTTCACATTAATGATTGATTGGTTCAGAAAATTGTTATAAACAATTAAAATAAGAAAATCAATTCTAATACTGAAAATTGTAAGGGAGATTAATATTATAAAATAAAATACAAAAGAAGGTCACTGAAATTATCCCGTAAATATAAATTAAGAGTGAGAAGTTATGCTTTCCTTGTTGGTAGCTTGGATAACCATTTTGCATATACTAAGTGTGTATATGAGGTGATATCAAATATGTGAGATGACGAGCAGATCTAACAGGATTACAAATACTATGTAAGGTATAGGTGTTGTTGACATACGTACTTTATGCAGGTTTTTCTTTCCATGTCATGATTATTTTGAACATTCTATCATGCTAGAGTAATGTTATAGACACTATATTCTATGCTAGTTTAACATTATGGGCTATATCATGTTAGATTGCAGATTTAGCTGTTAATCATGCATTATTTTTTATATTTTATAATTTAATACCTAATTTTACACCTAAATGTGCTTACGACAGTGAGTTACCCGTGTGAGATTCTGAGGTGTCTATGCAGTGGATGGATATAGATCCGTCCCTCACAACTCACGACTCACTTTATAACGGCCAAGATCACTCAGGTTGTGTGCACACAACATTATTAACTGCTGAAAGTGCTTGTGTCGAGTAAAAGTCGAGTCTTTATCCTACAACTACGATTTCCAATTCGTGTATCTGCGCATATCTTAATATCTTATATTGTGCATATTTTAATATGTTATATATGTGCTTATCTTAATTTGTTGTATCTAAGCGTACTTTGTCCAGAGGTGTTAGCTAGTCGGGTCAATCCGGGAAATCGGTTCATTTTGACCTGATCGAACAGGCTTGGATGGCTCGGTATAATTTCGGGCCATCTAGATCGGTCCTTGGGTAGGTCCGGTTTGGTCAAAATGGCCTGGACGGCACATTTAATTTTTTTTTATATTTTCTTAATATGTAGTATATATATATATATTGTATATATCTTGTATATAGTATATATCTTTAGCATATTTAGTATATATCTTAAAATGTAGTATATATAAAATATATCTTGTATATATAGTATATATCTTTAGCATAGTTAGTATATGCCGTTAGTATATAGTAAATGTGTCTTGTATATATATAGTATATATCTTGTATATATAGATATTTTTAATATATTTAGTATATGCCGTTAGTATATAGTATATATCTTTAGTATATATCGTTAGTTTATAAATATATCATTATTATATAATATCTAAGGGAAAAAACTAGTTGTGAATTGGTGAAACTTCAAATGGTCATAACTTTGCGCTCGGATGTCCGTTTTAGATGATTTTTTTATTTTGCGTATTTTTTTGAGACATACCCGTCTTAAACCACCGTAGGCAGTTTGGCCCACCCAAATTTCTAAAAAACACTTCTTGCGCACTCCAATAACACTTTTTTTCGATTCTATGCTCAAATTATAATTCGTTTTGTGATAATTTGTTCTAATATATCTTTAATATATAGTATTTATATGTTGATATCGTTAGTATATATTGTTAATATGTCTTTAATCTTTAGTATATAACTAACTATATATATGTAGTATAGTGTTAATATATCTTTAATATATAATATATATCGTTAATATATATAATATATATTGTTAAAATACAGTACATACATTTGTTATATCGTTACTTGTATATATCATTGCTTATTAGTATGTATTTTTAATATGTTTAAATATTTAATATATTTTTATATGCAAATATTATTAATAACTCTTTTATAGTTTTTAATAAATTTGTTAAAATTTAAGTAGACTTTTGTTTTTTTGCCAAATACACTTATTTGGCTATTCATCTTATGTATGAACAAATTAGGAATGAAAATTGTTCATAGAACAAAGGACCCAAGAATTTCCTATATTCTTTTTCTCTCCCGTTTAATCTACATAATCCCATAACCCTAGCCCTTTTCATCCAACCAGCCGCCCCCTATCTAATTTCTCTCAACTCTCTCAACTTTCTCTTCTCTCTCAATATAACTCCAGCTGGAAACCACATCGCCTCCGATCACCAGCCACCTCTTCATCTCCTCGTCATCCTCTGTCGCTTTTACGGATGAGTCTTTGTCGCGGCGTCACCTCCAATGGTGAATCCGGATAGCATCCACGCTGCTGCTGCCACTTCTTCACCTTGCCATCATTGACAAATCCCATCAAAATAGCATTGATGCTTTCTTTTCACTGTCACCACCTCCATGCAGCCATCATCGGTTTCGCAGCAACCACCATTTTTGTCTGCTCTATCTCCAGCTAAAACTCTTCCAGAAAACATGAAACTAAGACAGATTCTCGATTTTTTTTACTCAATTTCACATTTAGACGTGCTTTTACTGTGTTTGTTTGATAGAATATAATCAAATTACTCAGCCTATGATATTTTACCATGCAAGTTTGATTTTAAATCCTTGGGAAACCATCTTCATCTTTGATGGTATTGAGTAAAAGCTTTTTTTTCTTGCTATTGTTCACGTTATGGAATTACTTAGGCTATTTGTTCTTGTTCCTTTATCCAGTTACCATCTTCATCTTTGATAGTGTTGAGTAAAAGCCATTTTTTCTTGCTATTAATCACGTTATGGAAAAACTTGGTATTGCAATCCCCTTCTTTGAACCATTTTAGCCCAGCCTTTTTTCTCCAAAAAGAATCTTCAGTTTTGAGATGTTTTATCAATTCAGCATTGGTTTTATTGTGTTCCTGCCTAATGTTGCCAGATGTTCTTATTATAACTGTTTGCAAACATTCTTGAGTTTCATATGAAACTTCCATATAGGATTTTCCTGAACCTGTATAAGCTTTGCACTTGGCACAAACAACAGACATCCTGAGTGATATTATTTCAGTCAATTTTACAAGAGAGAAGTAGTTCTTCATCTCCCAGGATGTCACAGTTGCATTGATAATCGGTGAAAATTTATATTTTTGTATCACAGGTAGACTAACAGTAATCAAATCCCAAGATTTTTTTGTACCTTTCGATTTTTGATACTCTGGTGAAAGGCTCTAAAAGAGCTAATAAAGTGATATTCTGAGTAGCTTTGATCATTTTTAGTCTCTCGAAGGCACCTCGAGTATTGATACCCTAACATTCTAAATAAGAGACGTTAAACATCAAGAATCTATCTAATCAACCTATCATTTGTTCTGATCTTAGGGTGCAGAGTTATCCGTAGGATAAACACTTGTATAGGGCATGCTATATTATGGCACACTAAATGCTTCCATGGCACATTCTCTGATACACTCATATGCTCTAGAGATCTGGAACTTGCTTCCCTTTATAACCTGGTTGTGATTGATCACTCTTGCCTAATGTTTCCTTTCAGTTAAAATCTTTTTCGCCCATCGAGGATGTTTGTTGAGGAATATCCATTGGATTGGCATTCTGCTGCTTTATATACAAAGTGTATACCAAAGTGATCCACAACTTCTCTTTGTTTAGACTCAAAGCCCAAAAAAATTTACATATATTTTCTTGGTTCCATAATCTAAGATTAAAAATATTCAGACCACCTGCCCTCTTGGGTAGACATACTCCCTCCCAGGAAACAAATGCTCCTTTTGAGATGTTTGCCTCTCTTGTCTATAGGTAGCTTCTACAAATGGATTCTATGAACTTAATCACCTTCTGTGGCAGCAAGAAAAGTTGTGCCCAATAAGCTTGGACACCAAAAAAAACTACTTTAATAAGTTTCAATCTTTCTGCATAGGTTAACCCCTTTGCCATCCAGTTTTGAATTCTAACTCTAATCTTAGTTACCAAAGGTTTACATCAATCGACGTGATCCTCTTGGTGGATAAAGGTACCCCGAGGTGTTTAAATGGAAATGCCCCTACCTCATATCCCAAGAACTGCATAATATGCTCTCTTGTAGTATTGTCTACCCTCCAAAATACACTTGACTTTTACTAAGATTTGCTTTTAATCCATATGATGCAGAAAAAAGCAGGAACTTATCTTATGAAAGTTTCATAGATTTTAGATCCCTTCTAGTAAACATGAGAAAATCATCTGCGAAGCATAGATGGATAATATTTAACTTTTGGCATCTAGGATGGTAGTTAAAGTCAGGATCTTCCTTTAGTGTGTTCAAACACATGTTGAGATACTCCATTATCAACACAAATATATAGGGAGACATTGGATCCCCCTGTACGAACCCTCTTTTCGCTTGCATTGTTTCAAATAAGTTCCCATTTATCTTGAAAGTATAACTAATAATTGAGATACACATCATAATCCACTACACCATTTGTCTTGGAGTTGTAGTTAAACATATGAGTTGTAATTATAATAGTGGTTATGTTTTAATTGTTTGTGAGTTGTAAACATGATGTTGAATTTCTCAATATGTTGTAATGTAAATGTTTAATGAACTGTTGCTTTTATTTCAGTGATTGCATAATGGAACCTGTGGACGAACTTGCACAAACGTGAAGGAAGTGAGGATGATTGTGTTTGCTATGGTTTAAATTTTAGTATTTTCTTTTATCTATATTCAATATGCTAAAACATTGTACTAAATTATGATAATTATTTTGTAGCATGTAAATTTTTATTGGATGTGAAATTATGTATTTTTTGATACATTTAGTTTGGATTTTAGTACTTTTAAATCTGCTGAAATATTTTTCATTGCGTTTAGTATTTTGGGATAATAATGACCACAATTTTAGTCACAGAAAATATTTTGGTTTTATTGACGCTTTTTTGGTCAATAACAATAGTCAAAAAGTAAAACAACAGGATTTTAGTGACCACTTTTTTTGTCTCTAACCGTGGTCATGGTCTTATTGACCACATTTTTTGTCATAAAAATTGGTCACCAACAGCTTGCATTTGTTTTTATTGACTACAAATTTGGTCACTAAATATGGTCACTAAAACTTTTTGTTGACCGATTTTTTAGTCACTAATCGTGATCACAAATTAGTTAATAGTACATACCTTGGTGACTAGCTTTTTTGTCACTAAATGCAGTTACTAAAATTAGATGATTTAAACTACCAATTTGGTCACTAAATTTAATCATTAAAAGCGTTGACCGAACCCTTATTGGTGACTACAATACCTAGTCACTAAATGTGGTCACTAATTTGACACCTTTAGTGACTGAACACGATTTTTTGGTGACTGAAATTTCAGCCCTTTGGTGACGAAAGTTACTAGTCACCAATTCCTGACCAAACTTTTTGGTCACTAATTTTGACATTTTAGTGACCACATTATCAATTAGTCACTAAGTACCTTTAGTGACCGAGCATTAGTGACCAACCGGTGACCAATCTTTTTTGGTCACTAAATCCATTTAGTGACCAAAATTTGACTTTTAGTGACTAGAATCATTTGTCTGCTAAAGGCTATTTTTCTTGTAGTGATACCATGGAGTGGGCGTGGAAAGTGTACATATCAGTAGGAAAATATCTTCCATATTTTAGTTTATTGAAAACCTTAGTTATGGAATAATTACTACTCAAATAAACCCAAAACTAGCTATACAAGCCCAACCACAATTAATGCTCGCTAAATAATATAATAGTAGACTAGATCAGCTAATAGGCTACCAACTAGACCACAAAATAGATGCTAAGCGCAAACCACTAAGTTATTCCCCTCACAAAATAAACTAAAGTATAGAGTATTGTGTAATAGCAAGAAAACAAGATACTACACATTACAGTGATAGAAGAATAGGTATGACCTTGTCAAAACAAGGGAACGAGTGAAAATATTATCAACAGGAAAAGCCAAGCTAGAAAACCACCTTGATCAATCCTTATAAAATCAGTATGCAAAAATAATATCTAATATAAAATGAAGTAAACTATATCCTACCTGGGAGTTGAAGACGATCTCGAGAAGCGCACCTAAAACAAAAAAAACAATAAAGGAGCTCTATGAGCAAAATAATAACTAAAATATCAAGACAAGTAAAATGAGATCCACAATTTAGGAGATAATAACTAGGTCAAAAATATGGGCTAAAATAGGCCCAGAAGACCTGCAACTCAGATAATAAAATAAATTTCACCAACACGTGGAGCCCGACTCAAGGAACACATAGTACAAAATGGGCTTAATTCGAAGAAAAACGAGGAAGAAAAGAGCATGAAAAGTTTATGTAATGAAATTTTTTACATAGAATTGAGAAATTAACGGAATTACCCAGTAGAAAGGATGAAAAAACACTCAAGAAGCAACCACGGTCAACCCACAACAGTCTAACCTCACAAAGTAGTTATCTAACCCCAAAAGAATGGAGACAGTGGAGCAAACTATGTGAGAAATGGATTTGAAATTACGGAGATATAAATATAATAGGACAACAATGGATGATTTATCGACCAAAATTCCAATAAATTTGTCATGACAGCACAGTTCAGGACGGAAATTTAAAATTGCTCGGTAAGGGGCTCCAAATTGAAACAGCGTCCAAATTTAACAAACCAAATATGGAAATTGCATGGAGATGATATTCCAAATTTAAAAGAACTAACTAATCAACAATACAAAGTTGTTTGAGTACATTACAAACTAGAGTAAAAATAACCAAAAGAAGCAAGAAAATTTTAATGTCAATCAAACCTCCAAAATGAGTCTTGTCACCTTGGAAAAGATTACCAATAACCCTACCGACCTAAATTTGACATTTTGGATTTAATTAAAAAATCATATTTATTATATGACACACTAGTCACCAAGAGATGACTCGGGTCAACTTGTTAACTCCAAATGAACTGAATTTCCAAAAACCAGCTCAAATCAAGAATGAAAACTCTGAGACATGAACAAAAAGTCCTAGTAGACCAAAGTACAAATTCTTGAGCTAAAGGAACTATCTGAATTTTATTTTGAGTTTGTTATCTAGGAGATCACTCTCAAGTTGAACTATTTTAAAGTTAATTCTCTAGAAAAACTGAAATAATGAGCTATAGAACTGCCAAGTATCCAAACTACTAGTCCCAGCAAGTCATAACTATCTTAGGGAAGCTACCAGAATACTCTAAAAATAAAAAAAACATAATAAAGTGACCCTAAGGGTCATTATATTCTACTCTTAAACCAACTATGGAATCAAACTTAGTATAGCATAATGTAACTACAAGAAGACTATACTGTCAAAACTCAGAGAAATTTAAAAAATAACCTGAAGGTTAGTTATAAGTTATATATATATATATATATATGTGTGTGTGTGAGGAAAGAGCATATGATGGAAATTTATTGTGTTAGGAAGACCAAGGATATGATGTGAGTAAGAGGTTAAAAAGTTGAGAGTTTACAAATTTAGGCTATGCATGTGCCATTGAGGGTAGGACCCTATATGGTCCATGAGTTTATTAATCCATATTAAAATATGATTTATAAGGATTATATTAAGTATAGTAAGCTAGTTTGCAAGGCTGTGACCTGATAGAGTGGGTGGTGGTGGAGATTGACGGTGTTTTTGTTGACTTTTGCAAGACTAGTGTTACCTTGACTATGAACTAGTAGCTGTAACATTGGGTAGTGATGGAAAATTTTTCTACCTATGCTTAGTAATGAATAATAATCTTGAAATATAGATGATTACCCTAGTGAGAAGAATTGAAGTATGTATTTGGATAAAGAATTAGATGTATGATGCTAGTAAGCCACAAAATATCCTAACCTTTCAGTGATAGACTTAGAGAAAAAAGGAAAGTTGAGTGTTATTTCAGAGGGAAGTTCTGGATTTTTTTTAAGTATAGTTGTATCCCTAAAAAGAAAAGTTTAGCATTCATATGTATAGGATTTTCATGTGTATTCAGAGTTAGGTGGTTGTAGCCTATTCAAGAGAAGAAGTCCCCAGACTTAGGACTTTTAGTTTTTGTCCTAAGGGAGAGATGGTAATATAAAGAACTATTCAAGTCTTGGACCCAACTAGTAAGTAGTCCTAGAATAGAGCTATAATTAGATAGTGACACATTCTTACTCTAGAGTAATCGTTTTTCTTCACTCAAAGATGGAAACTTCTTCCATGCTTTAGTTCATGCATTTTAAGAAGATTTATTTCTATGTTTAGTTCTAGAATGAGAAGAAATTACTTCAGAAAAAAGTTATTGTCTTACTCATGATGCAGATAACCAGTTAACTTATAAGGTGAGTGATAGAGTTTTCAACATAATTCAAATATCTAACTTCCATTACATTTTAATTATACAATCTATTTTATGAATTTTGTTTTTATGCCCCAACTTGAGTGTTACGATAACATTAATGATGTATCTTTTTCAGTAATAATTCTCAAATCGAACTCCATGTTCAAGGTCCTTATTAGACCACTATTCATAGCTATTATAATTTATGCTCATACCCTATTTTCTTTAGCGACTCTATGTATAAAGTGTCAGATAGTAGTGAAAGAAGATACGTATAAGCTAAGATCGAAGATAGTTTATGCTCAATTAATAGTAACTTCATTTTTCCTACGTTACTAAATTTTTAAGTGTTCTCATAGTAGATTTGTCGATTAATTGATTAAAATGAAGTTGAAGATATATCTAGTAGCTTTATCTTCGAGGATGTCATTAAGTGACTATAGTAATAGGCTTGAATATTATGATGACAAACGTGTGAAAAAATATAGTCTTTAGCTAGTGACTCTTTAATTTGGAGAATAAGGTTAGTTGATTTAACGCCCTAAATTTTGAGGTAATAATAAAACTATTCTGCGTATATGGTAAGACCAAACCCAATGAATTATTACTTGAATCTAGATTTTAAATTCATACTAAAGTGTATGAAGATGTTTGGATGTAAAATAAGGTCCTAACAAACCTCTTGTATAAAGTTGAGTTAAGAGACTTGTTATAGATTAAGTTTTCAAATAAGTTCCTTTAAGGTAAACTTCAAATGATCATATATATTAGAATATAAGAATTTATGTAAAACCTTGAAAACTAACGTAAAACATTGCTAGGTAACAAAGGGTGTTCTAAAGGTTTCATGAAAACCTATAAGTAGAAGGTCCCCATGGACTTGTCCATAGCCCATTGATGGGTTCCACGGACCGTGGAACAT
>JBDJHY010000106.1:9716714-9727341 GCA_039654485.1 Withania somnifera | reverse complement strand
GAAGAAAATTGAGATAAATTGAGAGAATTGTTGTGAAAAATGAAAAAATTGAAGTGGTATTTATAGGAAAAAAATTGGATTAAAAAAGCTTTTTTTAAAAATTTATAGCCGTTTTTAGCCGTGTTTTGCTGTTGCCAACGGCTAATTCTGCAATTTTTAAATTTTTTTTTTAAATTCGGGTCGGTCCTTGGGCCGGTCTGGTTTGGGTGTTTTGGGATGGTTTACTCGGTCCACCCGGCCCATCTGCCAGCTTTACTTTGTATGCTATAATTGTTGATTAACTTGTGATTATAACTTTTTTTAAAATAGTTTAAATGAATCCATAGATGTAGCCGCTCTTATTTATTTCATTAATATGTCTTTTTTCAATTCATTTTATTTTGATTTATTTTATTTGAAAGTGACCGAGCCCAATATTAAAATTTGTATTTTTGGCAATCATAAAGAAAATTTTTAGTTTTATAAGTTAGTCACTTATTTTTAAAAAGAGTTATAGAAATTGGTGAACCCCATTTGGGGATGCTCCCGAGGTGCCTTAAAAACCTTCCTCGAGGCATTAATTGAATACTTACCTGGAATCTTTAACTTTGAGTTTTGTTTCTATTGTCAAAATCCAAAACTTATTTCCAAAAGTTGTCTTAATTTTTTTTTTTCAAAAAATTAAGTGGCGACTCTATTATTTTTCAAATTATCTTGAAGTTTTCTTTAAGTTTTGGAATAGTCTGAAACTTATCCATTTTTTACTTTTTATTTTTTCAAAAAAGGGAAGTAGAAATTAGATATCACAAGTCACCAACAAATAACAATTAGCCTCAAGTTATCACCATATATCAGATAATCTCAATGAATCAACCGGACAGAAAAATCAATCAAAGTCACATATCAAAGTAAATGATATATATAATAAAATGATCATGATGCATGTCTGTCCTATGTACACACCTCCTGAAATATATATACTTCACAATCAATACCCATTGGGGTGAACAAGATCCATGTATCCCTCTGGAATCATTTCCCTTCGGACCAAATCATCACTCGAAATCATTTCCTTTTGGCTTTATCAAATCACTAGTGTTAGAAAACATAAAATCAGGTTCATGTTCAATTTTTATCAATTAACTCATACGAATGAAATCAAGGAATGTATAACTTAAATCAGTATACAATATAACTCGACCTATCACAGAAAACCACATTATTCATTTGTATCAAATTAGCCTCAATACTGCATCACATTTCCCATCTCAAATTTATCAACACTGTAATTCAAATGCAAGTCATCACATAAGTAGTACTCAATCAAAATCAAGTCATAAACTGGCATATTTATTATATTTCAAGCATTATCCACCGATCAACTCAACTATCACATACGAGTCCATTTCCAATCAGCTACGTATAATCAAGGCATGTCAACCCAATCACAAAAGATAAGTTAAAACAATAAGACTCGAAATCAGATTACTAGATAATTCCTTATTTTTAAACTTGACATGCTTGATACTAGCACTAGGGTGGTCTCGTCATTTAACTCACACAGTCACCCCATTGTACCCATTACTCCCAAACACAAGCAAGTTAACAATCAATCACTAACATTATATATAAGTATCAAAGAACCTCAACTTGCCTAAAAACAAAGAACAAGAATCACTCATGACGTTCTCCCTTTTGAAATGTCTCCAAATATGCCATGACTAGTCACAAACTCAACATACACAAGAAAATACAATAATTAATATCCAAATATCGATAATTTAAAGTTTTATTCAAAATTTCACCTCGGATCCATAATGTCGAAATTGGAATTTTATTACAAAATATATGTTGCCGATCACTTGAGGAATTTAAATATCAAGTTCCATTGAAAAACCAATCCACTTTATAATCCAAAATCTCAAATTTTAAATTTTTCAAGTTTATTTTTAAAACCACCATTTTTGATGAAAAATCCTTCAAGTTTTGGGGTGGAAATCATGCTAAAGTTAATAAAATTGATGGAAAAGGGTTAAGAAATGATACCTAACTAATAGATTTGAAATTCTCTCTTAAACTTTGCCAAAATGGGGTATTGGGATTGTGTATTGCATGAAAATTATGAACACTTCGTTAAATTTTGGATTAAGAAACTTCCTGGGTGCACAACTCTTCTTCGCGATCGCGAAGGACTGGGAATGATTGCGCTTAACCTGATATGAATCCCATCAAAAACACGACGGACTGGCCGCGATCATGGTCCATCAAGTCGATAGGCCCGACTCATTTACTCAAACGCGACTATAAGGCCTCAAATGCAATGCCCAGAGAATTTTCCACATTGCTATCATGTCAAAATACATGCGATCATGATGCACAATAGTCCCGACCTTCCACAAATATGGTAACCCTTCGCGAACGTGGAGGAGTGCTAGTGACAGCACCATCAACAACAAACAACAAAATTTCATGGGATAAGAATGCTTCAGATAGATCTTTGGGATTCGTTTGAAATTCCGTGCAAGCAAACTATAGATGCAACTGTACTGATTTTGACGTTTCAAACTCATAAAAATTACTTAAATACAAATTCAAGGTCTCTTTGATCCGATATAAATGAAGGGTCCCTTTCTAACTAAATTTTATTAAAAAGATCAAAATGCCCCTTGGATCTAAAAAAAATAAATAAGACCTCTTCTAGATCAAAAACTACCTCTCGAAACCAATAGAATCACCAGATTTTGAATTCGAGCACTCTAACCTCAAATATTAACTTATGACAATCCTTCTTCTTAAACTTTCAAATTATCTCATCAAACCACTTAAGATCAACACGTAAAGATCAAAATAAAAAACGAAGGTCCTTCTAAATTAAATTTCACATTTAGGAGATAAGGAATTGACGGATTTCTGATCCAAAGGCTCCAAACTCTAAATTTATAGTGTTCAGACATGCCCTATCTCAGTTTTACTATTCATGATATGAAACCGCTTGAACATTCTTTGGTTGTGCATATACAATTGCTTTCACTTAGTTTCATTTCCAGTTAAGAGTATGTTTGGTTCAATGGTACATTTTAGGTCGCTTGGTGGTTCTAGATATCATGTCTCGTTTAGGGTATGGACCCGTGGCATGACATTTATGGTGAGAAAATTCTTATTTGAGCATAGGACTATAAAAAAGGGTTGAAATTAATGCGATTTAATTTTCAAGGCTCTTTTTG
Organism: Withania somnifera; assembly: GCA_039654485.1. Taxonomy (NCBI): domain Eukaryota; kingdom Viridiplantae; phylum Streptophyta; class Magnoliopsida; order Solanales; family Solanaceae; genus Withania; species Withania somnifera. The sequence continues at coordinate 9,724,138 of JBDJHY010000106.1, read as the reverse complement.
CTAGATGGGTAGTTTATTATTCTTTGTTTGTTGTTATAATTCAAAAAAATTATAATTCAAAAAAAAGGGTGATATGAAAGTGAAAGGCTATTGTGCTAAGTTGTGAAGCTTTCATCGACTACTTGAAGTAGGTTATGATCAAAATGATAATTTAGACTCTTATTTATGGCTTCTAAACCTTAAATAATAACTTGTGGTTTGTTTTGAGACTTAGTTGTGGATTATGTTGGTAGTGCTTGTCTTTATGTGATAACCCTATATGTATGAGTTGATGGCAATGATTCATTGCTTGGTAATTATAGTTGGTCAGAATTGTGATAATAATTGAATGGATTAATAATGAAAGAGTAATTAACAAGAAGGCTTCAAATAATAAAACTCTTGAATCTTGATGTATAATCTAAATGAAAGATGAAAAGATATAAATTTGATCATTATAAACATAATTTATTATGCTAAGCCAAGAAAAAATCTTTCGGCTAGTATTAGCAATGACCTGATGAAAAATAATTTTGAATATTATCAGTTGTGTTATGGTCTAATGAAAAATATTTCTAGATGGGTACTTGGACTGTCCCCTGCAGGTCATGGCTAAACGATAAATATAAGTCTCCTAGCATGTGTGTATGTACTAACTATGATAGGGTAAATAAAAAATTGATGAAAAGTAATTATGATAATAAAGGCTAATAAAAGATGCTTAAATGAAAGATATAATATGACTTGAATTTATTTGATTGATTTATTGAGACTGATTCGATATTTATACTTTTTATTTTCTATTGATGTTGGGGCTGATGATGTGATTTCTTGAGATTAATAATATGACACATCTAAAATTGTAAATTACTTGAGTACTTGCTGTATTGATGACTTACTTTTTATTTGTTTAAGTGTATACATGTTTTCAATTTAGGTCGGCCTATAATATCTAGTAGTACACGTGTTATTTGTACTAATATTACTTGCATTCTTCTTTTTATTCAATGTAAAGGGTGTTTCGGAGGCTCCTACTTGACCTTACATCTGACCATCGCCGTTGACATCGATCCAACAGTGAGCTTCAGTATTCAGACTATCCATGAATCTTCTTAGATTGCCTTGTTTGTTATTCCAGACTTGGCCATTTTATTTATTCGGTGGATATTTTTAATTTTGATATTGTAGAGCTCTTGTGACCGACGACTTTTAGGTCTTGAGTATTAATGTAATAAATAGACGTTTTCACATTTTTAATTCATTCATCTATTTTAGTCTTAGAGTTTTCGATAAATATATCTAGTATTATTGAATGAGTTAAGTAGTTACAAGAGCAAATTACCGATAAAATAAATAAGTTTAGATTTGTTAAAAAAATTATTTATTTAATTACGAAACAAACTTGAACTCAAAATTGCTATAGTAATCTCTCAAGAAAAAAAATAAAGTCAGTATATTATTCATATTAATGGATAGAATTTGAATAAATCGACGACTTTAGAAATAAAATAACACCAAGACAACTACTATAATATGTAAAGAAATTAGGTATGTATTTAAAATTTAAAACCATTATTATTTAAGTAGAAATAAAAAAATAATTTTAACATAGTTTTATTAGGTGACCAGTTCAACCAACAACTAAAACTTAATTCAAAATAAAACCGATAGCTTAATAATTTTTGTTTAAAAAATTATTAATTAGATAATTTGATACTGATAAATAATAACATTTTTAATTCAATTTATTGATTAAACTGATTTTTATACATTTCTAAATAAAGATGCATGTAATTCACACAATGATAATTTGATAAGGTGACAAAAAATACAAAGGCATTTGACATTTGGACCCAAATAGTATAAAAAGAATAATTTCCACATAATTCCCTTACCTCACAGATTTTTATCGTTACCCTTCATTCACAACCAATATTTGGTTCAATTTTAGTTCCAAATATCACTTCTGTAGAAAAGACAAACCATATATGGTAAAAAAAGCATTTTGGTGCATTAAGCTCTCACAATATACAAGATTTGGGGAAGTATCAGACCATAAGAATGTATTGTATGCAGCCTTACCTTATATTTGTAACAGATGCTATTTTCAAGACTCAAACCTATGACCTCTTGATCACATGACAACAACTTTACTAATTATTTCGAAGCTTCCTTTCAAACCATACATTGTGTAATATAGAATTTGGTTCAAGCATAAGCATTGGAAGAGATTTAAAAAGGAAACTACAGCAACATGTTATGGTGTCATGATATATCATATATCAAAAGCTAAAAGTGTGAAAGTGTTTAGGAATCAAAGTGTAATTAGTAGATTTCAATACAACAAATATATAGTACAATAAGAGAAAGGATACAAATATTTTAGAGAATCAAACTAACCTTTGCATTTCTACCTTGCATTTCTATCATATATAAATATATAGTCTTCATATATTGAATTTTGATGGTATGAAAATATTTATATTTTATTATAAAAAAACCAAAAATATATTTCCCACATATGACTTATGAGCGTGTTTAGTGGTTTCTACTTTTAAGAAATTTGATGTTAACATTATTTATTCTCAAATTTTGAATTTAAACAACTTCAAAGTTATGTGTGAATCTTTTCTAAAAAATTTAAATTTAATTTCTCTAAATTTTTAAAAGATTTAAAGCAACAATAACTTAAAAATTACATGATATTCAGTTCATAAGTTTAATTTAAATTCAATATTAAAATTATAAATCGGAAAAATATGATGGCACTTTCGAAGGGTCCGTGGGATATAATCAATTCAACAACTTGAAACTAATTCAAATCCATATTGTAAGATTACTATTTTATAAAAAACTTACAACAAAATAAATTAAATAACAGCCTTTTAAATGTATTATAATTAGCACTTGTCATGTAAAATATCACATTTTTCTTAAAAAAAATCATAAGTTAAATATTTAATAATTCACTCAATTTTTTTCAAGATTATAATCCTTCTCACCTTAAATTAATTTTTTCCCCATAAAATTGATGAAAAAAGATAAATAATTTGTTAGTTTTTTTTGTTTAAAGAGTATGTTTGAATTTTATGTCTTTTTACAAAAAAAAAATCATTCTAACATTTAAGAGGTCTAAAACTTATATATGTCATTTCCTCAATACTTATATATTGTTATGGATAAGTATGAATATGCATATGTCATTATATTTGGAGTCACTTCGTGACTATTCAAAGAAAAATGATGTCACGTGTCACCTATAAGGTGACTAATGCAATGTAAGAGTGGTCATGTAACCACCAGTTTTGGATATAAATAGCCTTTAAATTGTTAAGAAAATAGTTGGAAAAAAACCCAATCTTCCACTTTTAGCAATTTTTATTTTTAGCATTTTGTGAACTTTTCATTTTAGCTTAGGATTCTTTTATATTATTCAACACGTTATCAGCACCAGGCTCTGCCGATTTAAGCAAATATTATAAAAGGTATAGAAGAAGGCCATATTTATTATAATGTCTAATATCAATAAACTTGAATTTGTTGTCCTCGATATATCGGGCAAAGGCTACATGTCGTGGGATCTAGATGCCGAGTTGCATTTAGATGCGATGAGTCTGGCAGACACCATCAAGAATGGAAATCAGGCATCGGTTCAAGATCAGGGCAAGACAATGATATTTCTCGGTCACCACCTTGACGAGGTTTGAAAATAGAATATCTTATGGTAAAAGATCCCCTTACCCTGTAAAATAATTTAAAAGATAGATACGACCGCCTGAAGCTGGTCGTTCTTCCACAAGCCTGTCATGAGTGGCTGAATCTAAGGTTACAAGATTTTAAAACAATAAATGAATATAATGTTGTCATATTTAGAATTATTTCACAGCAAAGCTATGCGGAGAAAATATCACCGATCATGATATGCTTGAAAAGACCTACTCCACTTTTTCGGCCTCAAATGTGTTCCTACAATAGCAATACCGAGGCATGGGCTTTACAAAATATTTTGAACTAATTTCACATCTTCTGGTTGCCGAACAACACAACGACCCCCTGATGAAAAATCATGAAAATCGACCAGTTGGATCTGCTTCATTTCTTGAAGTAAATGTGATGAATTTCCAACAATATGAAAGACGTTGCGACCTTAGACGTAGTCGTGGTCAAGATCGAAGAAGGAATGATGGTCGTAATGGTCGCCTTGCAGTAAATAACGACCAACAACGCAAAAGGTGGGATGAGTGGCATGATACGATGCCCAAGAAAAATTCAGAAATTTATGCCACAGGTGTGGAGGGAAAGGACATTGATCGGGCACATGTCGTGCATCGAAGCGACTAGTCCAACTATATCAAACATTCCTGAAAAAGGAAGAAAACAAGCCAGAGAAAACTTCATCACTAAAGATAATATCGACTCTATGCAACTGGATGTAGCTGATTTCTTTTTCCCTGAAGAAAAAGTGGATCACCAAATAGGTTATGAGTCTGCGACAATGTAAATGGTTGTTAAGTTTTGTTGTTTTGGTAACTTGTTAATGTGTATATTTATATGACTTGTAAATAAATAAAAGTATATGTAAAATAATGTAAATTTTTAATAGTAACACTGTAATATTTACTTTGTTTTACTCTTTCATTTTGAAGAAAATATGAATGTATCTCAGATTTTATCAATGATGAGTTATCACGATATCTGTGTAATTGATAGTGGAAAAACTCATGCCATCTTTAAAAATGAGAAGTATTCTCCCACTTGCTAAGAAGAAAGGCAAATGTTACGATAATTTTTGGTAATTCAAAATTGATTGAAGGCTCCAGAAGAGCTACTATATTTTTATCTAAAGGGATAAAACTGGTTATAGAAGATGTTTTATTCTCTTCTAAATCCCTAAAAAAGTTGTTATGTTTTAAAGATATCCGTCACAATGGGTATCATGTGGAGACAATAAATGAAATGAATAAAGAATATCTTGACATTACCAAGAATGTCTCAGGCTAAAAATGTGTTGTGGAAAATTATCAACTTTGTCATATGATTTATATCATGCAGAGATTAATGCAATTAAAACACATTCTATCGTAAACCAAAAGTTTACTAATATGAATACTTTTATATTGTGGCATGACCGAATAAGTCACCCTGGATTAATAATAATGAGACGAATCACTGAAAATTCATTGGGTATCCATTAAAGGACCTGAAGATCCTTACAAATGATGAATTTCATGTGATGCTTGTTATCAAGGCAAATTGATTATGTGACCATCATTAATGAAGGTTGGCATCGAATCCCCTAAATTTTAGAACACATACATGGGAACATATGTGGGTCTATCCACCCATCTAGTAGAGTGTTTAGATATTTATGATTCTAATCGATGCATCTTCGAGGTGGTCCCATGTGTGCCTCTTATCATCTCGTAACCAGGTATTTGCGAAGTTTTTGGCATAAATAATTCCATTAAGGGCGCAATTCCCAGATTATCCTATTAGAGCCATTTGCATCAATAATGCTGTTGAATTTAAATCCTAAGCTTTTAATGATTATTGTTTATCAATTGGGATGAAAGTTGAACATCTTATAGTGTATGGTCATACTCAAAATTGCCTTGCAAAGTCATTTATTAAGCACCTACAATTAATAATAAGACCACTACTTATGAAAACAAAATTGTCCACTGCTATTTGGGATCATACTATCTTGCATGCAAGAGCACTCGTTCGTCTCCGAGCGACTGGTTATAATAAATATTCTCAGTCACAATTGGTCATGAACCAAACACTGCTCATCTACGAATCTTTAGTTGTGAGTATATGTGCCAGTATCACCACTGCAGCGTACTAACATGGGCCCCCAAAGAAGGTTAGGAATAAATGTTGGGTTTAACTCACCCTCCATAACTCGCTACCTTGAACCATTGATGGGAAACTTGTTCATTGCTCGATTTGTAGATTGTTGGTTTGATGAAATAAATTTTTTGCAATTAGGGAAAGAGAAAAAAAATCTATCAGAAGAGAAATTGTATGGAGGGTTTTATCACTATCTCGTTATGATCTACATGCTCTAATATATAAGCAGGAGGTCCAGAAGATCATCCACTTACAAAGAATAGCAAATCAAATGTTAGATGCATTTACTGATTTGAAAAGAATAACAAAGTTACATGTCCCTGCAGTGAATGTGCCTATTCGAATTAATATTCAAGAAAAACCATCTACTAGTGTCATAACTTCTGAGTCCCAAAAACTCCTGAAGCGTGGTAGGCCACTGGGTTTAAAGAATAAAAATCCTAGAAAAAGAAGCGTGAAAAAATGATCAAAATGGCACTGAGAAAAAAAATCTCCTGAAGAGGTTCGAGATCTAATTAATCCTGATATTCCTGCAGAGATCAGTAAACCTGAGACTCAAGTAAATGAAGACCTTTCTATAAGTTCTACCGGTGATGGAATAAATTTAGATCGATCGAATACAATGGTGGATAATATTTTTTCATATAATGTTGCACTTAATATTATGAACGACAGTGAGAATATTGAACCTCAATCTGTTGAGGAATGTCGGCGAAGATATGATTGGCCAAAATGGCAAGAGGAAATTCAGTCAAAATTGAACTCACTTGCTAAACGTGAGATTTTTTAACCTATAGTTCATATCCCCGATGATGTAAAATCAGTTGGCTATAAATGGATCTCTGTACGAAAAAAAATGAGATTGTAAAATACACGGCTGACCTTGTTGCACAAGAATTCTCTCAAAGATCCGGTCGACTATGAGGAAACGTATTCACTCATTATGGATACAATAACATTTTGATATCTCATCGTTGTAGTTGTACATGAGAATCTTGAAATATATCTTTATGGCTCACGTGATAATGAAATTTACATGAAAATTTCAAAAAAATTTAAATTGCATGAAGCATATCAGTCAAAGTCTCAAGGTATGTTCTCAATTAGATTACAAAGATCACTGTATAGTCTAAAACAATTAGATCGTTTGCAGTATAATCGCCTCAGTGAGTATTCAGTAAATAAAGGTTATATAAATGATGTCATTTATCCTTGTATTTTTATTAGGAAAACGACGTCAGACTTCTTTATACTAGTTGGTTATGTCGATGACATATATCTCATTGGAACTCCAGAAGAGGTCCAAAGGGTGATTGAATATCTAAAGAAAAAGTTTGAAATGAAAATCTCGGAAAGACAAAAATTTGTCTTGGTTTGTAAATTGAACATTTAGTAGACGATAGCTTCATCTATCAATCTGCGTGCATTGAGAAAATCTTGAGATGATTTTGTAGGACCAAGGTTGGTTCACTAGAATCGTCTCTTTATGTTTTGATTGATGACCAAACCATTAAATCGAAGATTCGATGTTAATGGAACTCCTACAAATCAAAGAATATGTTCGTGGATATGATCATGCGTCAAAGAAACAA
>JBDJHY010000106.1:9682160-9694457 GCA_039654485.1 Withania somnifera | reverse complement strand
GGACACTTCAAAAATATTGACAGCTTCGTGTCTGGTTCTCCAAAATATGTATTTTTGGAGGATCCAACACTGGGGTGATAACATATTTGGAGAGTCCGAGCAACATACCCTATGTTGATAAACCCTCCTAACGTAGGATAGGACTTGTCGCTTTTGTCACCCCACGCCTTCCAAAACACTGGATAGAACTCAATTGTAGCATTCGGGATATGTGTTAACATGGTTTCAGGAGGTGTCTGACCTTAAGATTAACCTTAGAAAGTGTCCAGTTAGAGATATGGAGAATATTGCATCTTTAGCATAGTTGTTGAACTGTAAGGTTGTGGCTTTTTCTACTCCCTATCTTGGATTGTCATTTGGTGCTTCAAATAAAGATCAAACAACTTGGAACCTGGTTCAACAGAGAACTGATAGGAGGCTTGAAAGCTGGTAGAAAAGATATTTATCCAAAGGAGGAAAGAAAGTTTTCATTTAGAGATCTAGCATCTCCACATACTTTATGTCTTTATATCAAGCTCCCAACTTACATCACAAGAAAGTTGTAAAGGCTTTCAGAAAAAAAAAAGGCTCTGTATCGGACTTGGTAGATGGAGCAAGGAAGTTCCATATGATAGGTGGAAGGCGGTCACAATTGCGAGGTGTTGGGGTGGTTTCAAAGATTAAGACCTAGGGGCATTTAATGAGGCTTTGTTAGGTAGAAGTTTATTTGTGATCAAGGACATGCCTTTCGAAAATAGGTGATACTGAATGAAGAAATAGAAGAGTCTTTGAGGTGTAGGGATGAATTTTATATAGTTGAGGAGTAACTTCTTATCCTTCATTTCTTTTGGTTTCATCCATGAACTTCCTTCATGTAAATAAGGTTGGGTGTCTTTCACAGAAAACCATATAATTTTATTCTGCTTTTTCAGTCTACATCTGGTATACCGACACCGTTTGCCCAAACTGAAAAAAATCTATTACTTTATAAAAAAAAGTAGTGGTTATGACTTCTGTATGATTCTTTTCTCATATAAAGTGACGGTTCACCTTCTACACATTCTGTTATTTCATGAAAAACAGGGTTTGATGCTATGTAGAATGCAGCTTGGTTATCAAAATATAACTGGATAGGCTCTAACTGCATTTATGGGAGATGCTAGAAGATCCTTTAGCCATATGTTTCAACTGTCCATTGCTTTATACTAAGCTCCAGCCGATGAATGTGCCAGTAGAAGTAAATCATGTCAGACCACCTTAGAGTTGATTGACTGAGAGTTTCTTCTCGTCCCATTGCTATAGTAGCCTCTAAGCTCTGTTTTGGATGTCTTCCCTCCCTGAAATTGACAAAGGAAAAGAATAAAATTTTCTTTTCTTGCCTTTTGCCTCTTCTTTTAAAATTCATCGACCAAATAAAGCAGATGTACTCTGAGGTTACTTTACTTCTTATTTTCCTGGTCATTGGTTCCCACTATCTACTTTATTCTTGTGTTTTTATGAAATGGCTGACCTAAAATATAGATATTTCACTTAGGAGGATTATGTTTTAGTGTAGTTTGGGTTTTATCTTTTTAAATAAATTTTGAAGATATCCGACTGTTTTACCTTGCAAACCTAAGACAAGGTGCTGCTGCAAGCTTAGTGCCTCTTGTTCATTTGTATATACTTGCAAACTTCTAGGATTTTTTTCCATTCCAATTGCTCATGATGAAATTCTGGAAAAATATGATGGTGGAAAGACGGGACATTTTTTTCCCGTTCTACACCAGGAGTTCTAAGTCACATAAACTTGTCAAAAAAAAAAAAAAAGAAGAAAAAAAGAGTTCTAAGTCCAGAAGCTTGAAGTTTCTTTCTCTATTAGAGACCCGAGATAGTTTTCATCCACACTATAGCAGCCTGGGTGGTTTATATATATATATATATACATATACATTTTCCTTTCATTGGGTCATTATTTGACAGTTACTGCATTTTACGTGTAATCAGCTGGGAGCATGTCATAGAGTACAGCAAAGAGATAAGTTCTCTGCTTAGTGATCAAAAACCACCTCCTAGATCAATTATTGAAGATCCCAAGTCAGTTGTGAATGTGAGAAATTATCATCACAGTTTTGTTTGGCTGAATTCAGTCTCTGACCTTTGCTATTTAGTATTTATCTGGTGGCTGTATGTGCCTGTTAGGAAATTGCAGAGCCGATGTGTCTCAAAGCTGCGTGGGAGCTATTGGAGATATTTTACATAGACAAGCAATCTCAATCTTGGATTCCTGAACGGTTGCTAGATTGGTTAGCTGTATGTTCTTTTTCCATTTGTATTAAGTTCCCTAGATTTTCTTCAACAAATGTCACAGATGTTATACTCTGAAACTGTACTATTCTTCTATTTAATGCATGTTTCATTCAACAGGATTACAATTCCTTGTTCTCGGGAACTCGACCAACTATTCACTCAAAGCTTGTGGATTTTCAGCAGGAACTTGTCAGAGTACAGGTTTAGCTGTCAATTGATATCCCTGTGAACTTTACATTTGTTGGGCCTATTGATGGATAAATTATTAGTCACTATTTAAGTGTCCTAATTGACTGGAGATGGATATAAACGGGAAGAACTAAACTTTAGTTGTATTTAAGCAGCTGTGAGTTCAAAAGTAGAGTGAATATTAACATTCTAAAAAAATTAAACATTCTTCAATGAAACAGTTGGTCAATGATACTTTGTTCATTGAGTAGGATATTTAAAAGATAATCAGTGGTGTAACAACAAAGTTTCCTTGTAGGAAGTGGATTTTGTACACTACAAAGTAAAAAAAGGATAACTAAACTATGATGAAAGGAGTAGCCATTCCATCTTTCAGTGTACATTTCCAATTTATTTTCTCATTACAGGTTGTTGAAGAAGATCCTAGCTACTGGGATGCAATGTCTTCGGTATTGGCTGTTGGCTGGCTGGAAACTGTGGTAAGCATATTATTTGTGGATATCTACCATTATAACTGTGCATTCAAGTTTTGTTGCTTCTGTGATGTATATCAGGATTTTGTTTAAGGAGCATGCATAAGTCTATGATTGCTAATTTTGCAGGTAAAATTGTTGCGCTTACATGGCTCTTACCAGTTTGATCAATTATCTAGTCGAGAGGTAAGAATTTTGAATTAAACCTGCAAAAAAGAAAAGAAAAAAAAAAAAGAAGAGGCAAGAATTTTGAACTTGCGACAGTGGTATTCTAGCACAAATTAACTCAACCTAGATAATTCATGTACCATCATATTCCTGTACTTTTCTGTCGTAAACGACCTGTACATCAGTTATCTTGGGAACAGTTCTTGCCTTTCCTTGTATTGATATAGCTAATCATGCGGTAATGGGTTGTCTTTTCAGTTTGACACATTATTATTCCTTGTACCTTTTCTATCAAGTTCCAAAGCTTTATCACTGTTTGTTTGTTTCGCCTGACAGATCTAACTACAGGATGCCTTGCCATTTAGGATGATAAAGTGGATTTTCTCATTCTTTTTGTATCACGTCTTTTTTAGTTAGTTGGCGTAAGGTTCCTCTTAACAGCTTGAGAGATCGCTTTTTTAATCCTTCTCATCACTAATCTTTAGCATCGACAACATTATAATTTCTTTTTGTAACTACTCAAGTTAAGAAGATTACAAGTAACTAGTCCTTGTGGTTAGACGGCTCTCTTTATGATTGTGCAAGTGACAGTAATATCAATAGATAAAGTCTAGGCAATTGGTCACTTGCTCATAGGGAGCTGGTGACTGAAGCCTTAGGGAGCGGGGGCAATGAGAATTTTATTTGATTGCTCTCAGATGGTTTCTTCTGTATCCCTGTCTCCCTAAAAGGTCTCTCTGAACTATGATTATAACTTTCCTGTTTCCCCCTTTAACCCGTTTAATTCTTGCTCTTAAAAGACAGAAAATGGACTGGTCGAAGCAGTTGCTGTTCTTATATCCAAGATGCCTAGAATGCGTCCTAGTTTGAGAGAAGACAATTTGGGCGAGTGTTACAAAACCAAGCCCGACTTCATGAAGGTAATTTACGCCTTGCTAATTATCAGTGGCCTTTACTGGACAATGTTTGATGCCTTTTCGCTGTTAGGCTTGGGAGAAGTGGAGGACACAAATAAGTAAACTAGACTGCAGTTCCTACTGGCTTCAATGTGATCACCGGCAGACTAGAGAAGGGCTGAAAAATTTGATCCAGATCATGTTAGGAAATCCTACTGTTCTTTCAAATGCGACTTTCAACTGGATGGAGCTTTTTATATCCCATTTCTTATACATTAGGCCATTTACTGCGGTCTGTTCCTCTTTCAAATTTTTTTATAAACATCTAAATTCACTTGGGTTGAGTCACTTTGACGCACAATCACTCAAAAGTTGGTCACTTTGTTGCACAATTATCCAAAAGTGGAAAGCAAGAAGATTCTATTGCTGTTACACTTCCACTTAACTTAAAATATACATTCTATTTTTGTGGTGTAGGGTCTAGAGAGCATGCACAATTCAGCTCAGAAGTGCATGCAATTAAAGCCAGTTTCCAGCCCTCATGAGCTGTTTGGTCTCATACTTGGAATTCTTGGAGAAAATACTGAGGTGAATCACTCTTAAAGATTTAATTCGTAATTTTTAGTCGACGTTTAATTTAGTGCAAACTCATGTGCATATCCTATATGTTCAGGTTGTTCTAGCAGAGTGCTCAAGATCTTTTGGCCCCTGGTTTGTTAACCTTCTCTTTCTGTGTATTTTTTTGTTTGGTGGCTTGTGCACTTAAGCATTTTGTTCTCTGTTTATCTGTCTGATGCAATGTCTTATTTTTCATCTCTCAAGGATGATGGTGCATGCTGTAGAGTTGTTGACAGCTGGGAGCACTAATGCAGAAATTCTTTTGCATGAAGAGCATTCCAAACTGGGGGGAGTTAGCATAGAAGAGATGCATAGACTTGTATATGCACAAGTTCTGTCTTCTCATGCATTGACATGGCAAGTATGTGTGGATGCAAACTTGGGCAAATGAGTGCCTGGTTTACTTGTACTTGCACTTGCACTATTCCTTAAACTCATTTCTCAAAAAAAAAAATGTTACTACTTAAAACTCTTCATTTATCTTCCTGTTCGTGTGTAAGGTTCAGCTTTCGCCCTATGTAGTGGAAAACAAAAAACACGAGTGAGATTCAACATAGGTGCATCACATGTCCCCCAAAATGTATGGGAAAATAACATTTTCTGGATTGGAGACAACGCATAACTTACAACTACAATTGAACCTTGAAACAATATCTAGATGCTTTAGAGTTTTTACCTATGAACTCCCTTACACATTTTGGATACATTTTGGAATTTTGTAAGTTGCTTTTGCTGAACCTGTATACTGGAAGCTCAATCTGCGGAAAAGTACAATACCGATGTCTGAAAACTCACTTCAGATTTTGGTTCTTCTATTCATAATTTTTGGATCTTTGTGTTTTCACTTCCCTTCAGATTGCGCCTATATACTTGACTTCATGCATAAAACAAGGGTTTGAATTATTGGAGAATTTGCTGTACAAGCAGCCTGTACAGGATAGTCAAATTCTGTTAAAGGTACAGTTTCCAGGGCGACTTTTTTTTTGATTCCTCACCCTCATTGTTTTTCTCTCAAATATATTGCTCTGCGACCTCGTTTCAATCTAGTGGTTCCTTGTTTATTCTTGCTTGGTTAATTTTTCTTTTCTATGCAGAGTATAGAGATCTGCCGCCTGTATGGACTTGACACCATAAGTTCATACATTATGAGGGTATGTCATGATTTATTCATATTTGACTATCTTTAATTTCTAAGGTGTAGTTCCTTTCTTAAGCGTAATAATAAAGGTACTCTGATGTGATTCCCCTGTAATGGTATGTACTTGAATTCTTGTGATCACTCTGAACATACAAGTACTTCACTTTCAACTTATATATCATATTTTTCATTAGATTGCTGGTGTGCATCACTGGAAGCGTGGGAGAAAAGGCTCTGGTGTCTTCTGGCTGCAGCAAGCTCGAGATGAATTCCGTTTAAGCAGAATTGCCAAGCAATTATTTGATTTCGTGGGGAATTCAGTTTCTGATGAAGGATTCAAGGTTGGTATTACTCGGGTATAGTGGTTGAGTGCCTTGTTATTTTCTTAGTACATGTATAACTATGTTAACTTTTCTGTCTGCAACATTTCATGTTTATACCAATTTCTCTAAATTGCAATTTTCTATATGTTATGTGTCCTGAGTGTGTTCCTTCTTATTTCTTTTCTCCAAAAGGAATACATTCTTTAGACTGTTGGTTTGATAGACGGTTCAACTCTTCTAAGTACTTCACAGACATTTATGCATCCATGTATCATCATGAAGATAATGCTATTTGATGGGTGAGATAGAAGTCTAGAAGAGATTTAGAACCTTTCATACGCCAAACATGGGTACACCATGTGCGGATGTATAGATGGTGGTGGGCCGGTTTGATCAGGTACTTGATTGAGGAGCTTAAGCAACATGGGTAGTGGAATATCATGTTGAAGCCCTTGAATATTGTTCAGCTGTGCTTCATATAGTGTTAGAAACCTCAAAATGCTAGAAGTCCAATCTTTCTAAGCTTGTTTATCTCAGGGTCTGGGTTAAAGTGAATCCAGCCCAGCAAAAAGAAGAGAAGAGAAATAGTAAAGCAGATGGAAGATAGTCAAAAAAGTGGCTTGTCGAGCTAGTTTATTTGGTGAATTGGTTCACCATTAAGTCTGCTCTTTGAGATACTTGTTCTAAGTCAAAGTCTAATAATTTGGCTCTGAAGCACCCTTACTTTTCTCATAAAATTTGCTGTCTTATTCTCTTTGATCATTCTATTTTTCTTCCATTGCAGCAATGGGAAGGTCTCATAGAGTTGCTGGGTTCCGAGTCTAGAACTGCTGCCAGTCTCGAGTTTCTGAACAAGTAATTGCTTAGTACTTTGAATTAGTGGATGTCACCTGTAAAAACAGTGTCGAAGCATTTCAAATCTTTGAAGTTTTTGTGTTTGCTACTGCATAGGTACAGGGACTTTAGGAGATCCCTACTGCAGGTTCACGGTGATACACCCACTGGTGCTGCTCGTAATGCAGCTGAAGCTCTCGTCTCTGTATGTCTGCTGCCTCTTATAATAATGAAGATTTAACATTAGAGTGATACAAAATTTCATTTTGCGGGTATGTAGGATTTTGCATTTGGTTTGGAGGCCTTGTTGATTTATAAGATTTAAAGTTGAGCGGCTACCTTAAGAAACTGAAAATAATTTTACATAAAATTTGTTAATGAAATCTAGCAGCTGGCATGTTTTGTCGGTTCAGTTGAGATAGTTATTAGGATAGATATGTGCTTATCTTTATTACCTAAAAAAAGCCTTCTGTTTTGCCTTTGAATCACGTTATTTTGTTTTTACTCTGCAGCTCATGGAAAATCCTTCCATGCCACCACGTTTTTGGTTACCTCTTCTATATGATTCGGTGAGTACCTCTTTGACTATTGCATTTTGTTCTTTGCTCGACTTGCACGATCAATTCTCTTTTTCTTTTCAAAATCATAGTGCCAAATAGGTCATAGCAACGCAAGGTAGGAAGCTCCAGTACGGAAAGATATAAGATTCGATATCCCATCTTAATGCAAATGTTTGGAGCTAAAAGATATAAGATTCAATACCCCATCCATATGCAGATGTTTGGTCAAGTAATGCTGGTGATTTTTGTATAATATGTTTGGTTCTAAAGACAATTAAAAAAGATTGACATGAAAGAAGAGTTTATGAGTGGGATCTAGATTGCTAGTAAATATCCGAACGTGTAATCACGCTTTTCTTTTTTTTTTTTTTGTTTTCAGTTATGAGTTTGATGTAGCAACTTGTTCCTTTTTCCTTTTTAGTTTTGAATAATGCTTCATTGTGGTTTTATATTAGTTCCCTCCTGCTCATGTGCTAAATTCTTACTTAAGTGAAAAAAGAAAAGAGAAGCTAGTCTATAGGTATCTGTTGTACCATTTGGTTGTGTAGATAATACTCCATTCCTTGTGGCTTAATACGTGAATCTTAGTTCATATCAAATTGGAACTGATTTATTATGTTAGTCATTTGTGCTAAAGTCTTTCAAACGACAGTGACCCAGTGGGTTAGAAAATGGGTACCTGTGGTGGTGGGGGAGGGGCTGGCATTCTATTTATTTAGATCAGGCTGAAAAGTTCACCATTTATTAGATTTATATGTTTATTGATAGCTGGTGCATCTTTCATCTTTGACCTCATTTCCCTTTTCTTCTTTTTCTTCCTGTGCAGTTGAAATTGTTAATGTGGCAGGAGCGACCTTTGCTTAATGTCTCTCAAACTCATCTTCTCTTGAATAAACTGCAAGAGTTGTCCATGGAAAGATTGAGGTCAGACTTTGTTGAAGCTGACTTGCCATCTGATGCCTTAAGCTCTGTCAGGCTTGCACTTGCCACTAACCTGGGTCGTGCAATCCTCAAAGAGTGACGCTACCCCTGTTTCTTGCTTGAGAGGTGACTTGTGGTATCTTTCCAACATGCCTAAAGTTTTATATTAGTCCCCTCTTTCCTTTTTAGTAGTCTGTTTCGGGAGTGTGGTTGACTTCTGAAAATGGTACATAACTTTATCATTGCTTTCAGCAGATATTGGAATCTGCACTACCTGTTTTGTATTTGTTTCTTTGCTTGAAGTGGTAAACTTGAAAAACTACATATGTGAAGCTGGCAGTGCATAATGAATGGTCTGGCCCCTTCTGAGCCACTTCGATCACCTACTTGCTGCAGAGCTAGACAGACAGCTAATCTGTCGGAAGCATTCAGATGAGAACTTTGGTCTATGGAAGACTAACCATAGCTTGACAAGAGTGAAGCTGACTATGAGAATAAGTTTTCTTGTGCTGCTCCTACTTAGAGATCCTTTTATTTATTTTTTCTTTTTGGAGAAAAGAAAAGGGGGGGGGGGGTACCCTACTATGTACATGCCTTTGTAAACGACCATGAATATGAAGTCCCCTTTTGCCTGGTTAAATTGTTGAGATTGGACTCTGTAAAAAGTTGTGTTATTGTTCCTAGTTGTGCTAGTTTTTATTAGATTAAGAAAATTGCAACATACACGTCACGGCTGCAATAGTCTGCTTTACACTTTGTGACTGCAACTGATTTCAACCCTTCTCAGAGCCAAAAATGAAACCATATATTCAGAGGGTTGGCCAGTTGTAATAATCATGTTCTATATTTGTTTGGGTCATTCATATCATATGCTTTATCGATATCCTAAAGGGTCATTTTTGGTCGTGGTATTGAATCAATAATTCCAACATAACATCATGCATAAGTTCATACAATGTTGATTGGAGTAAGGTTAGAAATAGTCACCGTATGACCAACACGACACTTGGTTACTAAATAATACATGCATTGTGTTATTCGGGAACTTGTGTACTTACATTACTAAATGCATGGTAGAATATGAAATAAGAACGTGTGATAACACAGATTAAACTGTTTACAGCGCTTTATAACGTTGAGCTAAGGTCATTCTCGCTGATCATGTCTATTTAATTAAATTCATTTCAGGAGAAGCTATTTGAAGGCAAAAGTTGCCTTTACAAGGAGTAACTCATGTATAATATTTCATTCATTGTTAATTGCTATTGGTCTTAACAAATTTTCGAAGTGTTGATGATCAATTGGAATAAAAATTAACTAGAAGGGAAAAGAAATCATTTTTATTGATGAACCTTGCTAGTATACTTTTGTCACTTTCTTGATTTTCTCTCCTAAATATCTTTGTGATTTGAGGGCCTTCAGTAGTGGATTTATTGAATTGTTGGATGATTTGAACCTCCAAGAGATACATTTCAATCACTAGGTATGTTGGGTCTGTGATTCGTTGCTTTTGAAAGATCATCGAGAATAATTTCGTTGACCACTCCTTTGAAGAACTCTGTAGTTGATGTCGATCTTTTTCCGGTGCTTATTTAATATCCAAAAAGTTATGTAATTTCCCTATTATAGTTGTAGGGAACACGTCTTGTTGCTAGTGATTGGCTAAAACACATCATTTTGAATACTTGGCGGCTTTCTCGGGATCTTGAATTTGATTAGAATTGCCACAATATTTTAGATATGTGACATTATCTTATTGATCTTGAATTTAATGAGGATGTCACATCATATCGACATGTTGCATGAGTTTAG
Organism: Withania somnifera; assembly: GCA_039654485.1. Taxonomy (NCBI): domain Eukaryota; kingdom Viridiplantae; phylum Streptophyta; class Magnoliopsida; order Solanales; family Solanaceae; genus Withania; species Withania somnifera. The sequence continues at coordinate 9,684,257 of JBDJHY010000106.1, read as the reverse complement.
GCTTCAAAATATACTGGACCTTACACCTGAATTTATAAAATGAACTCATTAATTTATAAAGCTCAAATTAATTATTCAATTTAGATAAACATGGATCTAATTTAAATTCTATATGAATTTAAATTCTTCATTGGTATCATATCACGGGAATGGTGTATCTATATTTTACCGTTGCATGATCAAATTTAGGAAAAGATTTTTGGGTTTTTTAATTTTATTATATTTCAAAAGAGTCTCAAATTTTGTTTTGATGAACATACTGACTTTTTCTAAGTTTATTAACTAGTACAGGCCGCCAAAGTGAACAAGCCATATATCACTAGAAAGAGATTTTCAGTAAATTTTCAACAATATATTATATTCATAGAATTTCTATATTAGATGAAAGAGATGTGTTAAAAATTGTCTGCTTGAAATTGTAAAAAGTAATATTCTAAAATTTCAGCATGAATGTTTAGATTTCAAACTCGTTTTTATCCATCTTCAGACTTTCGATATGTTCAAGCCATATATTACTGAGACTTTTTTTTTGAAAAATTTCAAATAATATATTATTTGTGAATTTTTTATATTGAATGAAGGAGATATGAGTGGTGAAAGTTGGTTGCTTGAAAATATAATTTAAAAATCTTAAATTCTAAAAGTTTTTTTGGGCAGATTTCAACGGAAAAGAAATGACATGCCAATCTTTTTTTTTTTTTTTAATTTTTGGATGATTTATATATATTAGTTTGAACGTTTTTCATGAGCTTGCTTTTGGTATTGTATGTGCATGTTTGATGCATGTTATAAATATAAAAAAATAATTTTCACAAAAAGGTAAAATTTTCACAAATTTGAATTTCTTTTATGAAAAAATTATGATATTATTTTTTGAAACTGATTCATGAACATGTTTATTTTTCAAAATAAAAAGTGTATTGTTCATAATTATAGTTTATGTCACTTTTGTGAAATATCATATATATCGAAGATAATACATATATATATATTTATTTTATTGAGAGAGTTCTAATTGGTAGAAGAAAATCATATTTAGTCTTATTATTATTTATTAGCGCATAATTGAGTTAGAAAAATATTGGTATACTTAAGGTTACATATGACGAAAGTAAGACAAACACAAACTTCCGAACATGCGCTTGTAGTGAATCAATATTAATTTAAATTCAATTTTGTTGTAAATATAAGTAGGGCAAGTTACATAACATAACCCACATATAACGAAAATAAGGCAAAAATAGCTCAACTTTAGAAATTATATTTTATAGCAACCTTTTTAAGTTGCTACGAGTTGTATTCACTGTATTTAGGTACCAATTGTATCCAGGTATAAAATTCTAATGCAAATACTATAAAAATAATTTTTTATATATTTACTTTTTTTTACTTGTTGTATCAACTGTATCTAGGTATGAAATCTAAATATAAATACAATCAAAATAATAATTTTTTTTGTATTTTTACTTTTTTCTACCCGATATACTATTTGTATTAACGAATACAGTTGTATTCATGAATACAATTTTTTTGTACTTTCATTATTCATTCTTTTTTTATATATATTTTATATTTTTACTTCTCTCTATCATTTTGTACCAAGAAATATCATTTGTATTTTGTAAAATTGTACAAGAATAAAATACAGTTGCATGAAACTAATTATATGAATCTAAATATAAAATATAAAAACAAATACAAAATACATATTGATATAACATTGATGATACAAATTTAGTAGATACATCGAATTTTTTTTAAGAAAATACAATCAATAAATATAAATACAAAATACATATTCTGGCGAAACACCACATTAACATCTTTTTTCCCTATCATTTCCCGGCGAAATTACGCCACGATCAACACTGATCCACCACCAATCCACACTATGACCACCTTCGTCCGACTCTGGAGAACTCCACCCGAAACCATGGATAAACCAACCGACCTCCAACAACCAACACTACAAGAAAAATGGCCTTTAGTGACCAAAAATTCAGTGACCAAATAAAACCTGGTCACTAAATAGTGCCTTGGGTGACCGAACTAAACGGTGGTCACTATTTTTTGGTCAACATGCTACATTTAGTGACC
>JBDJHY010000106.1:9659806-9682060 GCA_039654485.1 Withania somnifera | reverse complement strand
GAATGATTACTTGAAATGTGTTGAGAGGATAGTACCTAATGTACAAACACAAGATATACTACTAGAGGAACTTTCTAAGTACAAATTAGTGGATGAATTGTTTGGTAATGCTTAAGCTATTAAAGCTAGAGAGACAAGGTCACCGGGTAAGTGGAGTTATATTTATAGCTGTACTTTAAGTTATTTGACTTACTTATTTAACCTTTAAATTTATTTTTCTATAGTTGAATGATGGTCATTGTTTGGTGGCAAAGTTGGTGTTTGCCATGAAAAGTGGTGAAAGTGGAGTGTGTTCGAACATCTAAAGAGAAATTTATGGTATTTTTATTTTCATATTACATTTATTATTAGTATTTACTAATTACTCTCTACAACTTATTCGTAGATTCATTCCAAAAAGAGAAATAGGCTTGTACTTTCGCGTCTCAATGATCTAGTGTACATTAAGTACATTAGAACATTGGCACGTCATTACCGTGCTTGTGATACCATCGGTTTAATTTCATTGGATAATATTGATGAGGCAAACAAGTGGATACTTTGTTGCCTCGAAGATCAAGAATATGAACTAGTCTACAAGGGTGGTGATCTTGATTGGTGTACTGTTGCTACAATGACTGTAGTGGAGAACATATATAATTTTTGGGGATGTTCTTCAAGTTCAAGGTCATGGTCACTTGACAAGGGAAAAGCGGCAAGTTCAAGTCAGACTCGCCTTATTGATGAAAAATCTAATGAGGAAGAAGATGAGTCCCAATATAATGAACACAATCTAGGACTTGAACTTCAAGATTTTGAAAATCTTGAAGAAGAGTAGATTTTTAGAGTTTTAGACTTTAGTAATTGTATTGCTAGTTTTATGAATTATTGAGTATTTCAAATTCTAGACTATAATCTATTATCTACTTTTAATTTTTGAATTGAAGTGTTTTATTGCTATTGAGATTTTGGTAATTTATATATGCAATTCAATATTATAATTTTGTGGTATTAATCAGCGCCTCACTTCAAAAAGGTGAACGCCTCACAGCGTGGCGAGGCATTTCCTTGTCGCCTTTCGTTGTCCAAAACACTGGGCTAACTTTTATAACATAAATAAATAATAAGAAAATTTTGTGACCGATAGATACATTAGTTAGAGGTCTGGATACATTAGTTGAGGTCTGGATACAACTAGTTGACTGACTGTTTATGAAACCTCTACTAACACTGATGAGTAATTAGGACAAACCCCAAGCAAACTCTGAATAACTAAAAATAAATAAAATAAGTTGAGAACTATCAATGAATTGCCTCGAAGGATGAGGAATCAACATTTGTTGACTGGAATCTGCTGGCACTTACTATCCATGAACTGCAAGAAATACCTGCATCTGCAAGCATAAAGTATGCGTCAGTACTTTGAATGTATCCGTATGTAAGCATGCATATGTTAAGTATAACAATTTAAATAATGATACTGAATGGAAGAGCTAAACTGCACATGTAACTGAATCATGAAAACCGGTATGCACTGACTCAACCTTTTTGTCTTGAAACATAAATGAAAACTTTATAAGCACATAATACTAAAAATAATCATATGTGAAGTTAATTACAGTGAGTCACGCATAATATACAATATACTTTACTGAAACTAAATATACGTGGAACATGAGTGGACGTTTCTTCTAATCGAAAAACGCCATGTGAGCTCATGGCGTCCAATGTAATAACCCCATGCTAGAAGAGTTCCTTAATACTTTGCCAGAGTAAAAAAGGTACATGGGCTGATGATTGATTCATAAATAGCCTCTTGGCAATGGCCTCTGGGTTCAATATCCTATGCTGACAAATGTAGTTTTGGAACATTGGGGTGTCACTCCGTAGGTCGAGTCAGTATTTCCCATCCACTTGGTGCTAAATAATTTTTCCAAAATATCATACATCTATTGACAGGCTTATAACTTGGAAAGGAAATCGTGTAATATATCTCAAATATGAGAAAATATTGTAGTCTTGTAAAAGTTCGTATGCATTTGCAAGTTTATAATCTTGTCATATCATTAACTATAATTTCTCATACTTATCATAAAATTATGCTAAAATCATGAGTCAAAATCATGTAGAATCATAATGCTAAAAATTATGACTTTATAGAATAGAAAATCAATAAGTAAATTCAGGGGTTTGTCTAAAACCTATAAAATCATGTAAACTTTCATGCTAAATCATGTATGATAACAAATTCATTAAGGAGAATGAAAATCATGTACAACTTGCATAATAATAAGAGTAAATATTATGAGAGATAATAAGGAATATGAATTTTATATAGTTCATGATTTGGGTTAGAACCCTAGTTTGAAATTCAAAAGAACTAGCCTTGAAATTCCGAAACTTTGGGCATGAAGGTGAAAGGGATCTCCATTGAATACCCACTTACCTTAATTTCTCCCATAAGACTTGAGAAAAACTTTGACTTGAATATGGGTTTCAAGATTTGAGTTTTTGAAATCTTGAGATATACTTGAAAATTCTACAATTTTGTAGGGTAATATCTTGTTACGAATTTAAGTCTTTGGTGTTAGAATTAGTGAGGAATTCGTAAGAGAGACTTATCTTGATGTTGGAGGAACAAAAAGAGAGAAATAACTAACTTTAGGGCTGATGGGAAAGTGAAATAAGGTGTAAAATACAAAAAAAAAAAGGATTTTTAACCACCCAGTTCGAGTAAGTCGGAGGATCGGGGAAGGGTGTTACCTATACCTTCAATATTACTAGGAAAACGGTGGTAGACCACCGTGGTCGTTGGCTGTCCGCCGGATTTCCTCAGCATTGACACATTTTGGTAAAATGGTCATAACTTTTTAGTCCGAACTCAAAAAGACGCATAGTTGTGTTGGAAACTAAACTCATAAATCTTTGATTTGATAGGTTATGAGTCACATAACTCCTCATATTTTTAGGAGATATCATTGTTTGAAGTTGACATATGGTTGAACTTCCATGAAAACTAAGTCGGTAAAGAAGTTTTGGGTTCAATCTTGTGTTTGAAGTTCCTTAAGGCCTTGAACTATATCCAACACTCTTCATACACTTAAAAAAGGACATTACCATCTAGGTTCAAGTAAGAACTCATTGGCTTCGAGTCTAACCGCATACATAGAACAATCCAAGTCTTAGCCTGAAAGTCGGGGTTTTACGATATATCCCCTTGGGATTATTCATTTCCGATTGATGGCTAAAGCTAGAATAGGAGTATGGATGGAATAATTATCAACTTCTATCAAAAGCTTCACTTCAAAACATAAGCTAGAGTTATTCATGCTATGAGTTAGAATCGTACTTGAGCATTCTTGGGACGAACATATTCATAAGACTATAAGATAATGAACTCATGCATACAAGCTTTTATGAATTTCTTTAGACGAGACTCATTGCCTCACATGAAGGTCCCAAATAGAAGGAACATATATGAGTTTATTTCTTTTTACTATCTCGAGCTATATTCCTTACTATAGATTGAATCTTACCAACAACAAGGATTCGCGACGGCACGAGTCATGAGTGCAAGAAACTAACATAGACATTAAGAACTTACTTCGGGGCATAAACTTAGCCTTGGACAAGGGTCTTATTTAATATGGAGCTACAAGGCATAGAGCATGAGTTCGTTAGGAACGAAGTGAAAGTAGGACTTCCTTTGCCTTAAGGGATAGGATTAATAACCTTCAAGATTTACAACATTCATCAACAATACTTCCTTCGTCTGAAAACTACACTTCACAAATTTTATCCCATAATTTTTACCAATTTAAGTATAGTGAGTAGAGTTTGAGCCTAATTGCTTTTGGTTCGAATGTTCAATCCTATCTTAGAGCTACGAGGTGCTACATAGAATAAGATCATGCTAGTCTAAGCCTCTAGATATTATAGTCTATATTACGAAGAACATTAATTCTTCTTACATTTAAGATCGAAAAAACCTTAAACATCAATCAAGGAATCACTAACCACATAATTCAATTGTCCATGCATTTGTCACTATGACATTCAACTTATCAGTATATTCTCTTAATGGACTCTTGAAGCTAAAACTATCTATGGATTTACCCAAGCACCATTATAATTAATAATTTTTATGTATTCACAAAATAGACACACCCAGTAAGCTCATCTACTTACTAACATAACTGGACCTCACCTCACATGTCATCCGCACATAACAACTTAGGTAACACAAGCACACCAGAGACTCTACTAACTAACTGAGCACCAACTATATCCCATTTTAGCTTTCACCTAGCTTCTTCACTATCATCTTCCCTATCATCAAGTGAATCACCGAAAGGAATAAAATATAGGCGTAAACTATAAGAGTTGCAGATAGAGGAACTAGACTTAGACATGAATCTACGTAAAGTGCATGACCTTAAACATATCATGAGTTAATAGGAGTGAACTTCTTCTTGAATCTGTATGAAGTACATGGCATGGTCTTGGGCACTATGCTTTCATGCTGGACATGAGTAGGTTGTCATAATGAATGAAATATGAGGAATTCAGGAGAAGAAGAATGGATTAGTGTCTGGCCATATCTCTTCTCTAGGACTATCACTATTTAGTTCTCAAGACAAATTTAGGATATCCACTTTCTCATTTTCCCTTTTGATCAGGGTTAGTCATTCTTAGTATGGGGATTTCTTCTCGAGGCTGGGTTACAATCAACCAACTCTGCAGGATCAGGCATAAGCTATACATATAAATGCTAAACTTTCCCCTTTAAAGACCACACCGATATATACTTAAATTCTTTCTGGTGCTTTGTTCTGGGGTAAATATTAACCTTCTTTTCCCCTTTAAGACTATCACCACAAGGTTACCATACTTTCTAGCTCAGTAGCATCATATACACATTCCCTATCCACTCGTTTAGAAGGGGTCAACGCTTATATCATGATACTCCACAACATCTACCTTACTCATACCCTTTTAACTTATATCTTAGGGACACCATTAAGAAGAGGGTCACAAAATTTGCTAATATTAACCTATAGTGACACTTAGAACATAAAAGACTAGAATCTCATGCAATAACATATCCCTCTAGGTACACCTCCACCCTCTTAATACTTAGGGTGGTCTTTTTTCATCTATCTAATGACTTAAACATTTATTCACTTATTCATCTAAAGCTCATGTCTTACACCCACACCATCACATTTAGACATAAGTCATCAACTTAAGTTTTCACATATACTATATCACGCTGAATAGGTCAAATACTAAAGCTAACCTTATCCCTTATCACCCTTATACTATCATTCCTCTAACAATGGTGATTATCTAGAGTTGAAGCTTAGTATTCAATACTAAATAGGGAAGCACACGACTTTCTTGTACTGCTCAGGCTTAAAGCTGCCAAATCACAAAAAGGGTTAACATTAGTCCTTTTTAGGGTCAAGAACAAAATAACCAATTTTAATAACACGCTATATCTAGTCATAACCTATATATACCTTTGTTTCACAACCTCACTATACTTAATCTATTTCTAGCTCGTTTTTACAAGGTAAATTCATAACCTTATGGGTACTATAGGGTCCCTCATAGAACTTACTAAGCCAGCCTAAATCCATCAATTTCCTTATGTCTTGCTCGCATCCAATACTTGATCTTCCTAACACAAAACTCATCACCATGAACTCCTTTCCTAACCCAATGATAAACTAAGTCACCTTAACCAACAACTTTTCCTCTATTTACCACTATGAAATCTATGCTAAACTCATTACACCTTAGTCAACACTTAAAAAGGCATATCATCCCATCCCTCACTTACTAACCACATGGCTATAATTAAATACCTTAATCAATAATTATGCCCATATTTGACCTTTACACTTCAAAATCCAAACTATTAACTCTCGGTTATTCTACTACTCATGGCACATAGCATCCCAATACGCACTACCTGTTGAGTGACAACACTGGCCAATTATTTTAAGACATACTTCCCCATCACTGGTCTTGTATGCCATAAGTTTTAAGGAAGGATCTGAACATGCATCTTATTCTGGGGATCAACAATAGGATTCATAGATAAGGATATTAAGCTTTACTATTTCCAGCACCTTGAAGATAAAGCATACTTGGAGGAGTTGGATTAATGCTCGAATATGCATATGTTTCTTAGGGAATTGTACTATTGCACGATATAGAGTATGAAAGAGTGGAAACTTTTCTTAAATATATGTAATCACTCATTTATAGATGTGGGTCCCTCACAACCATAAATAAGATCCTACTGACACGACTTTATAGACTTCTCAGGACACTTGAACTCTATGCTTTGATATCAATTTGTCACGCTCTGAACCTACACCCTAGGTGTAACGTTGTGCCTGAAATCACAAGTAGCTCCAAGCTAACCCTTGACTTGGCATAAAACATAAAACCTAAATTGAAATAATGTAGAAGATGATACTTGGGCTAACTTTTATAACATAAATAAATAATAAGGAAATTTTGTGACTGATAGCAACATTAGTTAAAGACTGGATGCAATTGTTTGACTGACTGTCTGTGAAGCCTCTACTAATACTGATGAGCAATTGGGACAAACTTCAAGCTGCAATTGGGACAAACTCCAAGCTAACTCTGAATAGCTAAAAAGAAATAAAATGAGTTGAAAACTCTAAATGAATTGCCTGTGAAGAATGAGTTATCACCATCTGTTGACTGGAATCTGCTAGCACTTACTATTCATGAACTGAAAAAAATACCTGCATCTACATTATGAAACAATGCAAGTATAGAGTATGCGTCAGTATTTTGAATGTATTGGTATGTAAGCATGCATATGCTAAGTAAAACAATTTAAAGAATGATGCTAAATTGAAGAGTTAAACTGAACATGCAACTGGATCATGAAAATCGATATGCACTGAGTCACCCTTTCTATCTTGAAACATAACCGAAAACTTTATAAGTACATAATACTAAAAATAATCATATGTGAAGTTAATTACAGTGAGTCATGGATAATATACTTCACTGAAACTAAATATATGTGGAATATGAGTGCGAGTTTCTTCTAATTTAAAAAAGGCTTTTGAGCTCATGAGCTTAATAATCCCACGCTGGAAGAGTTCCTTAATACCTTGCCAGAGTTAAAAGGGTACATGAACATGATGATCAATTCATAAATAGCCTCTTGGGCTAATCACTTGGGCAATGGCCTCTGGGTTCATATCCTAGCTGGCAAACGTAGTTTTGGGACATTGGGGTGTCACCCCGTAGGTACAGTAAGAACTCATTGACTTCGAGTCTAACCGTGTACATAGAATGGTCCAAGTCTTAGCTTGAAAGTGCGGGGTATTACAATGAAGTTCGGGGATCGGATGGATTCGCTTTGGCTTTTCCCCAACAATATTGGATCAAAGGTTAGGTGATGAAAACCATCAAGGAATTCCAAGAAACGGAGGATTTGAGAAAAGTCTCTATGCATCTTCCATTGTTATCATTTCAAAAAAGGAGGCAGTGTCGAGCATAAAAAATGAAATACCCATAATATACTGGAACATAGTTATAGGATTATAATATGCCTTTTAATAGATTAGTGGGTTAAAGAGTTATCAGGTTTAAAGCCTCAGGTACAAATCTCAGCGGAGATAAAAATTGTTAGGTGATTCTTCCTATCTGTTTTTGACTTGGTGGACAAAGCTACTTCGTACCTGTTTCTGGTGGTAGATGGTAGGTATTTTGTGGATTTAATCGAGTTGCGTGAAAGCTGGCCTGAACACCAAAGTCAAAAAAACAAAAGAGATTACAGAGGGTATTAGATGAGACATTGTTTGCATTGCACAATGCTTGTGGAGGGAGATAGATACTTGTTGCAACTTTGGAGGCAAATGAAGTTGCTGACTCTAAAAGAAAACAAGGAGTTCGAGGAATTCTGGGTAAGCTGGACCTGTATTGCCCCTACCTTCTTTGGTATCAATGCCACAAAAGTTGCATTAATACTCTTCTCAAAATGCCTAGTTTCATGAAAGTGTTTGACTGCATCAACCAAGTCAGTTTTGATAATTTCAGCAATGAAAGAAAAAGACAGAGAGTAGCCATCAGGTCCAGGTCCTTTATATCCTGCACATGATTTTATACACACTAGTATTTCTTGCTCACTGAAAGGAGCTTCTAGAAGGATATTTTCTACTTCGTCAATCCTATGACAATTTTCATATTAAGATCTGGTCACCAAGCTTCTGTTCTGTCGATAAATTTTCATAGTAAGAGACTGTTTCATTCTTCACCTCCTCTGGATCCTCAAAATTATCCCTCCCACTCGGAATTCATCAATGGTATTAATTCTTCTGTGTGCATTTTCAGTTCTGTGAAAGAACTTGGTATTTTTATCCCCTTGTTTGAGTCAAATGGCCTGGATCTTTGTCTCCAGGCTATCTCTTCTTTGTTGGCAATATCTTCAAGATCCGTTGTAAGGGCTAGTTTGGAAGTTTCTGTAGTGCTCTGTGCTCTTGAATTCTTTCCAGACCAGCAAGTTGAGACAAGATAAGTTATTTTTGCATTCCCAAGTAGTCTTATTCCATTCTTTCAGCTTTCCCTTCAGGGCTCTCAATTTGGGTATCAACAGAAAGTTTGGGTTTCCCCTGCAGTTGAAGCTGCCCCACCAATTCTTAACCCTCTCATTAAAACCTTCTGTCTGCAACCACTTTTTGTATTATGGTCTGTCTGATGTTTCTAAAGATGGCATCCGTCTCTTCTGAAATTAAGAATCTGCCCAACCTAGCTGTAATGTTCTGGTTGTCTCCCTTCTTCCAAGTAAACTTCCCCCCTATCAACTCCAAATCTACATGGTCCATATCTTTAATGAAATCAGAGTTCAGACAAATCAGTCATAGCTTTATTGATCCTGCTGCAATTCTTTTTCAGAAGGATATTTGGGAGTTTCGAAATCTCTACATAACACACATGGCCCTTCACATAACCCTCTAGCAGCACCCACTTCCCCAAGCTTCTTTTTCAGAACTATCTTTTTCAGAAGGATAGTTGGATATGATTTACCCGTCTGCTCCCACAAGCTTCTTTCACAATTTCTGTGATGTCCCCTATAGTCTTAGTTTCTTGGAAACAAACTACATAATCTTTCCATAAGTGCAACATGTTTTTTATCCATCTTTTCTTTCTGCTACTGTTTAGTCCTCTAACATTCCATGACACTATTTGTATCTTCATTGATATTTTATGGCTAGATAACCCCATGTTTCTTGAACCATAACTCCAGAATTTTGCATCAAGTTCAAGACCTTTTAATTCATTAATTTCCTTCTTCTTGACCATGTTTTTTACCCCCTTATTCCCCTTTCTGTTACTGTCAATCTTCATAAATAATTCCTTAGCTTTCTCTTCAGTCTTTGAAATTGATCCCAAACTCTGTGCTAAGTTTAATGATATTCTGCTGGACCCAGTCAGAGGGATCAGACTCTTGACTGCTTTTCTCCTCCAGTAACTGCATTTCTAGAGGGGTAGCATTTTCATTCACAATTTGTTATCTCCTCCTGCACCTTCAATTGCATGGCCGTGGTTTCTCCTCCTTCAGTTTGTTCGAGTATTATTAAAGGATAACTTCCCCCATTTGGTCCGCTATCTGTCGAGCTTGTAGCTATTATTTAAGATTTTCCCAGATTGTCGCTCTTGTTGTGGGAAGCCTCTATTTAAGTTTGCATCGATTTCAATACTGAAAATATCTTCCTGGGCTTCAAAGTTATTTAATTGCAACTGGGTTTTACTTATTGGGCTAAAAAAAATCAAAGCCCAAACTCCCTTCCTTTTGAATTCGACCCCCAACAGTCCAAAGTGGGCACTTTCCTTTACTTTGACCTCCACGTGACTGCAGATTTGAAAATAAAACGTTTTTTAGGAGCTCACGTGTTCCTCCTTCCTATCTGCTGGCTTTTTTCACTGAAATAGGACCTGGATACGATCACCTTCTTCTTCCCTCTCCTCTACTACTCTTACAGTGACTGGAGCTTCAACACAGATCGGTATGCTGTAATCTAGCCGTCATTCTTCAACTCTACTTCTCTCGGAATCACCTCTTTGTCTCCATGAACCTTAATGCGTGCCCAGTGGAGATGGTCTTTGAGGGAGGTCTCCTCCTAAGTATCGATGAGGCCACCACAATTATCACCTATCTATCGTAAAATATTTTCCGACCATAGGTTTAGTGGAAAACCTAGTAGTCTGATCCATACCCAATCCTCTTGCACTTCAGCTGGCCAGCAGCCTGTCGTTGGCTTCCAGCACTCTACCGCCAGCTTTGATTTCTTCCATGCCCATTCTCTAGCAAGTACATGCTCCGCAGCTTTGAGGGCATTTCGAACAGGTAGAGATCATCATTCATTGCAAATACATTAATACCAAAAGCTTTGTTCTACGTACTGCAAGCCCACCTTCTGGCATCATTCAATGTTGGTGTATCCTGTGTTGAGATTTGAAATGTGCCCACGATGCATCTGCTCAGGAGATCCTTATGAGTGGCCTTCGACCCTCCTATGACTTGGATGCCTTTATGTTGGACCTGTATGTGAGCCTTTCTAGAGGCCACCGTTGTCCATCTGCTATCACTACATACTTCTTTAAAGGAGAAATCAGTAGCTCCGGTTGTCTTTCTCTGTTTCCTTGTTTCTCCCCTATACTCCTTATTCTCTGTATGAATGAGCAATCTTATGAGCATACTTTCCCATCCACCTCTGGTTGTAACCTCCGGGGTGGTGATGATGGAGTTGTTCTGCCTTTGTAACGATGAATCTAAATGTTTGCCATTTTCGTTGTACTTAAGAGTGCAAAAGAATTCAGAGAAGTGGACTTTTGTACTCCATCTCTTGATTGTTCTTGTATGTTGGATGCTTCATTAAAGACCGTAGCTACCCACCTTAAGACTTTAAGGGGTCGTTTGGTGGACTATATTAAAGAAAATAATGCATGCAATAGTCTTGTGTACTACTAGTATCTTGTTTGATACATTTTTTTAGCCTATGTTTAACTAATGCTTGCGTTGGTTACACACTATTGTGTATTAAGGTGTGTATTAATAATACAAAGGGTATCAATACATGCATTGCTTGAATAATGACATTATTACCCATCAAATCCCTCTCAACACATATCCCAATAAAAAGTGTTGAGGGTATTTTTGTAAACAAACTTCTTTTTATAAAAGTTATACAAGATATATATTATTTCTAATACACCAAACCAATCATTGTATGCGAAAAATCTCACCTAATTAATGCAAGTATAACTAATACAAGAATTACTAGTACAAGCATTACTAATACACTGTATTATGCACTATTTTAATACACTCTACCAAACGAATCCTAAGACTAATCTTTGATAAGATAATACACTCTTCTCATTAAATTCTACTGGGTTCTACCCATTCATACCAAGAATCAGTACCCTCCTGACATTTGATAAGATAATAGGCCTTGAAACCTACATTGTAGAAAATCATGTTTACATCTACCCTATTAATTCCGGTCATAACTGCCGGAAAAAGGACCCCTAGAAAGGGAAGTCAGGACAAGGACTGAAAGTTTGGCTAAAACATTGGGATTCGTTCCTGGGAGCTTTTTCAATTTTCCTCAACTCCACCAGTTATATAAATTGCTTTCAGTGGTTCACTATTTGACAGTTACTGCATTTTACGTGTAATCAGCTGGGGGCATGTCATAGAGTACAGCAAAGAGTTAAGTTCTCTGCTCAGTGATCGAAAACCACCTCCTAGATCTATAATCGAAGATCCCAAGTTGGTAGTAACTGTGAGTAATTATCATCCCACTTTGTTTGGCTGAATTCAGACTCTTGACGTTTGCTATTTAGTATTTTTTGGTGGTTGTGTGTGCCTGTTAGGAAATTGCAGAGCCAACGTGTCTGAAAGCTGCGTGGGAGCTATTGGAGATATTTTACATAGACAAACAATCTCAGTCTTGGATTCCTGAACGGTTGCTAGATTGGTTGGGTGTATGTTCTTTTTCTATTTGTATAAGTTTCCTAGATTTTCTTCGACAAATGTCCCAAATCTTATGCTCTGTGAAGCTCTACTATTATTCTAACTAAATGCTTGTTCCATTCAACAGGACTACAATTCCTTGTTCTCGGGAACTCTACCAACTATTCACTCAAAGCTTGTGGATTTTCAGCAGGAACTAGTCGTAGTACAGGTTTAGCTGTCAATTGATATCCCTCATCCTGTGAACTTACATTTGCTGGGCCTATTAATGGATAAATTATTAGTCACTATTTAAATCTCCTAATTTGACTGGAGATAGATATAAACGTGAAGAATTAAAACTTAGCTGTATTTAAGCAGGTGTGAGTTCAAAAGTAGAGTGAATTTAACATTTTGAAAAAATTAAATCGTCTTCAATGAAACAATGGGTCAATGATGCTTCTTTCATGGTAGGATCTTCAAAAAGATAATCAGTGGTGTAACGACAAAGTTTCCTCGTAGAAGTGGATTTTTGTACACTAAAAAAGTGTGAAGAAGGATAACTAAACTATGATGGAAGGAGTAGCCATTCCATCTTTCAGTGTTCATTTCCAATTTTTTTTCTCATTACAGGTTATTGAAGAGGATCCTAATTTCTGGGATGCAATGTCATCGGCATTGGCTGTTGGCTGGCTGGAAACTGTGGTAAGCATATTATTTGTGGATAAAAACCATTATAACTGTGCAATTCTATTTCTAAAAAAAAAAAAAAAAGAACTTCAAGTTTTGTTGCTTGTGAGACATATATCAGGATTTTGTTGAAGGAGCATGCATACATCATAGACTGCTAATTCTGCAGGTAAAATTGTTGCGCTTGCATGGCTCTTACCAGTTCGATCAATTATCTAGTCGAGAGGTAAGAATTTTGAGCTAAACCTGCAAAAAGAATAAAGAAAAAGAGGCAAGAACTTTAAACTTGTGATCAGTGGCATTCTAGCATAAATTAACTCAACCTAGATAATTCATGTACCGTCATATTCTGTACTTTTCTCTCATAAACTACCTGTCCATCAGTTAACTTGGGAACATTTTTTGCGTGTTCCTTGGATTGATATACCTAATCACACTGTAATGAGTTGTCTTTTCAGTTTGACGCATTGTTAGTCCTTGTACCTTTTCTATCAAGTTTCAAAGTCTTGCCACTGTTTGTTTTTTTTTTCGCCTGAGAGATCTAACTACAGGATGCACTGCCATTTAGGATGATAAAGTGGACTTTCGTATTCTTTTTGTATCACGTTTTTTTAATAGCTTCTAGTTGGTGTAAGCTTCCTCTTAACTGCTTGAGAGTTCACTTTTTTAATCCTCCTCATCACTAATCTTTAGCATTGACGACATTATAATTTCTTTTTGTAACTACTCAACTTAAGAAGATTCCAAGTAACGAGTCTCTGTCGGTAGATGGCTCACTTTATGATTGTGCAAGTGAGTAATATCATCAGATACAGTCTAGGGAATGGTCACTTGCTGATAGGGGAGCTGGTGACTGAAGCCTTAGGGAGCAGGAGCAATTAGAGTTGTATTTGATTGCTCTCAGATAGTTTCTGCAGTGTCCCTGTCTCCGTAAAAGGGTCGCTGAACTATGATTATGGCTTTCCTGTTTCCCCCTTTAACCCTTTCAATTCTTTCTCTTAAAAGACAGAAAATGGACTGGTCGAAGCAGTTGCTGTTCTTGTATCCAAGATGCCTAGAATGCGTCCTAGTCGGACAGAAGAAAATTTGGGCGAGTGTTACAAAACCAAGCCTGACTTCATGAAGGTAATTTAGGCCTTTGCTCATAATCAGTGGCCTTTCCTAGACATTGTTTGATGCCTTTTTCGCTGTTAGGCTTGGGAGAAGTGGAGGACACAAATAAGTAAACTGGACTGCAGTTCCTACTGGCTTCAATGTGATCATCGGCAGACCAGAGATGGTCTGAAAAATTTGATCCAGATCATGTTAGGAAATCCTACTGTTCTATCAAATGCAACTTTCAACTGGATGGAGCTTTTTATATCCCATTTCTTATACATTAGGCCATTTACTGCGGTCAGTTCCTCTTTCAAATTTTGGTATAAACATCTAAGGTCACTTGGGTTGAGTCACGTTGTCGCACAATCACTCAGAAGTTGAGTCACTTTGTCTCACAATCATCCAAAAATGGAGAGCAAGAAGATTCTTTTGCTGTTACACTTGCACTTAAAATGCACATTCTATTTTTGTGGTGTAGGGTCTAGAGAGCATGCATAATTTAGCTCAGAAGTGCATACAATTAAAGCCAGTTTCCAGCCCCCATAAGCTGTTTGGTCTCATACTTGGAATTCTTGGAGAAAATACTGAGGTGAACCACTCTAACGATTTAATTTTTTAGTTGATGTTTAATGTAGTGCAGAACTCATGTGCATATCCTAAATGTTCAGGTTGTTCTAGCAGAGTGCTCAAGATCATTTGGTCCCTGGTTTGTTAACCTTCTCTTTCTGTGTATTAGCATTTGGTGACTTGAGTACTTCAGCATTTTGTTCTGTGTTTATTTGTCTGATGCAATGTCTTTTTTTCATCTCGCAAGGATGATGGTGCATGCTGTAGAGTTGTTGACTGCTGGGAACACTCATGCAGAAATTCTTTTGCATGAAGAGCATTCCAAACTGGGGGGAATTAGCATAGAAGAGCTTTATAGACTTGTATATGCACAAGTTCTATCTTCTCATGCATTGACATGGCAAGTATGTGTGGATGCAAACTTGGGCAAATGAATGCCTGGTTTACTTGTACTTGCACTTGCACTATTCCTTAAAACTCATTTCTCAAAAAAAGAAAAAAGTTGCTATGTAAAACTCTTCATTTATCTTCCTGTTCGTGTGTAAGGTTCAGCTTTCACCCTAAGTAATGGAAAACAAAAGACACGAGTGAGATTCAACATACGTGCATCATATGTCCCCCAAAATGTAGGGGAAAATAACATTTTCTGGATTGGAGACAACGTATAACTTACAACTACAATTGAACCTTGAAACATTTTCTAGATGCTGTATAAATCTTACCTACTCCCTTGCACAGACTGGATACATCCTGGAGATTATGCGTTGCTTTTACTGAACTTGTATACTGGAAGCTCAATCTGCGGTGAAGTACATTACTGGTGTCTGAAAACTCAATTCAGATTTTGGTTCTTCTACTCATATATTTTGGATCTTTGTTTTTCACTTCCCTTCAGATTGCACCTATATACTTGACTTCATGCATAAAACAAGGGATTGGATTGTTGGAGAATTTGCTGTACAAGCAGCCTGTACAGGATAGTCAAATTCTGTTAAAGGTACAGTTTCCGGAGAGATGTTTCTTTTGATTCCTCACCCTCATGGTTTTTCTCTCAAATATATTGCTCTACAACCTTGTTTCAATCTAGTGGTTCCTTGTTTATTCATTCTTGGTTAATTTTGCTTTCCTATGCAGAGTATAGAGATCTGCCGCCTGTATGAACTTGACACCATAAGTTCAAACATTATGAGGGTATGTCATGATTTGTTCATATTTGACTATCTTTAATTTCTAAGGTGTAGTTACTTTCTTAAGCCTAGTAATAAAGGTCCTCTGATGCGATTCCCCTGTAATGGTATGTATTTGAATTCTTGTGATTACTCTGAACATACAAATTCTTCACTTTCAACTTATATAGCATATTTTTCATTAGATTGCTGGTGTGCATCACTGGAAGCATGGGAGAAAAGGCTCTGGTGTCTTCTGGCTGCAGCAAGCTCGAGATGAAGCCCGTTTAAACAGAATTGCCAAGCAATTATTTGATTTCGTGGGGAAGTCGGTTTCTGATGAAGGTTTCAAGGTTGGTATTACTCTGTTATAGTGGTTGAGTGCCTTGTTATTTTCTTAATACAGGTATAACTATGTTAATTTTTCTGTCTGTAACATTTAATGTTTAAATCCATTGCTCTAAATTACTAGTTTTTTATATGTTTTGTGTGCTGAGTGTGTTCCTTCTTATTTCTTTTCTCAAAAAGGAATACATTCTTTAGACTGTTGGTTTGGCAGACGGTTCAACTCTTCTAAGTACTTCACAGGCATTTTATGCATCCATGTATTCCTACTTATCCAAGTATGTGCATTATGAAGAACATGCTATCTGATGGGTGAGATAGAAGTCTAGAAGAAATTTAGAACCTTTCATATGCCAAACATTGGTACTCCAGGTGCGGACGTATAGAGGGTGGTGGGCAGGCTTGATCAGGTGCTTAAGCAATGTGGGTAGTGGAATATCATGGTGAAGCCCTTGAATATTGTTCAGCTGTGCTTCATATAATGTTAGAAACCTCAAAATGGTTGAAGTCCAATATTGCTAAGCTTGTACTTCTCAGGATCTGGGTTAAAGTGAATCCAACCCAGCAAAAAGAAGAGGAGAAATAGTAAAGCAGAAGGAAGATGGTGGAAAATGGCTTGTCTAGCTAGTTCACCATACTTTCTCATAAAAATATGCTATCTTATTCTCTTTGATCATTCTATTTTTCTTTCACTGCAGCAATGGGAAGGTCTCATAGAGTTGCTGGGTTCTGAGTCTAGAACTGCTGGCGGTCTTGAGTTTCTGAACAAGTAATTCCTTAGTACTTTGAATTAGTGGATGTCACCTGATGTCGAAGCATTTCAATTTTTTGAAGTTTTTATGTTTGCTATTGCACAGGTACAAGGACTTTAGGAGATCCCTACTGCTGGTTCATGGTGATACACCTACTGATGCTGCTCGGAATGCAGCTGAAGCTCTCGTCTCTGTATGTCGGCCACCTCTTATAATAATGAAAATTAACATTATAATGATGTAAAATTTCATATTGTGGGAGTATTGGATTTGCATTTGGTATGGAGGCCTTTGTTGATTTTATAAGATTTAAAGTTGAGCGGCTACCTTAAGAAACTGAAAATAATTTAACATAAAATTTGTTTAATGAAACCTAACAGTTGGAAAGTCGTGTAGGTTAAATTGAGATACTTTTTAGGATATGAGACGTGCTTATCTTTATTACCTATGAAAAAAAGCCTTCTGTTTTGCTTCTGAGTAATGTTATTTTATTTTTACTCTGCAGCTCATGAAAAATCCTTCCACGCCACAACGTTTTCGTTTACCTCTTCTATATGATTCAGTGAGTACCTCTTTCACTATTGCATTTTGTTCTTTCCTCAGCTTGCCAGATCAATTCTCTTTTTCTTTTCAAAATCGTAGTGCCAAATAGGTCAAAGCAACGCACGATAGGAAGCTCCAAAACTGAATGATATAAGATTTATGTTTGGACTAAAAGATGTAAAGATTCAATGTCCCATCTATATGCAGATGTTCGATAAAGTAATGCTGGTGATTTTGGTATAACATGTTTGCTCCTAAAGACAATTAAAAAAGGTTGACATGAAAAGAAGATGTTTATGAGTGGGATCTAGATTGCTAGTGAATATTCGAAGGCGTAATCGCTCTTTTCTTTTGTTTTTGTTTTCAGTCATGAGTTTGACGCAGCTTCTTGTTCCTTTTTCCTTTTGGTTTTGAATATTGCTTCATTGCAGTTTTAGATTAGTTCCCTCCTGCTCAGGTGCTAAATTCTAGTGAAAAAAAGAAAAGAGAAGCTAGTCTATAGGTATCTGTTCTACCATTTGGTTGGGTAGATAATACTCCATTCCCCGTGGCTTAATACATGAATCTTAGTTCATATCAAATTGGCGATGATTTATTATGTGAGACATTTGTGCTAAAGTCTTTCAAACGACAGTTACCTAGTGGGTTATATCTGTGATGGTCGGGGAGGGTTTGACAATCTATTTATTTAGATCAGGTTGAAAAGTCCACCATGCTTTCAAATTTATGTGTATTAATAGCTGGTGCATGCTTAATCTTTGACCTCATCTCCCTTTCTTCATTTTCTTTCTGCACAGTTGAAATTGTTAATGTGGCAGGAGCTACCATCGCTTAATGTTTCTCAAACTCAGCTTCTATTGAATAAACTGCAAGAGTTGTCCATGGCAAGATTGAGGCCAGACATTGTTGATGCTGATTTGCCATCTGATGCCTTAAGCTCTGTCAGGCTGGCACTTGCCACTAACCTGGGTCGTGCAATCCTTGAAGAGTGACTCGTGGTATCTTTCCGACATGCCTAAAGTACTATATTAGTCCCCTCTTTCCTCTTTAGTAGTCTGTTTCGGGAGTGTGGTTAACTTCTGAAAATGGTACCACTTTACCATTGCTAGAAGCAGAAATCGGAATCTGCACTAGCCGTTTTTTAATTTGTTTCTTTGCTTGAAGTGGTAAACATGAAAAGCTACATATGTGAAGCTGGCACTGCATAATGAAATGGTCTGGCCCCCTCTGAGCCACTTCAATCTCCTACATGCTGCAGAGCTAGACAGATGGCTAATCTGTCAGAAGCATTCGGATGAGAACTTTGGGCAATGGAAGACTAACCATAGCTCGACAAGAGTGAAGCTGACTATAGGAATAAGGTTTCTTGTGCTGCCCTACTTAAGAGATCCTTTTAATTTATCTTTTTCTTTTTGGAGAGCGGGGGTGGGGAAGGGTACGAAAATCCCTGTTGCCTGGTAAAGCGTTTGAGATAGAACTCTACAAAGTTGTGTTATTGTTCCTAGTTGGGCTAGTTTTTATAAGATCAAGAAAACTGCAACATACTCGGTGAAGGCTGCAACAGTATGCGTTACATGTGACTTGCAACTGATTTTCAACCCTTCTCTGCGCCTAAAATGAAACCATATATTTAGAGGGTTGGTCAGTTGTAATAATCATGTTCTATATTTGTGTTGGCCATTTATTTCACATGCCCTATCAATATCCTAAAGTGTTATTTGGTAGTGGTATTGAAACAATAATTCCAACATGAAGTGTTTGGTCGGAGGCAAGGTTAAACCAACACATTTGGTTAGCCGTACTAAATAATACATGCATTACATTATCCGGGAACTTGTGTAGTCTTGAGCTTTTGTAGTCTTATACTATTAAATGCAAGGTAGAATATGAAATATTAAATTATTTACAACGCTTTATTGTCAGTAAGCTAAGGTCATTCTCATTGATAATGTCCATCTAATTAAATTATTTCATGTATTACATTTCATTCGTTGTTAATTATTACATAACAATTAATTCAGCGCCACTTTTGGAATAACCATTGCATTCTAATCATAGGGAACCAGAGGGGCCACTAGGATAAGAATAATATTTTTGGGATATTACATGTTTGTTTTATCTTGCGTTTGGTAATGGATAATAATTAGTTTGAATTATCCTATCAGTTTAGTATAATTGAAATTAGAATAGATAGTTTTATGAGATATCCTTGCCTTTTCACCCCACCAATCGAACGATACGACCTGGAAATTTTGAGAACAATATTCAGAGAATAAGCATTTCCTTGGAATTATTTTATAATTGCATTTTATACTAGATTTTAAAATAATTAATAAAGTTAATGTTATGTGATTAAAGTTTAAGTTGTGAAAACAGCTTCTTGTAGAAATGTAAAGTAAAATTTTATGTAAACGATCTTTGTGGTTTGATTTTTTTTGCATTGACTTTTTTTTTTTTTGAGATTTTATAGTGTCTTAAGAGACGCAAGGTAGTACTTCTCAGACCAAAAAATATTAATAATAGTGAATGTTTCCCTTGAATGGGTTAAGTCTTTAGGTTTTTTTTTTTTTTGTCGTTTAGCAAGTAAGCTTTATTTCAAATTTGCATGTTTTTTCTTTTAAATTGATGACACAAGTTAAATGGACACTGAAGTCAACTTTTGAAATATTATGATAAAAAAAATATAAACTTCTGTCATACAAAAATATTATTTATTGGAAGAGATGAAAATCAAAAACCAACAGAAAATTTGGACAGAAGTGCAAATGACCTCGAAACATATTTGTTCTTGCGTAAACCACACCACCATATAAAACACACCACTATTGAGGTTAATTTTAATTTGTACCATATTTTCTTGAACTTTGAACTCAGTTTACTTTTTGATGACTTTGGATACACGTTAATGTGTTTGATACGTGTTGATGTGCCGATATAAATTATAGCTTAATACATGTTAATGCACGAGAGAAATTTATTCATTTAATACACAAAATATATTTGTACATACGGTATACATGTGTCTATGCAATATATAATGTATCTAATCTACATTTGTTAATTACAGCGGCTGAAAATATGATACATTCATCAAATTTTATCTAGTCTATTTATTTATATGTATCTACTATTAATTTCGTGTATCTGTGCATAGACATATGCTTAAAAAAAGGAGGAGAAATATAGATGTTATATGTATCACATATTAATTATATGTATTTAACATATCATATGTGTCTCGCATTTATATGTACCTTTGCATAAATACATGCTCAGTAGAAGAAGAAAGAGAAAAAGTAGTAAAATAAAAGTTTTTAAACATGTAATATACCTCAAATATAATATTTATTCAAAGAAAATTCGTGAATTTGGACATCAATTTCATTTAGGATTTAAATCAAACACATTGTAAGTATAAATTTTATCTTCTTTTTTTTTTTGACTAAAAAGCCCGTAGGTTGTACGCCAGTCATACGTAAAACCCATTTTGTACACATTTGATACCTACAAAATTGAAAGGTATTTCAATAATCAAGCTACAAGAAAAGATGCAATAAAAGTTTGTGAATTCAATTCCAAAGGAAAAGTAAAAGATTTTTACAGACAAAGACGCCCTTAATATGATTTCACTTGGTTTCTACAATTTTTAACAGAACCAATTCAAATGCCATTTAATAGCAGTAACTGTGAATTTGGCCACCAAATTTGAGGGATGTAAAAGATGTATCATGGAAAATAATAATAAAAATGGTATTTTTAAAAAAGTAAAGTCATGCGATGCATCCTATGAATTTTTTATGTTTTCTCATCTTATTAAGCCAAAAATATCTGACTAATTGTTTAGAATAACATTATTAATATTTAGCCATACCTCTGTAGGTTTTGCTCAATAACACTCCCTTTTCTATTACACTTATCTCCCTTATTTTATTTTTTTCAAATAATTCCTTTAACCTAATATAAAAATGTGTGACCTGACTAAGTAGACGTTTGACCCTGATTTTTTTTTATTTTTTTCTGAAATTGTAAATTTTAAATAAAATTTTGGAATTTTTTTTGAAAAAGTGAAAACAAGTTGGAGTTTAAATTTTTATTTTTAAAATTTTTTCTTTAAAAAAATATTTAAATTTTTTATTTACATATAAATAAATCTCTTTAAATTATATTATATTTTTTAAATTTCTTTTAATATATGTTTCTAAAAATATATATAAATTCTAAACGTTTATTGCAAAAAAATATGACAATTTCAAGTCCAACTTCAACTTCAAAAAATGTTATTTTCATGACCAAACGGCCCTAAATTGCCCTTCCTAATATAGTTTTTGTTTTATTAATTCTATAAACATTTCTAAAACTTCACTTATATAAACTGTTTCGTTTGATTGGAATTCGAATTATCATGTCTGGTTTTCTTTTTCGGTGTAAAATGGCAGTGTTGTACAATATTTACCTTCCATATCATTATTAACTTACTGTCTTGAAATGGTACACACAGATCTATTTAAATTTTAAAGACAATGATAAGGAATTCTTTTCCATAAGGGTTTAATAACATTACAAAGAACGTGGCAATTTCGAATTGAACTTTTATGAGGAAGTCTTCACAGAAAGTAGCACGGCAGATGGCGGACGTTGATTATAAATTGAATTGAGCAAGTAATAGAGAGAAACTTGTGAGTGGTAGCAGAGGTAAGACTTTTGGGACGTCCTGGTACCATATCGATCCGGTTTAATTGAGATGGGACGAGATAGGTTCAATCAAGTCACACAACGAAATGAAATTGAAATTTTGTTCATTTATTTTGGCATCGGTTCTTTCCTGGTTCATTCCGGTCTATCCTGGTTTGGTCTGGTCTGTCCGATTTTTTTAAAATAATCTTTTTTAAGGGTAATGACTATATAGCCATCGGGGATCGTTACCCAACAACTCCTTTGAGCCCCTAGCCCTCCCTCACCCCAAACCCCTTTGACCCCAACTCTATAAATATCTTTCCCTTCACATTTTATTCACAAAACATTCAATTTTTTCATTCTCTCTCAATTTTCAATTCTCAATCTTTCTAATCTTTGTTATTATTTTATAATGGAAATATAT
>JBDJHY010000106.1:9616649-9627816 GCA_039654485.1 Withania somnifera | reverse complement strand
GGTTCAGTGTTTGTTGATATTATTAATTGATATTTCTTCCGCTGAGTGTGAGTGAGTAGAGTTGTGCATGATCTAAGGGTCCACCCAAGGCTACTAAGGCAACTTAGTGACTAAGGATGCAGGTCTCTCCTAGGGGGTGACTCCGGGGCATGCGAGCTTTATAATCACAAGCTTATTCATGCACACATAATCAAGCCAAACAAGTGGCCAATCGTAGTTTATCCAAATTTTGTTATACAAATTACAGTTTGATAATCAATAAAATTTATCAACCTCACAATTTCTTCCAACACATGATATTATTAATCCGGGTTTATAGTTGCATAACACATAATGTTTCACCACTACTCACATTAGTCTTATTCAAATTAAGAGCACATAAGAGTAAAAAACACATATACAAATAGGCCGTCGTCACATATAAAATTTCTTTTTGTTAATTTAGATTTTATCCATCCGAACATCACACCAAAGGAAAACATGCTTTCTCCCATAAATTTTACATAGTATATACGATTCACTAATCAAAATATACTACTCATTAAACCATAACTTACGTAGACATCATGCTACTACCATGAATGCATGCAAACTGGTTCACATTAGTTTTTCTTTTTGTCAAGCCTCGAACTGCTCTTGTTCTAACAATAAGTACAAGACAAAAATCATTTACACATAAAATTATTCCTTGAGAAATTCAACTCCACTAGTTGTAATCCGTTTCATACCCTAGATCTTCAACTACGGATTTTCAATCAAACACTTATGCCAAATTCTCATAATCCATATTTAAGGCAATAATTCTATGTTAGGAAGTGTTAATTAACAATGTAGGATCAAATTTAGATGACTTTACATTTACGTATAAACTTCCTATAAACATTATAAACATTCAACATCTGTGGTTCTAACCCACAAATTCTCCTAAAGATGAATTGTTATGATTCTATGATAAGAAAAAATTACTAAGTGTTTGGAAAAAGAATTTAGCTTACCTCAGCAAAGAAAATCACCTTAACCATTAAAAAATCACCCTACAATAGTCTAGGGTAAAAAAATTGAGTTTTATGAAATAAAACTCAAAAAGGACACTTAAATGGAAAAAACTTGTGGTGACTACAGTAGTGACTATTGGTTGCAGTGGCAGTCAACCATCCACTGTGGTGGTCCTCCAGCTAAAGTGTCCATCACTATGACAATTCCCTGGCCTCTACAGTGACTAGGATGACTGCTGCGGTAGTCACCTTAGAACAGTGAGCTCGCTTTAGAACTGGGACTTTCCTCAACTCACAACATAATTTTCAATTTTTAGACAACGCAGGTCAAACCTAATACGGTAACTCTCATAACCGGAGTTCTAGAAATATGTTTTCCTTTCGAAAGTTGCTACGAAAAGTTAATTCTGTCTACTATCTATCTTTGAACATTAATCCACCGTACACTAAACCATCAATCACATTCATCCTCAAACTCACAAGACTATATTTGTAGCAAAGACTATCTCACCTTAAGATTTTACCAACTCTCATCTTAGAAAAATTTCTAGCAGAAAACTTAGCCCTAAGCAACAAAGACAGGACAGGTCGTTAGACTAAGACAGTACATTGATAAATCTCAAATCTCCATGTTTTTTTTACAAATAAATATTTAAGATTACCAACTTATATATAGATTCACTAGTCAACAATAATAATTATTTATTTTTTAATATTATTTTTTCATATGGTATGGATAGTCTCTTCAGGCTGAGTATGTAGTCATTTTTAGTTTTTGTTTTAAGATGGTTATTTTTTTTTTATAAAATATAAATTTATAGATCAAATTTTATATATTAAAAAGTTGAATTTGAAATTCAAAAGCATGATCTTTTGTAAATTTAAATTCTATTCATATTAGGTCAGAGTTACGAGTTGGTCATTAATATTTTTTTTTCAATTAGCATCTTTAATTGATTTACATAAAATTAGATAATTGCATTTCATTTTATATACTCAAGTTAAATAGTAATGCACTGAAATCATCGGTGTAAGGATACTAAGACTTTATTTAAAAAATTATTTAAGACTTAAATTGACATACTTCTAATTAAACCGCTTGATTTAATATTTTGTATTCAAAATTAGTCTAACTCTTACCTAAATGACATTAATAATAAAAAAATTAACATGACATGACAATTAGAATTTCTTAATTATAACTAGATAGCTTGTAGAAAAAAAAGAATTTCAAAACCAACTTTAATGAAATATTCACAATACTTAAATGATCATTTAAAGTTTTTTTCTTTTTTAAATGACTTTAATTAAATCTTGTTAATACTTAAATGATCATCTGAGTAAATTTACTAGTTAAATGTAAAAGGCAAGATATAATTCATTTAGGCAATTAGATAGCGCACAAAACAACAAAGTGGTATTTGATTGGCCTAGTTGGGGCTCTTTTTTCCATAGCTAAGCCTGATACCCGCAGCGAGGCCATAGGCAGTATCATGGCATACGCTCAAAACTTCATTGCATCTCTCTTCATCTCCTTCACCTTCGTCTCCACCTCTTTCTCTCAATCTATTTTCGGTATTTCCCCCCAATTATTAGACCTTTTTGCCATCAATCGCCTGTTCAGCCACCACAAGATTCCCAATGACAATAATGCTTTGTACTGTGATAGCTGGCGCTTCACTGTGGATACTAATGACGCTGGTGTATGGACTTTGGTCCCTGAAAAATGCACTGCTTATGTTAAGGATTACATGACCGGCCATCGTTATTCTTCAGATTCAACTGCAGTGGCTGATCAGTCACTAGCGTTTGCAAATACCGTTAAGGTTTCAAATGATAGAATGGATGCTTGGATCTTCGATATTGATGAAACGCTGCTGTCCAACCTGCCCTACTATGTCACTCATAGCTTCGGGTGATTCCACTCACCAAAATTATTACTCCCTCTATGGCATAGTTGGAATTTCGAGATTCATTGATGTGAATCTGGATATGGAAGCTTTAAGTTTTTTTTTTTTTTTTTTTGCAATAAAATTTATAAATTTGAAAACTATTAGTATACATTAGAATAATTAGTAAATTAAAATATTTAACCCACATATAAAAGAATTCTGAAGAAGGAAAGGCTTAATTGACTTTTGAATTTTCAAACCCTGCCACATAAATTGGGACAGAGGGAGTGCTTTCTTTCTTTTTGCTGCATTTTCTCTTTTTTCCATATGCATTGGGCTACTCTGGGATGCTTGGATTCTTTCGTACCAATAGAAAATGATACTGGAATGATTCTTCATCAAATCCTTTTTGTTAATAATTTGAACAGGATCTGTTTCTGAATAATTTCTGCTCTGCTTTACTGCTGTTGGTTGACTTTGGCTTGTTAAAAACTTGCTTATTCTGGGAATATCATATATATGACTTGGGGAAAGATAGCATTTACCATTAATTCACATCAATAGCAGCTAAGTTTTAGATGACAATAGGGCGAGTTGGGGCAGGTTAAGACGGGGCAAGACTCGACAAATTTTAACCTGCCCTGCCCCTTTTAGAATATCCCCAATAATTTGACCTGCCCCTCCCAGCCCCACTAAGCCCTACCTCTCCCTGCCCCTACTTCCATTGTATGCTGCACTTGAGGAGAAACATGTAGTTCTTTTTCAGTAATCATTACCGGAACAATTCCTCATAATAACATTTGTAACGGCAGGGAAATTGCTCCAAGGATCTACACTACAGGATCAGAAAAATCAACTACAACCAGCACTAACTACAAGACAAAAAATCCAAAAGAAGAAGTACTAAAGCAGGATTTCTCCTAACTGTTGGTTGCTTTGTAGTTACACTAGTCAATTTTACATGGACTAGTGTCCAAGAATGACCCTTGTACATACTGCGAGTATTGGCAAACAAAGTATCAGAGCTGCTAAAAAATAATGCACATTTACTTCCAACTTTCCACGTAACATGTTTAAGACCACAAAATTAAAGGACGTTTTGGTACGTTTTAGATATCTTTAGTTTAAGAAAATAAAATTTAGAAGTATTTCTTACTTTCTTAACTTTGTAGCTAAATTAGAAATCAAACAAAAAATTAAAAAATGGAGGGAGGGAGTATACAAACTTGTCCAGATTCCGGTAGTAGTTCAATCCTCCAGTGAAGCCTGTTTTGTTTAATTTCTCAGCATAATAATGCACATCTTCCTCTGTTAGCCGTCAGGGTAATGTCACTGGTGACTGCACAAACTTTGCCAACAGAGGAAACTCATTAACTGTCCTGCCCTATTTAAATTTTAGCAAATTTAATTTTACTCCTCCTGGCCAAGCCTTTCCCTCCCCTGTCTCATTAAGAGCTTTCCTGCCCCGCTCCACCATACCCTGCCCCAATTGCCATTCCTAAGATAAGTAGTAACAGATACTCCCTCCGGACCACTTTACTTGTCATCCTTTATAAAATGGATGATGCATAATACTTGTTACTTCAGAAAATCAAGACGTAATTAGTTGCGTCTTTCCACATTTTCCCTTAGTCATAAATATGGAGAGGCAAAAGGAAGAAGTATTAAATAGAGAGGAGTAATAAATAAAGATAATTTGGTCAAATTATCCTCTACTTAATGCTCTTCTTAAGTGGTGTGCAAAAAAAACACGACAAGTAAAGTAGTAAGGAGGGAGTAAGAAATCCTAGTGCAATCATGTTATTAGATATGTTTTTTTAAATTCTTCTTGTGCTTGTAAATATATTTGCGACTTGGAACTAAGATTTTGATAATTAACTCAAAAGGCTGAATTTTCCAATTTGTTGGTTTTGCTTTAAAGATCACACGTCTTGTGGAGAAGTGATAATTTCCTTGTTCTCCCTTCATGTCCCATCTTCCTTTGTTAAGAAAAACTTATATACTTGTTGATCTAAATGTTTTCATCATGCCATATTGAATTAGATTGTCAGATGTACCAAAATATACGAAATATCTTTTTTATTTTTGGGGTGACGATGAATCCAGTAACTCTTGGTTGATCATCCGCTTGTACTTTACAAGTATCCTGGGTAAGATAAAGGTTTTCTCTAAAATTAGTGTGTGCATGCATATCTGAATCTAACCTCAACAAAGTAATGTGACAAAACTTGGCTCTCACTCCTTCGCCATGCCATAACCTTTGTTTATCAATAAAATACTCAAAAGGAACAATCTATTGGTTTCCATGCGAACACTAGTTTTAGACTCTCAAGATCTCCAATTCACGGATTTCTTTTATGGGTAAAATCTTCAAACAGTTCAGCCATTTGGACAGTTTGAGCTGTATTTTTTTGCAACTTTATGCAGTAGCTTGTCTTATTATCTATTTCTTTGCTCAGGCAAGCCTGATAGGGCTTCAAGGAGAAAATTAGACTCCATCGATGCAATTAGTAGACTTAGTTGCAGTCCCTTAAAGCTAGCCTAGAAAATTTTCATCTTGTTGAAACTTGAAAGCAGGTAGTAGTGAACTTATATCCAAATTGTGTTTTACTGTATAAGCACGGAGATTTGAGTTTCCGTTGTTCTTATTTCTATTTGGATTTTCCTAAATCCTAGAATAAGAATATAATTTGATTAATTTCGTATTTTTTTTACTCCGAACCTAAAACAGTAATGGTTTGAGAGGGTGGCTTGAGATGAAAGCCCAAGCTTCTTTCTGTGTTGAAAGTAGACTAGTATTTATCCAGGATCAAGGCATATACTGCATCTGGTCAAGGTGTAACATGCTTGAAGTTTCCAAGAAGTATATTTTTCTTCAACTCGTTTTCTGTACCTGGCACTTTTCCTACTATCTATTTTGGGGAAAGCTTTAGGGATACTCCATTATGCCTCTTTGGCCAATTAATCATAAGATGGAAGATTATTCACCACTTGAGGTGAACTTTATAAGCAACCTGAAGACAGCTAGTTTAGCCTGGAAAACTTGGTATTCCATTTAAGAAAGAAGTATATAATACAACTTGTATCTGTTGTTGAGGATTACTCTGTTTTAATGCTTGCATAGATATTCCAATTTTGTAACTGTTTATATAAAACCCAGATGTAAAGTGAAAGTTTTGTTGAAGTTTAAACCCCTTGGTTTCAATGTTCATGAGGTTGTGTTATTTGAAGTTGACTTCCATGTAATACTGCTACCCAAGAAGATTCTAGTTTATTTAGTGTAGTTTAGTTTACACAGGAGAGTCAGCTTAGATGTTCTGATCTAAAGTAGATTGCACTTTGTGGACTTTTACTTGCTAGTGGCATTCTGATCATACAACTCAATTATTGTCCACGGCGATATTTGTTCTCGTGCCTTGGGCAGGTGCGGAATAATTTGATGGTGGAAAGAATTAATTACCTGCTGAAGCAGTTGTCAGTTGGTTTTCCTTTAAGACAGCCTTTAAACTATTATGCTTTAGAAGTAAGAATTTATACAGCCTGGTGTGGTTAATAATTATTTAAAAATTGGATTTTATTTGGTTTCGTCAATCTCCTTTTTTTTTAATCAGGTTGGTTTCATCAGTCTCAAAACTAAACTGTAGAAGTTATATTGTCCTGCCATAGAAATTCTATAATTCTAGAAACTGCAACAACTGAGAGGATCCTCTTTTTTTTAGCCAGTTCATGTTCAAGTTGATGTTTATGGTAAAACTGGGAATGGGATTTTAATTACCAGAAAAACTGTAGCTTTATTTTACTGCTTCTCGTTCAGAGTTCAACTTATCTGCTTTCTTGGTTTTGAGTACTGGATAAACTATGCATTACGAAAAGTTTGGATAAACTGAGGGTGAGAATGGTCTAAGTCTTATCCTTGTTTGTCAGGAACAGAAGAAAGTGTACCTAGAAGAAAGTGTGCCTCTGGTAGACTTTTGATGCTTTTGTATTTGAAGTCTAGTAGATGGTGCTGCTAAAAGATTGTTTTAAAGTGTACATAAGCCCTGAAATTAGGTGCAACGTAGTCTGGACGCCTTGCTTCACTTGGATTGTGTTCCACAAGGTACTAAAGTATCTGTCTTGTCACGCATGAGCTCAGTCTTAAGGAAGGAAGTACTACTCAATAAATACATAAATTATATGCTAATTGTGAAGAAGACCTTATAAATGAATATTTAGTGACTAAGAGTGGGAAGCTAAGAAATTTTTTCTTGAAAGCTAGTCAAAAGTTTTAATTAGAAGCACCTAAGGGAGTGGTTTAGTGGTCAATGAAGTGGGTTGAGAATCTGAGTTCTTAGGTTCAAATCCCAGCAGAGATAAAAACTCTAGGTGATTCTTCTCATCTGTCCTAACCTTAGTGGATAGAGTTAACTGGTATCTGTTGCTGGTGGAAGGTGACAGGTATCCCGTGGATTTAATTGAGTTGCCCGAAAGTTGGCCTAAACACCACTGTTATAAAAAAAAATGAACAACCTTAAAATTGCATCTCGGCATCAAACAAAAATCTTATAATGATTTCTGAACTTGATTGTTATTGTAGTGTATTTCACTAACTTAGTTTTTTTCAATTTCTCTGTCCATGTAAATGTTATTGTATATATGTTTATAGTTTTTCTCTGGCTTTAGATATGTAAATTTTTACTTTCTCCTGATTTGCAACTTTCTCATTAAAACTCCCACTTTAATTATGCTATCCAACTTAAGCTCCTATAGACATTACTTTTCTATGATTCCTCTCTTACAACACTAGTTGAAGATCCACTTTGCCGTCAAATGTGATTTCTCTGTGGTTCTTTATTGTTACTGTGTTGTTCTCTGGTTGATCACATTTTGCTGTTGTGTGTAGATCAGAGGTCTTTGATGAAATCGCCTTTGACAAATGGGTGACTGAAGCTGAAGCTCCTGCTATACCTGCAAGTTTAAAACTGTACAAGGAGCTACAACTGCGAGGATTTAAGATATTCTTATTGACTGGTCGGAGTGAATATCAAAGGAATGATACAGAAAAGAATCTGGTGCATGTTGGATACAAAAATTGGGAAAGGCTTATTTTGAGGTATTCAAAAAATTCTTTATTTTTTCTTTGAGAAGGCAAGGTGATTTTGTTGATGAACCATCACTAATGGTGTACTACTCCAACTGTATAACATTACCATAAAACAAACCCCAAAAGCATGCCCCAGCTAATCTTGTAATGATTCTAACATTGTAAAATCCATTCAGCCTCATTTACATGTTCAAATCTACACAAAAAACAAAAAAATAATATACATTTAGCCTTCATCTTGTGAATTAAGTTGGCACGATCTTCGAAACACCTCAATTTCTCTCATATACAAGCAGGTATAGTATTCCACCATAGTAGGTTCCTCGTCCTATTTCCTTTTCGGGTCCACCGTCTCAACAACTCAGTTATGTTTCTAGCATAATCCACCGCAACAACAACAATTGCATGCCCAGTGTAATACCACAAATGGGGTTCGAGGAGGGCAGTTTGTGAGCAGACCTTACCCCTACCTTGAAAGGTAGAGAAGTGGTTTCCGATAGACTCTTGGGTCAAGAAAAAGTATATCAAAGAAGATTCGGAAAAGAAGAACGGAAGTGAAGTGAAGAAGCTATGACAAAATACTAAAAATAACATGACAAATCATTCTGAAAAAAAAAAATAAATTGTAACTACAATAAATTAATACCCTAATCGTAGTACAAATAATAAATAGTAACAGAATTTGAAGACCAAGAAACTATGAGAGTACTACAACTACTACTATGGAACGATAAATGAGACAATACTCAATTATCTACTAGCCTTCTATCCTAATTCGTGTCCTCCATAGTCTCCTATTTGAGGTCATTCCGCAGTAAGTTGAATTTGTGTTATGTCCTATTTAATCACCTCTCTTGATACGGATCAATATATGAGGCGCACAAAAATAAGGGAGAAAGAAACAAAGAGAAAAAAATATGCGGAAATTTACAATAAACTCACCGGTTTATGAACAACAAGGGACTGATTACCCTCACCTTTCAATCGAACCTGTGAATCACTATAAACTCCAAACACGCAATCAGCGGAAAACCGAATTTGAATCCACAAATGAAAAATCCTTCGATTGAATGTTTAAAAGAAGTTATCTAGCAACCGAGGGAATCCATCCTCACTTATGCACTACAGTTACGCCAAATTATGTCTAAAACCTATGCTAAGCTAAGAACTAATCTCTCAAGGAGTTCAAATATTTCATCAATTTCTAAATGAAAATTACTGCAAACTCTAGTATTTATAGCTATTACAAGTTTGCAATAATGACACTTTGGCCCCCAAAGTCTTGGCATCTTCACAGCAACCCCCAAAGTTCTGGACTCTTCAATTAGGCTCATCATGTTCTGGAATCTTCACATCTTGCAACTCACAGGCTTTCCATAGATTGAATGTCCTTTGAAATGGCCTGAAAAAGGCATCCCAAACATCTCTCTTTTGCATGGTCGCTTGTAATGCTTGCAGCTTCTTTGCCTGACTCTGTGTGAAAGGCCGGGACGGGTAGGTGATATCCATGCTCGTATCATCCTCTCCTTCTTGAAATGGATTAGTCCCCGAATCCATGCTTTCACCTACACCGCAAGGAGACAGTCAGTAATATTAAATACATCATGTACATCATACTCACCTTGCAGATCAAGTTGGTAGGCATTGTCATTGATGCGCCGGAGTACTTGGAATAGACCGTCCCCTCTAGGGCTTAGCTTTCCTTTGCGTTCGTGTGGGAATCTCTCCTTTCGAAAATGTACCCACACCCGATCGCCTGGCTGAAAAATCACCATCCTTCTGCCTTGGTTTTTCTTTTGGGCGATTCTGGTATTGATTCTGTCAAGAGCCACGTTCACCTGAGTATGGATTTTTATTATCTCAGCTGCCCGCTTCTCTACATCTAGATTATCACAAAATCACTAGACAAAGGGATTAGTGTAAGAGGCAATAAGGGATTATAACTAAAGCAAGCCTCAAATGGAGTCATATTAAAAGAGGAATGAAATGACCTATTGTATGCAAATTCAACTAAGGGGCATTCGCTCCTCCCAAGAAGTTGGTTTACCTTTAATAACACAATGCAACATATTACCAAGTGTCCTATTTACCACCTCTGTTTGACCATCAGTTTGAGGGTGACAAGAAGTAGAAAACAATAGCTTGGTACCAAGTGCACCCCACAAACTTTTCCAGAAATAGCTAAGGAATTTAGGATCCCTGTCACTAACAATAGTCTTGGGTACCCTATTAAGTCTAACAATATTAGCAACAAACAAGGATGCCACATATGGAGCATCGTCGGTCTTATGGCAAGGGATGAGATACGACACTTTTAAGAACCTATCCACAACTACAAAAATACTATTATGACCTCCTTTAGTCCTAGGAAGTCCCAACACAAAATCCATGGAAATATCAAACCAAGGCCCACTAAGAGTGGGAAGGGACGTATACATACCTGGAGCATGGCTTGTTGATTTAGCCTGTTTGCAGCATAGACACTGTCCACATAAGTGCTCTATATCTCTCTTCATCTTTGAAAAATAGAACTATTCAGCCAGTATATCAAGAGTCTTAGCGACTCCAAAATGACCAATCATACCTCCACTATGGGCTTCTCTCACTCCTGAGCTATAGGGCACACAAATTTGTCCATATTTAAAGAAGAACCCATCAAGCAGCTAGAACCTGTTAACGTGGTTTCCTTGACTAAGGTCCAGGTAAATGTCACCGAAGTCGGAGTCCATAGGGTAGAACTCCTTCAAGCTTTCAAAACCCATTAGTTTGGACACAAGAGTGTTGACCAAGACAAACCGTCATGACAGAGCATCCGCCACTACATTGTCCTTACCATTCTTATAATGGATCATGTAAGGAAATGTCTCAATAAACTCCACCCAATTTGCATGTCTCTTATTCAGCTTTGACTGACTCTTGAGGTGCTTTAACGACACATGGTCAGTTTTTATCATGAACTCTTTATACCATAAATAATGTTGCCAGTTTTCCAATACCTGCACAAACGCATAGAGTTCCTTGTCATAGGTAGAGTAGTTCAAGGCAGCCCCCTTAGTTTCTCCCTAAAATAGGTTACGGGCTTGCCTTCTTGCATCAAAACACCACCAATACCAACCCCTGAAGCATCACATTCAATTTCGAACATCTTCTCAAAGTTGGGAAGTTGAAGCAATGGTACCGAACATAAAATAGACTTC
>JBDJHY010000106.1:9524540-9544339 GCA_039654485.1 Withania somnifera | reverse complement strand
AACTCTATTTCCAAAATATATGGAGATCAAGTAGAAAAGGTAAAACCAAAGAAAAACAGGTAAAAATTAGACGTCAAGCTCACCCTGAATCTCTAAATTAAAATGTAAACTGCACGAACAACTAGTTGTGGCCACAGTTTGGAACCTGTACTCGAATTTGCATATGTGCAAGTGTAGTATGAGTATAATCTGCCAAAGCAACCCGTACCCAGTAGGCTTCGAGGGCTCTAGGCACATAACAATAATTGTTCTAAATAACGGAATACAATAAAGAGTCACAGAATCCAATAGCACAACAAGGGAAGCTAGCTTCTCAAATAGGAATCAAATACAAGTAGACATGTATCGCTAGCTAATCACATAACAGGATCTCTAACATCATCATACCTCACATCCCAATATCAAAACCTCAAGGGTCTCAACAGTCTAGCATCTCGTGCATCATATCAATAGTATCATCAAGCCCTTCTTGACAAGTCAAGGTGTATAATGTTTGTATATCATCGTATCACCAAGAGTCCTTAACAAATCGAGTACCATTGTGTTTCCATAACAGATAGTGCCATAAGTGTCAAAAAGTTGTACTCATTATCGTACGATAATGGACTCAAGTCCCAGCGGCTATACTCACTACCAAATGGAGTCGGTCTCAAGTACTAGCATTAATTAGTCAAAATCATATTTCCTGGTACAAGCTATAAGACCTGGGCTAAAACGGGTGAAAATAGTATTACCTAGTGCTCGATACTAAGCCGAGTCTGAAACAGTAAAAGATCATTACTTATATTATTATTATTATTAAAAATTGCCATTTATTGCATTATGTCATTATTCATCTTTGCTATCAAAATCATCCTCTAGCCATCATGGCTCAATACTCAGGTGGTGATACAGACCCAACCCCAATGCACTTTCATTGGAGCTATAGGTCCAATCTCTCGTGTCATGAATGCACAACACATCAATAAGTATACATATAAAATATGATCATGTAATATCAACCTCTTATGCCCTGCATAAGTATCTATAGCCAATTTCTAAATCACAGGCACCATATCAATTGATTAGAAAGATATAAATATCAACATGGAACGGACGAATAAATGCTACAGAATCACTATATCCACCTAGATACCCAACCCATGAATGTTATTTAGTACAATTATTAAAGTTATAAGACCAGAGATAGCCCAATAGAGCCTACATGTCGTCCGACGATAAGGGGCTAAAAGTTCACGAATAGTTCTCCGACTGATATCAAAAGGTCTCCGAAAGATCTGAAACTTATGCCAAAGTATTCTATATGTTAATATGAGTCTAACAATATATTTTATGCTAAGTTATGGACTGGGCCTAAAACGAGCTTGTGGGGCCCATTCTCCAAAACTAAAAATAAACTTTACTATGGGGTCTCCAACGTCATTAGGAACTCGTGATCCAAAATTGAGCACAATTCGAATGCTGAAAAGGCTTCAAAATAGCCCAAGAATATTTGACATTAACAGCGTTAAAGATTCAATGTTTATGGTTTGAGCGAAGAAATTACGATGTATTAATAATCCTAGAAGCAATATATACTTTAATAACAAAGAATTACTCAAACATATATGGGTTATGGCATAATTCTACTAATTTCAACATGTGGGGTCCATCAATAGAGGAACTGATGAATTTGGAGAATAAAAAGGAAGAAGACTTACCCGAAAATGTGATGGAATCAAAGAACAATATCGCGGAAATATTTCCTAGCCTTGGAATGATGTTTGGGAGAGGTTTCTCACCCTAGAACTGAAGAAATCATGATGTTTTTTTTCTACTGGAATTGTTAGAATTCCAATATGACACTCCAAACACCAATTTATCACTCAAGCTGCATTTTAGTCCTTAGGCTTAACTAAATTCTACAAATTGGCCTAAATTGCAAATGAAAACTCTAAACTACATATTTAAGGTCAATCTTGACTTTGTTTGGCATTCTGGAGCTAACGGAACTGTAGTAATTTAATTTCAAGCTCATCTTGAAGGAAAGTTGACTTTTGTCAATGAGTACTTAGTTGTATGCTCTAAAATAGGAAATTTGAGATATTTCTAAACCGAGTCACCAGGGATCCGAACTACTGGTCCCAGAAAGTCCTAAATAACTTGGGGTAACTACTGAAATTCTCTAGAACACAAAACATCGCGTATTTATCATAAATGACCATAAGGGTCATTACCAATATCTGTCAAGAATTTTGTCCTGTGTCTTAATTTTTCATAATCTACTTTTTGGGGACTTTACTTAGATATATAATTCATGAAAATGGATTAAAAAAAATACGATATGATTTAAAGTTTACGCAGAATGTTTTTTGTTTTATAAAAAACTGCTTGTATAACTTGAAATCTAAAAATTATTCTTTGATATTTTTACCCGAATCTTAATTTTTCATAATCTACTTGTTTAGGGCTTCTGTTGATATATTATGCATTAAAACTTATTAAACTGAGAAAGATACGAAATTTCTAAGTTTAATGAATGCTTAAGCATTAAAAAATTATTTAATCAAGTCTTGTTTTAATTACTTTACTAAGTCTTGGTTAATAGTATATGGCCTTATATTCATTAAACAGATTCTTATGTCATCTACAAGTTATTTTGGTATAAGTTATCACATTGAATGGTATGCCCATTTTAATTGTTTCATGATTCCTATTTCAGATGTGGCTAAATAGGGACAAACTTGAATTACTCCAAGTGGGAGTTCTCTAAATTGAGCTAGAAGAACACGTTGCCAAAGGACAAGTTTCTAAGGATGTGAAATCATAAGAAATGATGTATCGAGGACAATACAAAATCTATTGAGGAATGAAAGGTCTATACGAAGGGAAATAGACAAGAAATTTAGAGAATATAAGTCCTTTAAGATGTCCCCTAGTATTTTCATGCATGATTTCATTCACTCTCTTTGAAATGAAACATGTTGAACTGTCCAATTACATTACAATCTCATATTCGAAAGCTTTAGCTATTTTAGAAAACTCTCTCTGAGAACCTTGTGGTAAATATTAATTGATATTTATCATGAGATTTAGCCCAATAAACTTTTTAGGATGTACGTAAATAACATTAGGGCAAAGTGGAAACTCTTATATTTTAATTAGCTTGGAACTTGTATTTCTTAATTTTCTTTTTAATATATGAATTATATCTATATACCAATTTATTTCATTTAAATAAAACGAGACTTAAATAAGAGTCTTTATTGTTATAATCATTTAGAGATATTTTTTATTGTTATTAGATATTTAGATAGTGGATGATGATTGAAAACTTGGTGACCATTTCGATTCTATGCTAAATATAAAATTATTATGAAAATTGATTTGCTTGAGTGAGTATATGAACATCTTATACATGTATTAATTAAAGTGTATATTGATGAGTCTAGCTACCTGAAATTGTCTCTTATCACCAGATATGGCATTAAAAAGTATTATTATTGACTTGAATAAAGGAGAGAAACTAAATAGTGACAACTACGACATTTGGAGTCATAAAATATGATCTATTCTAGAAGATAAAAATTCTCTTGAAGGCATGAATTACGTATTAAGTAAATCATAAGAGGGTACTATTGTGCAACACATAAGGGATTTTGAAGCTTACAAATTCAGAGAAAAGACAAATTCTATTGCACGTGGAATTATTATTAGTTCTGTTGTTGATGCCTCATTCATGAACGTGAAAAATTTTCTACTGCTCATGCCATGCGGGCACACTTGCAAAGAACATTTGGAGCTACATCTATGACCCACCTTAGATAGCCGACTATCAAGTTTGATACCTACAAGAAGCGTCACAATCAAACTATCAAACAACACCTTAGGGTGATGTCAAACATGATTGTTTAATTCAAAAGTGTCGGTCATGATTTCTCTGATGAGTAGCAGGCTCAAGTAGTGACTAGGTCCATTTCCAATAGTTGGGAATATATAAAGGTTAATTTAACCCACAATTATAGCATTAGAACCTGTTTGATATTGGTCATTTAGCTGATCCTAAAGTAAGTGGCTTGGTGCTGCTAAAACTACATCAAATGCCTTTGTGGCAGAATTAAGTACTGAAAATTTTCAGGTTGCAAGTGCAAGAAAAATTGGAAAAACAAAGAAAAGGGTAAGGAGACGGAAGAAGGATCCTCCAAGAAAAAGAACAATCCGAATTCCAAGAATGGAAAATAATTTTTCAATAAGAAAGACAAGAGCAAAATGAAGTGTTGTAACTGCCATGTTTTAGGGTATCTTCCTCATGAATGCACTGAGCCGAAAAAGGTAGCCTTTTTAAATGCATCTTAAAGTTCTGCATATGTTTCTAGAACTGCATTACTAACTGAATCTTTTCCTATATGGATTATAGACTAAGGATCCACCGACCATGTGAGGCATGATTGAGAAGTGTATGTGGAATTTCATTTATTTTCAGCTGGAACAAATTATATACACGTAGGAAATAATACAAAACAGAGTCAAACGAAAAGGCACTTGCATAGTGGATTTTCATGGTGGATGACCTTTGATGTTGCATGATATCCTATATACTCAAGAGATTGGTGAAACTTAGTCTTTATGTCTATTATTTTAGATGATGATTTCGACTTATATTTTAGTAGTAACTTTACATTGTTGTTTTATGATTTTGGACTTTGTAATGATTATTTTTCCATTTTAGATTGTAATTCTTTCAACTTATAACTATTATATTGACCGTTATATAATGTCATATTATTCTAGTAATAATGATGTTGATGTTATTAAATGGCATGGGAGATTAGGTCACATAGGGCGAGATCAAAAGAATATATAGGCAAAGAAAAGGCATTTAGGTCCTATATCCAAAATTGACATGCCAATATGTGAAAATTATCTTGCTAGAAAGATTACACGAAAACCATTTGGGAAAGTTAAAAGAGCTGAATTCTTGCTGCAGTTAATTCATTTTGATATCTTCGGTCCAATGAATATAAGGACAAGGTATGTGATTTTATATTTCATTATATTTATGAATGATTTCACGCACTTTGGCTATGTCTATTTGATTTCTCATAAATCCAAACCACTTGAATGCTTTAAAACATATTTGAATGAAGTAGAGAATCAAATGGATAAAAGTATAAAGTCTTTAAAAAATGATAGAGGAGTTTTTTTCAAATCAATTTGAAGAATTATTTACTGAAAAAGGCATTATCATATTATTAACTATTTCTTATACACCTCAACAAACTAGTGTAGTTGAAAGAAGAAATAAAATACTGTTGGGTGTGATAAGGTCTATGATTGCACAAGCAAATTTACCTATCTCTTTTTGGAGAGATGCTTTATTGACTAAAACTACAGATTGAATAAACTACCTTCTAAATCAATAACCCCCACTCCGTATGAACTATAGACTAGTCATAAACCAAAACTTAATGATATACGGCACTGGGGTTGCATTATATATATAAAAGATCATTTTTGTGTGGTCGGAAAACTAAGTCTAAAAGGAAAAAGATGTATCTTTATAAGATATTATGAACACTCTAGAGAATATATGTTCATTGGTGCATTGGAGGATGGAAGTACTATTGAAATTGAATCACGAGATGTCATATTTCTTGAAAATGATTTTTCAAAAAAGGGTGAAATAAAGAAAAGACAACCTTTTTACGATATGTTAAATTTATATGATTAAACTGTATCTTCAAATATGCTTGTTAATCAAATGGATCAAGGATTGATTCATAATCTAGGTACAAGATTATGTAAAAACACCAAAAAAGGAGTACCTAAACAATCTTATGAAATTGAAGATTATCTTTTCTTAGTATCTCCCATAAATTGGATGAACCAAATTCTGCGGTTGAAGCCTTAGTAAGCTTAGAAAAAGATAAATAGGTAAAAGAAATAAATGATGAATTAGAGTCCATGAAAATAAAAAATAAAAATTGGAATCTAGTTGACCTTTCTCTTGAGCATAAATTCTTAAAATCAAACTTAAATTGAATGGGTCAATAGATACATACAAAACATGATTGGTGGCAAAAGGTTTACTTAAGAAACTATAGTAGACTATGAGGAAATTTTTTTACCAGTTTTTAAGTTTACCTCCATTCGATTACTTTTGGATACTTTTGTACGTCTTGATCTAGAATTACATCAAATGGACGTAAATATAGTTTTTCTCAATAGAGAACTAAACGAGAAAATCTAAATAGAACAACCTGTAGGGTTTGTTGTTAAAGGACAAAAAAAGAAATTTTATAGGTTGAAACATCAATTTATGTCCTAAAGAAATCTTCAAGGAAATGGTATCTAAGATTTCAAAGAGAGGTGATTTCATATGATTTCACCATGATTGATGAAGATCATTGCATCTATGTGAAGGGGTCTAATGAGATATTTATAATGCTTTCTCTTTACATGGATGATATTTTATTAGCCAAAAATAATTTAGAGTATGTTAAAATCATCAAGACATGGATTTTAAAAATTATTTGACATGAAGGATATGGGCGAAGCACATTATAAATTGGGAGTTCAGATCCAAAGAAATCGATCTAAGAAATTTTTAAGTCTATCTCAAGAAACATATACAAAGAAAATTTTGGAACATTTTTGAATGAATAGTTGTAAACCCAGGGATACCCGTATAGAAAGAGTTGAAAATTTAAGTCTAGAAATATGTCAAAAAAACTAAAAAAGAAAAGAAAGATATGTCTCGAGTTCAATATTTTTGTTCCGTCGGGAGCTTGATATAGGCTATGATGTGTACTCACCCAAACATTTATTATGTCGTAGGTCTGTTTAGCAGGTATCAATCCAAACCCGAAAGAGATTATTGGAAAGCAATGAAGATATTTTTTTTGAAACCTGAAGGAAACTGCTCATTATTCATTGTGCGATAGTGGATATGATTTATTCACAAGAGGTTATACAGATGTTGATTGGGTTGGTGATCGGCATGATAGAAAATCGACCTTCGACTGTGCTTTCTTACTTAATGGTAGTGTCATATCATGGAAAAGTAAGAACCAACTTGCACAACCCTTTCAACCATGGAATCATAATTCATGGCTTGTGTATCTACAGTACAAGAAGTTGTTTGGTTAATAAGATTCTTTGAGCATTTGAATATTGGAAAGAATTTTAAGGATTACATGAATTTATATTATGATAAAAAAGAGGTTATCACATATGTGAAGGATCTTAAGAATCATAGCAAAACCAAAAACATATACATCAAGCATAACTTTGTAAGAGACATAATGGCAGGTGGTCAGATAAATTTGCAATACATTCCTACACAAGAAATGACAGTTGATCCCTTTACAAAGACGATATATAGAGACTTGTTTGAAAAATATGTAAAACCTCTAGGATTGCATAGGGCATGATAGTATTTTTATATGCTAATGTAACTTGGTTCTTATAATATTCTCATCTATATAAAACTCTTGAATATATATATATTCATATTTCATATGTATGTAATTGTTGTACTTTGTTGATAAAGTGTGTTGAACAAGTCACGAGATTGTCTTTCTCACACGAGCA
Source organism: Withania somnifera (assembly GCA_039654485.1). Taxonomy (NCBI): domain Eukaryota; kingdom Viridiplantae; phylum Streptophyta; class Magnoliopsida; order Solanales; family Solanaceae; genus Withania; species Withania somnifera. The sequence continues at coordinate 9,536,767 of JBDJHY010000106.1, read as the reverse complement.
ATTGCCTCTTATATATAAGAACATAAAGAGATGAATTTCACCACCATAATTATGAATTGTTTCTAAAGCCAGATATGAGTTTTTTTTAAGAAGATGAACTTGAGGACCAATTGAAGAAAGAAACTCAGGGTATAACATATAGAGATATTTAGACCAAGATTTGTATGGTGTTGAATAAACAACATAATAAGACACACACACCAATATGAGGTATGAACATCACAACACGTGTTTCATACCAAGTGTGCTAAGCGTGATTGACGGGTTAATGAAAGAATGGTTCCATGCTTTTTCATTTTGTGAGACCCCAAAAGTTAAAATAACTATTCATTTGAAATACGCTTTGACCTTTGACTGTTTCTTGAAGTTTCAATTCAGTGTTGCTACTTTAGCATGTCACTAACAACCATGTGTGATTCAGCAATCTAGTGCATGTCTAAGAAAACAGTTGATCTGGAGTAGATAGATTCGAGTAGAAGAGAAGATAATTTGAAAATTAATAATTTAACATGTATTCACAGGCTGGCCATTACAAGTGTAATTGTGAATACAAAGATAAACATGAACTCGAGTTCACATCGTTAGAGAATGGTGGATCGAATAAGTAACCATTGAAGTAGTGGATGATGTTTGAGGTATTAAGAGTAATAAGATCCTCATGTTAGTAGCAAATTCTTTCTGCATGTGATCGTATTCTTATATGGACCTTATAAAACCATATAGGTAAAGCTGATAATGCTCACAGGTCTCACGAACTATTTGTTACACTAATTGGATGTTTTGTTGACATCGTACTGACTTGGGCCTTGACTACCATGTGCGAAGTGGAAAATGTTAGATTTTGGGACATGGGTCGCACATGTGACCCGACTTAATATAATTTTTTAGATGAGTGTCAGATAAATAACTTGTGAGATGCTATTTTTTTGAACTAGAGTGGAAACATTTTTAAGGTAATTGCGCAACTTCTATTAGGTCTCTACAAAATAGTCTCCTCGGAATAGTAAAGGGAGGAGAAAAAGATAGAAAAAGAAAAACAGAGAGATCAAACATTTTGTTTTTTTTCTCTTTCTTCACATAAATACCTAAAATCCAAAAGGGAATTTAGTTTGTGAATTACGTCTTTGTTTCCTAGAAATTCAAAGAAGACTTGTTGTGGATTTTTTGGTAGCAAAATCATCAATTCTTCCATTGCTTAAAGGTACACAAATTTGTTGTTCTTGCTTTATATTTTGCTAACACTATCTATTCTCATTATTTTATGTTATATCTATAAAAATTTTTGAATTGCATAACGAACACGAGAAAATAAGTTAAAAACAATTATTTTTCTAGAAAATATAAAAAAATAGGTTAAAAATAGTTTATTTTCTTAAAAAATATTTTCTTGAAAAACATTTTCCTCCGTTTCAAGCACCCCCTTAGTATGGGCATCTAATAAGTAGAGAAGGAATCAACCATATACTTCCATTATTTTGAATCCAGATAATATATATTTATATATAAGTCAAGGAGACAACCATTTTATCATTTGATATTAATTATGTATAGTAAAAATAATATGCAGTTCCACTATATACAAAGACTTGCGTGCTCAGAGTGGATACACTACGAACAAAATGTGAGGAGAAATTCAGAAGTTACAACCTACTATATATTAGCACTTAGTTTCATATCTACATTTTTACACTCCAATAACGTCACATAGCATCCAAAACATTGAGTAGCACACATTTATGCCCAACAAAAAGTTTTCTTAAAATATAAAAACACAAAAGTTGAAAAATAAAAGTAACTTTAACATAAAAACAAAAGTCATGGAGTTAGAAATCCCAAAATCTAAACGCTAGAACACCTTTTCAAGCCCAAAGCACAAGAATTTGATCTCAGAAAAGGGTCCAATGTCTTGGCAACATCACTAGCACAGGGTCTTGCTGCTGGTTCACTAGCAGTGCACTGCAGGGCCACATTCATCATCTCCACCATTTTATTCTGATTATTCACTACATCACTTTTCATTACTGGTTCAATCCATTTCTCCAGATGACACTCCGAGTAGCAATATCGTGCCCAATCGACAATACTCTCACGCTTGCCGAATTCTGCATCACAGGGATTTCTTCCGGTCAATAACTCGATCAGAAGAAGACCAAATCCATATATGTCGTTATTCTTGGATATTCCTTTGTATTCCGCAATTTCTACAATTTAAAAAGAAATTGCACTTAAAAGGAGAAAAGTTTTAATTAGTAACACATTCTCTGTGAGTAATATTGGTATTGTACGTGCATGGCAAAAAGGGCCATGAATTTTGTTACACTAGACTAGATCTATTGTTTTCTACGTAAAGAAAGAAATGATAAGATTGATAAAATCTAGATTCATGTCTCATGAAGCAACGTAGAAAACATTCATGATTGCTTCCATGACATTTGTTTGCTTAATTCTTTGACCTTATCGTGGCTCCTATGGCCCAAGAAGTATCATATACTAGCGATTATGAGAACTAAAGTTAAAACAGATACCAGAAAAGATTAAGTACGTTGATTCTACGGATTATTTCTATTTTACTTATTAAAAAAATACAAACTTCATATAGTTAGATTAATAATTTTCAAGATAACATTACATTCGTCCTATTACATCAATCTTAAAGTTTTTATCAATTTTCATCAAAGTCCTCATAGCTATGTTACACTCTTCAGAACTATCGATAGTCTGTTTAAGAAAAAAAAGTTGTTAATTATTAGTCTAATAAATTTAAGTTATATGCCTTGTCAGTTTAAACTATTTTAAACTATCATGTTAGTTGAAAGATATGAGCAGGTCAGCTACTTAAAATGTAAAGCTTATAATGTTGAAAATAAGACAGGTAGCGTAAAATTTTAACTGATAATGTATATTATCTAAACTCTAAAAGTTTTATTACTGTCTCAGACTTTTAATAAATGCCAAAACAAGAGAAGTAAATAGAAAGTAAACCCTAGATGAGCAAGGAAAAGTGGGAATTTACCTGGATCAATGTAGGTCGTAGAGCTGAAACCTTTGCTGCTGGTGAAAACCATAGTGGGAAGACTCAATCTCAGGTGAGCTTCATCTTTTCCGTCGACGATGACTTTCCATGGAGAAAGGTCTCCGACAATAATGCTTGGGGAACAAGAACAATGCAAATACTTGAGTGCTCTGGCCATTCCGATAGCTACTTTTTGTCTACGTTCCCAACTCATCACTAGAATGGCTTCGCTCAAATCTTTCCCCTCTACATATTCGTAAACCAAAATCCCACCTTTCTCCGATTTGCATGCAGCCAAGATCTTCACAATATTTGGATGTCGGATGTTCCCTAGTTCTTGGATGTTAGTCCAAAAACTTGTTGGAATATTCACATTCAATTTCTTCACGAATATTTGTGTGTTGCTTATTTCAGAAAACCCTTTGTATGAAACTCCAATCCCTAAGATTTCATCAAGGGTGATGGATTTCGAAGCTTTGGAATCAAAGAATTGTATTTCCCAATTATAACCATCTTGAGTACTTTCCACTTTCTTGAGCTTCAATTCTCTCCTCCTTTTGATGAATACGACAACTAAGGACGAGAATACTAGCAATACTAGTATTCCAAGAAGACAAGTCAAGAAGAACCACCAAATTGAGCTTTTCTTGAGTGACTTACAAGGTGGCAAGCCACTTGTAATTTCGTATCCACGGCCACATAGTTGATTTCCAACCACCGCGCTGGAATTTATGGCAAGAAAAGCTCCAGTGAATGGTAAATTTCCATGGAAGTGGTTGTGAGAGATATTGACTAGGACAAGTGATTCAACTTTTCCGAAATTTGGTGGGATTTCTCCTGATAATTGATTCATTGACAAATCAAGAAGGCTAAGAACTGGAATTTCGGAAAGACTAGTCGGAATTTGACCTGAAAGCTGATTATGGCTCAGGTTAAGACTCACAAGCTTTTTGCATGAGGATAATTCATGTGGGATTTCACCTGAAAGCTGGTTGCTACTTAATTTTAGCTCCATTAATTCTGATAGTTTCCCGAAATTTTTTGGAATGGTACCATAAAGACCATTTTCGGATAAATCCAAGTTTTCAAGATTCCTGCAGCCAAAGGAATCAGGCAAGGTACCAAAGAACTTGTTCCTAGCCAAGTTTAGCATTTGAAGTGCTGGCATATCCCATATCCTTTCACTAATGGAACCAAAAAGATTGTTGCCTGAGATATCAAGGAAGTAAACAAGCGGGAGCTTTGTGAATTCCGTGGACAATTCGCCAGTGAGTTGGTTGTTTTGCAGGCGGACTCTCTGTAGGCTTTTGCAATGGTTCAAGCTCACAGGGATTTCGCCTTGGAATGAATTTGAGAAGAGTATGAGTTTAAAAAGATTGCCGGAATAGCATATGCTTTCCGGTATTTTTCCGGTGAGGTTATTGGTCGAAAGGTCTAAGATTTTGAGATTGTTGTATTTTCCAAGGTCCTTGTGAATCTCACCTGATAATTGGTTAGACCATAATTGAAGAACTTCGAGATGAGGCAAGGAGATCAAAGCATTTGGAATTCTACCAGTGAAATTATTGGCAAATAGTTGCAGAACTTCCAAATTATGCAATTGGGATATAATCTCAGGGATTTCACCAGAAAAGAAATTATTACTTAAATCAAGTGATACCATTTTCTTGAGATTAAATAGGGATCTCGGAATTGGACCAGTGAGCTTGTTTATGTAGAGAAAAAGGTACTGAAGATTGGTGAGATTACCAAAAGATGAAGGGATTTCACCTGTGAGATTGTTGTACACAAGATCAAGATGATACAAAGAAGTCAATTCGCCTATCTCCTCCGGAATTCCACCAGAGAAGTTGTTATATCCCAAGTAAATAAGCTTCAACTTCTTCATAAGCCGTAGTTCTCGAGGAATTTCTCCAACTAATTGGTTGGAAGCAAGAGTCAAGAATTCCAAACTAGAAATATTTGCAATAGACTTTGGAATGCTTCCAACCAATACATTTCCACCAAAATCAAGAACTTTGAGCCTTGAGAATAGACCGGTATTTTCGGGAATGTTTCCTGAAATCATGTTGTTTGAGAGATCCAATATCTCAAGAAGTGGGATTCTTGAGCCTTGAGGAAGTGGACCTGTGAAGTTATTGTTGCTAAGATTGAGAAATCTTAGTGCCAAACAAGATGAAAAATTGCTTGGAATTTCTCCGGAGAGCTGATTATTCGAGAGATCAATCGATTCAACATATGGCATGTTGAAAATTGTCTCGAATAATTTTCCAGACAAGTTCTTCCCTGAGAGCTCAATTTTCGAAACATGTGACAAGTCATCACAAACAACACCATTCCAATGGCAAAAATGTTGAGATGGAATCCAATCATGGAGAGACCCTAATGGATCCTTCATGGATGTTTTCATCGATAGAAGTAGCTCTAGCTCAGAGCATTTGCACTGCTGCATGTAAAATAGCACGAACACGATCAGAAACATGGTCGACTTATCGCATGATTTTGATCCTATGCTGGCCATTTTCTCTCTAACTGAAAACTCTATATGATAAGTTGCATGCAAAAGGGGAACTTTAAGATAGAGGAATGATCCTTCATTTTCCTGTCACCAACATGAAAATTCTCTGTTAATATAATAAATCCTTGGGATCTGGTGCTTTACAAAAGAAAAGTTTCTTGAGAAATAAAAAACAACGAAAGAAAAGGTGGTGCACTAAAAGCTAAAATAATCTCAGCTTTCTATGTGGAATCTTTTGATATATATCCGACATTTCATACGACTATAAAAATACTCCTATTTTCATCATCATTATGAACACATACCAGGGAGCACTAAATGTGTAATGAAGAACACGCAAGACTTAATAATCTACAAGAGGAATATAAAGTGGATCCTGAAACAAGACAAGGTTGAAAATTAGTTCAAAAAACATAATGGACAAAACGTTGCAACGGTTAATTAACAAAATAAAAAGAGTGAAACCATGAATTAACAAAAAGTTGCAAAGAGTATTTACCCAAATTCATTTTTCAATATGCTAGGCTTTTTCAGAGCTTGAGAGTTTTAGTTTGGAGGGTTTGAAATGAAGATGGGTTGGATAGGACTCGGTAGTGAGAATTTGAGAGTATAAATAGGAGTATTAGCAAAATGAAAAAGGGCATAGAATTGTTGAATAATTACCAGAATGCACCTTGACATGTATTTGAACATGAACGTTTGCAAGTGAAAAAAGAAGAAAGAAAAGGGACATATGTTGGAGAAAGGCTTAAGCTTTTGTCGGATTTACCAAAATGCACTTTTGACTCACTTTTCGAATAGTCAAAAAAAGGATTCTCTAACCGTTGAAAAAGATTATTGGCCATCTGGGATTTCTTTCCCTTTCTCTTCAATTTATGTTCAATAGTTATGATAACAATACCCGCAAATTAAATGGGAATTCCAACCATATTTTTTATTTACAACTGACATCTTTCAGATTTTAAGAGTTCAATCAGTGAGCATGATTTTCGTTTGATAATTTGTAGTTTATCCAGTATTATATTATATTTATGTCCAAGATGTTAGAACTACGATTACTTCCAAAATCATTCCTTTTTAGACCGAGCACTACTTAAACACTTACTTTGTTAAAGAAAAGTTCTCTCAGAAAAACAAAACCCAAGTAAATCAGCGAACTGCTGCTAGAGAAGTACAAGTAGAAGTTAATAGACGAGGAATAAGAATATTCAATTTTCATATAGGATACCAGGTGGTAGTTTCAGAAAGGACTTAGAGCCTGTTTGGATAATTACAAGCTTTTGGTTTTTAATTAATTTTTTAACTTTTTAGCTTAAAAATAAGTGTTTAAAAATACTTTTCACATTTATCCAAACACTTCAAAAGTGTTTAAATATTATTTTGACTTAAAAAACATTTAAAATAAGTAAATCCAAACATGCTCTTTGTCGTTTTATTTACCATCATTAAGTGATTCTCCTTAAATAGTTAAAAGTATTCTCTGGGGTAGACGGTAGTTTTTGCTGACAGTAATAATCCTGAATAGGATAGCACTTATGCTGGAGTGCACCAACAATTTAAGCTATATAATAGCCACCAAAGCGATATGTAGGAAGGAGTCATTCCTTTTGATCTATTTTTTTGCTGGAACCACATAGTATTAATGCTTAGGTAGGACATTTGTGGAGGTAAATTTTACACTACCAGAAACCAAGTCTTTTCTCATCGAGAACCAGTTGGAAATTTGTGTTATGAAATATGAGTTTTTCACCAATTTATCATCGGACTAGGTCACTAGGAAAGCTGGTTCATATTGAAATGCCGAAAAACTTCCTATTTTTCCGCATTGAAACATTGCTATCTTTTTTATTGTTGGGGGTAGTCCCTTCTACTGTGAGGGGTTCTTCGAGGGTTTAGTAGAGCTTGCTCATAGTCTCAGATAGGTGGTTTATCTGAGTACTTTGATTTGTTTGTTGGCATATTCATTATTATTGAGCATTTGAAATTTAAAACACTATTTTGCATAAAAATGGAGTTTTCAGAGGGTTTTTCGGAATTTGGATTTCATAAGGGTAAAATTAACATGATTTAGACCATGTTCAAGTCCGAGCACCTGATATTGATATTTTTCACATGCTTTAGACTCGTTTCGAGTTCGAGCACCAGATAAAACATTTTATATGATTTGGTTCCAGTTCGAATCCAAACACCTTCCATGGATATTTCTCATGATTTAGTCCCAGTAGGAGTATCGAGCACCTGGTATAGACATTTGACTACTTTTAGTCCTGGGTCGAATTCGATCAGGACATGGCATGGCATACAGTTCGATTCCCCCATGGGTTATGCCGATTTGGGCTATTGACATAGGCCTGGAGAAGGAATATATAATGAAGATTATGTATACAGTTTGAATCCTCCGTGGATTCTGCCTTCACTATCCTTAAGTGTCGGAAGAGGAGTGTACAGTATTACCGGGAATGACATTCATACCACTACTATCAAAGGAACCATTCCTATTATTTATACCCACTTTGCTTATGAGGGGAGCTGATCGGGTTCTTAGTTGTTAGTTGTATCTACAGTGCTTATGGGGGCTGGTTGTGTTTTTGTTTGATTGTTATGTACCTTCTTGGCTTATGAGGGTCCAGTTAGGTTTCTTATAATGCTTTTCATTACCTTGATAATTCAAACTGCTCTATTTATATCTTCTAGTTAGTATCACTTCCATAATGTACTAGTAGTTTACCGTTACTTCCATATATCCTTTTATTGCTATAAGGGATGAGGTAGGATATTTATATTTACTGACTAGTGGCATCTTTATTTATTTGTATCTTAAAATGACTTGTAACACTCTTTTCTACCTTTACTTTACCTTAGATTTGATTTACTTTTTTATTGTTTTTATAACTTATACATGCTTAGTAAGTCTATGATACCAGTAAAGGTAACCGTTTATTTGGTATGCACGCTACAATTCTTATGCAAATCTTAGTGCGGGTCCTCACCACTGACGCTTCCTTGTACAGAGCTTTTGTACTCGGAGTTACATTTTGAGTTATTGACAATCAGAGTTGATTTGTCTCCCTCAGCTCTTGGACTAATCTTATTTTGTATATTACGAGACAATCTGTGGTTTATATAGTAACTCTTATACTATAAGATACCAGGTCTTGGGGTTGGATTGCACTTCTATTTGCTTTTTATTTATCCTTTTTATTCTATTATTTGTCTTTTGTTGTTTAATTTATTGCTTTCTCTTGGTGTCCTATTTCTTTTCATTCTGGACTTGGGGTTTCTCTTACCTACACGAGGGTGATATTAGGTACCATCATGACATAAAATTATAGGTCGTGATAGTTTCATATCAGATCTCTAGGTTCACTCATATTATTCGTACGATGGTAAGTGTCTAGTAGAATCCTACAGATTATTATGATAATATATGTATCCTATCTTTCGGAGGCTATGGGTTTTTAGGAAAGTTTTACCTTTTTGTTTTTTGTCTTGCGTTACTGTTCCTATCGATTTTGTGTGGATCTTATTTTGTTTCACTTTTATGCAGATGGTAAGGATGAGGTCTTCAGCAGCCAAGGGCGAGGCCTACGAGCCAGCAGCTAGGTCCCTACATAAGGGATGAGGTAGAGGTCGACCCCGAGATTGAGGTTGGGAACGAGTTACCATGCCAGTTAGAGAAAAAGACTTTGATGCAAAGCTATCCCTTGATCCTTCTTTAGTTCCAATGGATTTACCACCCCCAACAGTTAGTGGGATAGGGATATTTCCAGGATCCACTTAGATCGGAGCCTACCCTTATTCGTTGAGATATATTGGTTAAGTTGTTAGTCATGTTACATGGTCAAGCTTTTATGGGGCCCAAAATTAGCCTAGGGAGCAATATAGGGTGTCATAAATTTAGGATCACAGTCAGTTGTTGTGGCTCCTCGTATAGAGGTTTTGTTAGTACAAGTGGTACATCAATCGATGGTGGCCTGACCAAAAATGACTTCTGAGGGCAGAATATGTTGGACTATCTATCAAACTAGGTCCTCTAAGTTTTTCGGGTGGTCTAGGGGAGGATTACCATTATTTCATTATCAATTTCAAAGAGAGGTCATATAACCTTAGATTAATGGAATCCCACAGAGTTGATTACACCATGTTTCAGCTGGATGATCTAACAAAATAGTGGTTGTAAGATTATATGGTTTGGAAACCATTTGAGTCCCCAATTATGACTTGGACACAACTTTTTGAGGTTTTTTTGAAAAAATATATGCGTCGTAATCTACGTGAGCAATTGAGAGATGAGTTTAAAAAAAACCTAAATGTTTCTAAGTATGAGGTAGGGGTCATGAGCTGTCTATATATGGTAATATTATTATACCTATCGAGCATGAGTAGGTGCATTAGGTTTGTTAGAGGGTTGAGATTCTGTAATGACCCTCATGGTCATTTATGATAAATACGTGACTTCTTGCATCGTAGAGCATTTCAGCAGTTGTCCCAAGTCATTTATGACTTGCTGGGACTGGTAGTTCGGATCCCTGGCAACTCGGTTGAGAAATATCTCAAAAATTCCTATTTTAGAGCCTAAAGTATGTATTCGTTGACCAAAGTCAACTTTCCTTCAAGACGACCTCGAAATTTAATTCCGACAGTTCCAATAGCTCCGGAATGCCAAACAAAGTCAAGATTGACCTTAAGTTTGTGTTTTTGAGTTTTCATTTTTAATTTATGCCAAATTGTGGAATTTAGTTAAGTTTATAGCCTAAAGTGGAGCTTGGGTGGTAATTTTGTGTTTCGAGTGTTGTATCAGAATTCTGACACATCCATCAGCTATGGAATGGGAACATAGGCAAGTTTGACCCTTGGTCTGCTTCCCAAGGTGTTCGTGCTCAATTTGAGTCATTTTGTAGAAAGTTAGAAGCTTTCTCGTTTAGGTTAAGGCTTGGTATGGGATTTTTTTTCCTCAAACAACATCCGTTGTCAATTTCGTCGATTCTATTGAGTTCGGAATATGTTTTCCTCATAAAATATATGTATGGTTTGTCAAATTTAGACTCCATTTTATTTTCGTAACCCCGCTTGAAAATTATGAGAAATTGCAATTTTCTGGTGTAGGAATTGCTCTTCGCGATCGCAAAGACTTTTGGATGCGATCACGATGACCAATTTCAAGTGCTCTTCGCGATCGCCAGACATTTAGATGCTATTGCGATGAGTAAAATGCTTTCCAGTCATATAAAGACCTCTGCATGACCCCATACTTGATTTTTTTTAAAACACTATGTTTTAACCTAATTTTTAGCAGAAAATCTCTCCCAAACATCATTCAAAAGATAAGAAAAATTCCCTCATTGTTGCTCTTCGATTTCTTCGCGTTTTGGCTAAGTTTCCTTCATTTTAATTCTCAGGTTTCTTGAATTCCTCTATTATTGAGCCTTAATTGATGATATTTATAAAATCATGTGATAATCAATATATCCTGTGTAATTCCTTATTCGCTAGTTATATTATACGTCTAGTGTCATTAATATATCAAAATTTCAACATTTAATTCCTCAAAATTACATATTTAACCATGTTAAGGTCTAATCTGTCTGGGCTGATTTGAATCCTTTCCGCACTTGAATTGTGCTTAATTTTGGAGCTCAAGTTCCTAATAATGTTGGAAACTCTGTGGTGAAGTTTATTTTCAGTTCCGACAAGCAGGCCCTGCAATCCCTTTTAGGCCAAATTTTTGGTCCAGTCTAAAATTTAGTATAAATTATACTGTTACACTCGTATTAACATATAGAATACTTTGGCACAATTTTTAGATCATTCGAAGATTGTTTGATGTCAGTCGGAGTAAGATTCGTGATTTTGTAGTGCTTTATCATCGAACAATAGGTAGGCTCCGTGGGGCTATCTCTAGGCTTATAGATTTAATAATTGTACTTAATTGCATCCATGGGTTGGGTAGCTAAGTGAATATAGTGATCTTATACCGTTCTTTGGTCCGTTCTATGTTGATATTTATATTTTGACATCCGATTGATATGATGTCGGTGACATAGAATGACTAGAGATACCTGTATAGGGCATAAGATGTTGATATTACATGATTATATGTTGATATATATACTGTTTGATCTGTTGGGCATTCATGAAATGAGAGGTTGGGCCTATGGCTCTGATGAGAGTGCATTGGGGATGGGTCAGTATCACCACCTGATTATTGAGCCTTGATGGCTAGAGGATGATTTTGATAACAAAGATAAATAATGACATAAAGCAATAAATGGGAACATTCTAATAGTAATATAAGTAATGATCTTTTACTATTTTAGACTCGGCATTGTATCAATCACCCGAGAATATAATTTTCACTTATTTAAGCCCAGGCTTCACATCCGATAACCGAAAAATATCATTTGACTAATAAATGTTAGGGCTTAAGACCGACTCCGTTTGGCAATGAGTATAGCCATTGGGACTTGAGTTTATCATTGTATGATAGTGAGTACAACTTTTTGACACTAATGCACTACTGGTTACGGAAACATGATGACACCCGATTTATTGAGGACCTTTGGTGATACGATGATATATAGGTCATGTAAGCCTTGACTTGCCGGAGATGGCTTGATGGTAATATTGATATGACGCACGAGATGCCATAATTGAGACTTTGAGGCTTTGTGATTTGGGATGTGAGGATTTGATGAC
>JBDJHY010000106.1:9470507-9491370 GCA_039654485.1 Withania somnifera | reverse complement strand
ATTACCACTCAAGCTCCAAATTAGGCCTTAAACTTAACGAAAATCACCAATTCAGCACAAACTGCAAATGAAAACCCCAAAACACAAAATTAAGGTCAATCTTAACTTTATTTGGCATTTCAAAGCTAATGAAACTGTCAAAATTTAATTCTGAGCTATTCTTCAAGGAAAGTTGACTTTAATCAGTGAGTACTTAGTTTTAGGCTCTAAAGTAGGCAATTCAGATATTTCTTAACTAAGCCACCAAAAAACCAAACTACTAGTCCTAACAAGTTATAAATGACTTGGAGCATCTATTGAAACACTCTAGAATGTAAAACATCGCATATTTTTCATAAATGACATGAGTGTCGTTAAAATTTCTCATAGAGTTGAGGGAAGAAAAGCCATAAGTGTATATGAACCTTGAGAAAAGTTCCATGTCTGTTAATAAATATGGCCTTAAGTTCACGCAGTTGTCTGAGTATGCTCTTGAGATGGTTGTTAATCCTAGGGTTAGAATGAATAAGTATATTTAGGGTATCCACGACTTGGTGAAGATAGAGTAAAAACTGCTATATTTATTAGAGATATTAAAATATCTACACTTATGAATTGGGCATATTAGATGGAGAAAGAAAACATTAAGGAGAGAGAAAGACAGAATAAGTGGGCAAGCTTCAATTAGCTAGATTAGAATCGGCAGTAGAGGTTTGTAAGGGCGGCAAGCCTTTTTTAGTAAAAATATTTAGACCATCTGCGTACTCATCTAGTGAACCAACTTCGAAACCTGTGCCTCACCAGTTTCTAGAAGAAAATCCCTACCATGCTAAATCTCAAGGAAATGCTATGCTTTTCTGACTTGTAATCAGTATGGATGAATCATTCGGAAGAAGCTTAGAAAACCAGGACGGGTGTTATGATTGTGTCCATCTAGGTCATAGGTTGAGGAACTGACTAGTGGATAGGAAGGGAAATTAGAATTCTGATAGAGCTCAGTCATCACCACCAACAACTCCTCCATCCCACTCTACCCAGCAGGGTGCTACTTTAGGTACCGGTGGTGGCCAACACCAAAGGCGATTATATGCACTTAGTTCCCTTTGGGACAAAAAGGAGTCGCTCATGGTTTTTGCTAGTATATTGAAGGTTCTCTATAGACCTTTTTATGATGTTAGATCCGGGGGCTACTTTGTCATTTGTTACACCTTCTGTTGTTGCTATATTTTGGGTTTTCCCTGATCAAATCTCTGGGTCATTTTAGCCTTTAATCTAGTTTGTAATTCCATATTCATCGAGAGGGTCTATAGGAATTGCCTAGTAGTAGTTCTCGAGATAGTTACCTTTACAGATTTGATAGAGTTAGATATGATAGATTTTGATATCATCCTCAGCATGGATTGGCTGCACTCATGTTGTGCCTTAGTTGACTACAGAACCAAAATAGTCAAGTTTTTATGTTTGGGTGAGCCAGTTTTGGACTGGGGAGATAGTAGCATTGTGCCTAAGGGTTGTTTCAATTCCTACCTCAAGGCAAGGAAAATGATATCTAAAGGTTTTATATATTACTTAGTAAGGGTTAAAGACTTTGAATCTGAAACCCCCACCTTGCAGTCAATTGTAGTGTTTAAAGAGTTCTCTGCAGTATTTCTTGACAATTTTCCCGGTATCCCTCCAAATCGGGAGATTAATTTAAAGATAGATATTCTTACTAGTACGCAATGCATGTCTATTCTTCCTTATAGTATGGCCCCATCTAATCTTAGAGAGCTCAAGGAGAAGTTAGTATATCTCTTAGACAAGGGGTTCATCAGGTCCCCCTATGTTTCACCCTTGGGATTAAAGCTCGTGTATTGTTCATGGGAATAAAATAAATATCTCTCTGTATGTGTATAGTTACGGGTAGTTGAATTTTTTCACAATCAAGAATAAGTATCCTATTCCTAGAATCGATACATGTATGACCTACTTTAGGGTGACAGATATTTCTCTGAGATAGACCTCAAATTCGGTTACCACCAGCTTTAAGTAAGGGAGTGTGATATTCCAAAGACTACCTCTTGAACTTGGCATGGCTATTTTGAGTTCTTAATCATGTCCTTTGAATAGACCAATTCCCTAGATTTTTTCATAGATCTCATGGACAAAGTATTCAATTCATATATTTATCCATTCATAATTGTGTCCATTGATGACATCCTAGTCTATTCTAAGAGTGAAGACGATTATGCTAGCGGTCTAAAAATAGTCTTCCAGACCCTTCTAGATCGCTAGTTGTGTGCTAAGTTTCTTAGATGTGAGGTATGGTTGAAATCTATATCTTTTTTGTCCATGTTGTCTCCAGAGAAGGTATACAAGTTGATTCTAAAAAGATAGATAATGTGAAGAATTGTCCTAGACCCGCCTATCCATATGAAATAACAAGTTTCATTATTTTAGCTGGATATTACTGGAGGTTTGTACCCCGATTCTCATTCCTAGTAGCTCCTCTTACTATGTACCTAGAAGAAGGTCAAGTTTGAACAATCAGATAGTTGTGAGAAGATTTTTTGAGATATAAAAAATAGGTTGAATTCAGCTCTAGTGCTTACCCTAAAAGATGGTAATGAAAGGTTTGTGGTTTACTGCAATGTTTCCTAGGTTGATCTTGGATGTGTCCTTATGCAAAATGGAAATCTTATAGCCTATGCTTTTATACTGTTCAAGGTTTACCACAAGAATTGTCTGACTCATGATCTTGAGTTGGTAGTCTTAGTCTTTACTCTGAAGATATGGAAGCATTATATGTATGCTTCCACAAAGAGTTTTCACTAATCATAAGAGCCTTCAGCACGTCTTTTCCAGAGGAGGTGGTTGGGACCCCTGACTTGATTGGCACCCACTAACACTACCTGTCACGTGAACTAGTTTCTCATATGCTTTACCATTTAATAAGCACTAAGATAAATATGTGCAATTCATAATACACTAATATTAATTATTAACTGGAAAATAATAGCCTAATGAAAATCTAGAACCAAAATCCGGATTCATCAATTACTCGAGAACTAATTCTTAAGCCTAAATCCCACACTAAGACCATGGAGCATCTATCGTAGTTACATGAGTTCAACTGTCGAGCATGCAAACCCAAGGAAAATAAAATATACTACAAGAATAAATAAATCTAAAATAATAGCCTCCAAGAATAATGTGAAGGCTCACCTCAACAATAAAAATCTGCACAACGAACTTGTCAACCTCTAGTCTCTGCTTTTGTAATAGTATCTGCCAAGACATGCAAGTAAGGAGTGAGTTAAATGTAAATATATCCCAGTAAGATCCTTGCTCGCTACTTTAGATACCTCTGGAACAAGTGTTAGAAAAATATACAGAAACCACCGTATATTGATTTATTAAACCCGCGAACTTACACCACCATAGGATACCAAAAATTTCTCATATTTTTATCAATAAGCTAATAACTCAGCACGGTTTACACTAAAGGCTTGTAGTAAAAGACATTAATACAATTAAGAACATCACAAGTTTCGAACAGCATATACAATGCGCCAAATACATCAAGGAGCATACAAAAGACTCTGGAAAAAGCATACACAATACTAGGGGAAGCATACTTAATTTCCTAGTGAAATCAAAAAGCATACAATGCAAAGGAAACATACACAATGTCCCATCCTCGTGGCGCACAGCTGTATCACATCAAGAAATAATTTATAAAGGGATTTTCATGTTTTTAGAACTAAGACATATTCGGTCGATCTCAAGAACACCAATTCTGCCAAGCACACGCTCATCCCAATACATGGACCTGGCAGACAAAAACACAATTTTAAAATAAATTTTAAAATCAGGCACCCAAAGCTTGAAGTCTCACTTACATCAAGAACAACAAGTTCTCCAACCTTGCAACGGGTAGAGCACCAACCAAACAGTACCAAATGGCTTCAATATATACAAAATATTAATAAATGACATTAATTATGCTAGTCGGGGTCAAGTCTCAATTTCTCCAACTTTTAAGCTTAAACCTAACCTTAATCTTTCACACCTTAAATAATGAATTAAGGTAAAACTATTTTCAAATTAATGTCCAAACTAGTGAACTATTTGCTCAAAATCTATTAACTACAATTATAGTGGTCAACGTGTTCGTATAAATCAATTTAGAAGGAATCTAGAATTTGTTTTCATTTATAGCAAAGAACACGTTGCTCAATAGCCAACAGTGGCTTAAGTTCTTCAACATATTAGTGTTATAATGCCAAAAGATCCTCCCACTCACAATCATTGTTCTATCATGACCTCACTTTATGGAAAAGCATAAAGTTCCATACTACCATTACAACACTTCTCTTTATAATTCAATACATAAGGTATATTCAACTTCTATGCCAAGGAACCAAGGAAAAATTCATAGAACTGATAATTCTTAATTAGCTATCAAAAGGGAAGATGCACCAGTTAAAAGAAATTATTTTTCATTCAATATTTCAAGACCTTTTTTCTTAATATTATTCCACTATCCACAGGAAGTACTCTTTTCTTACAAAAACTTTACCTAAAACAGTGACTAAGGACTAAAACAGTGACTAAGGATTTTCTTACTACTGCTATGAACTCCAAAATTTCTTCTCCTTAATTTTTCTTGCTTTCCTCCAGAAACAAAAGAATACTTGACCTAATATCTTTTTTATTCCATCAACTAAAATGTAAAGGTTACAAAAAAGAGAATGGGATTGGACCACACTATATTCATTAACAAATTATTTAGTTAAATTACTAATTCACCCCTCATTAAAAGAATTGAATTATTACGTTCTCCCCCACTTAAAATAATGTTCGTCCTCGAACGAATGTAAAATCATACCTGAAGTGTAAAATAAGTGATAACACCTATTTCTCATATCCACCTCAGACTCCCATGTTTTCTCCTAGATTGGATGATTCCTCCATAAAACCTTAATCGAGGCTATTATTTGGTCTAAATTCTTGCACCTTCCTATCAAGAATAGATAACGAACCTTCCTCATAAGCGATGACATCAGTTGGTTAGTTTCCTTATCTATCTATGTTTAACCTAATCAAAATTTTCATATTGCGTGCATACATTTTCTCTATTTATACAGCATCCAAATGAGGCACATTGGCATGCAACCCTGAGTGTAGTGTGTTATTTGATTAAGAAACCTAAAATAATAAATTTTAATAAAGAGATTATGACCTTCAATTGTACGAATAATGTGACATAGACTAGTCAGGATAACCACTAGTCCAAATATAACTTACTAGGGGGTTTGGTAAACTTGAAAATTTACTTGTTTCATGGAAAACAAAAAGTTGTTCACAGTCTCTTGCTTCTCCAAAAAAGGAAATTACCAACAATAGATATGACTATTTAAAAACTAAGTGGTTAAAAAGTTATCTTGAATAATTTGGGTGCGTACTGTGAATAACCTAATATTATGCATGATGATAGTCAAGTGTT
Organism: Withania somnifera; assembly: GCA_039654485.1. Lineage (NCBI taxonomy): Eukaryota > Viridiplantae > Streptophyta > Magnoliopsida > Solanales > Solanaceae > Withania > Withania somnifera. Next base: position 9,485,903 of record JBDJHY010000106.1, on the reverse strand, counting down.
GCTATATATTTTATGGAAATTAGTATTTCGTGAATGTATCAAATAGATTAAATTGGATTGTCACTATGTTCAGGATGAGATGTTGATGGTCATATATCTCCGAATTATGTTTCTACGGATGAAGAATTGGATGATATTTTAACAAAAACGATAAAAAAATCGCAGTATGAACATTTACTTGTCAAGTTACACATTTGGATCCTCATATTCCAATTTGAGGAAGGGATTAACAAAGTAAATGTAGTAAATTATATTTGTGGTAGTTATTTAATTATAATAATTAGAAAAATAAATTGTTGTAGTCCTACTAGGCTAACAAAAGAAACAATTATTGTTAGTCTTATTTGAATAGGAAAGTCAAGTAGAGGCTATAAAGAAGGTGATATTATGAATATTAGTATCTTATTTCGAGTCCTTTAAAGAGCGGTTTTATGACTTCTCTCTAAGAATACCTAAAACTAAAATGACTTACGACCTCGTTCCCCTTCCATAAAACTGCTCGACTCGTCGAACTATGCAGACCTAATGATTGAGTATCCCACCCCAAAGACACAATCATTCAAGGATATTGTGCAAGGACCTAATTTCGTCAGTTCTATTTCCTATGATCCTATCAGTCCAACAGAAGAACCCCAATATCTATCCTTTAAAGACTGCTACACCTCGCTCAGTCATGCAAAAGGCTAGACTATATTCACCTTGGAATGCTTTTGTCATAATTAAAGTGTTGGAAAAGAAGTTAAACCATCAAATCTTGAAAGTTGATGGATCTGTGGAAATTACAAGAAGCCATCATTCTTATTGATTTGGGTATAGAGTTCTACACAGTAAAATTTAATTGAGAGAAAACCCAAACAAAAGCTTTACAAGAGGGCCCATAGTTCATAGGCAGTCACTTCTTATCCATGAGAAGATGGGAGCCAAATTTTATGCCCCAACTTTCCCATATAGACTGCACAACCATTTGGCTAAGTCTTCCACAGTTACCAATGGAGTTCTATGACTCTATGGTACTAAAAAATATGGGAATAAAAATTAAGAAACTCCTAAAAGTAGATGCTTGCACTTTCTTCACCTTTGAGAGGAAGTTACATAAGGATATATATTAAAATACCTTTGAATACCCTATCCCAACACACTATAAAAATTGGATCCCATGTATAGAAAATCCAGTACGAAAAGGAAGGAGTATTATGTATGTGTGGGGATTGGCTCACCCCATGAAATTATATCCACACCTACCTAGGATGATACTAAAAACCAACATGTAAAGGAAAATACCCAATCACTGATGAGAGATGGTAGAAAACGATTAATATTAGGAGGAAACATAAAGGATCCACTTATAAAAGGAGCCCAAGAATGGAGATAATTAATACAACAACCCTAATGGTCAAAACCTTTGATGCAACAATAGGTAAGTTCTTTGCAACATCTTCTTTTTCTAACTCCCAATCAGAAAATGGGAATCACATTAACAAGATTGGTGAGTATCTAGTGGCAACGTTAATTAGGGTAGATACCAAAAGGATAAAAGCTAGTAAGGCTTTTGAAATTGGTCCTACAACCATGGAAATCAAGTTGACGGGCCTCACTAAGGATCCAATAGTAAATAAGGAAAAGGCCTAAATTCTAATTCCTCTAATAATGGGCCCATGAAAAAGACCAAACAAATACTGGTGTATTATAGCGGACACATCTCTAAAGGATTTGCTATCTTAACTAATAACGTTACCAAATTAGAAAAGCTCCATTAGAAACTAATAACAATCCCACCCATTCTATTAACTCAACTTTGGCTCCCTCTTTTCTGACCAAACTGGATACTAACGGTGGAGAAATTGGTTATGTTAATAATAGCTCCTTTACTGAGTACTCTTGACCACTCCTATCTTTCAACCCCAACAGCCGATGGTTATGTCATCTGATACAAATCAAGTCCAGATGTATTCTGTGAACACCACTGTCCAATCAAAGGCTCCTAAAGTTGCTACTCATGCTATAGAGAATGATTGCTATTCCATCTCTCCTAAAAATAAAAATCACAGTCACTCTTTTAAACTTACAAGAAAATCCAACCCTCTCTCATCTATTCCTAACGAAGAAATAGATGGAATCAACCCTATCGAACACCCTCAAACCTTTATATTAACAACTTTTCCAAAAAAACGACAACCTAACCTCCTGGATAAAAATAGGGTTGCAGGGTCTAGGGCTATCTTTAATCTTGGAAATAAATAGGACCCAAATCAAAGGCTCCTAAAATTGCTACTCATTTTATAAAGAATGATTGCTATTCTAGCTCTCGTAAAAATGGAAATAACAGACACTTTTTTGAACTTATGAAAAAATCCAACTTTTCTCATCTAGTCTTGAAGAAGAAAAAAATAGAACCAACCCAACTAAAAACCTTTAAATCTTTCTAGTAACACCTCTCTCGGACAACCACAACTCAACCTTCTAGTTGGAAATAGGGTTGCAGGGTCTAGGGCTATCTTTGAGCTTGGAAATAAATAGGACCACTATTGACATCAACCTACTCTTTTCAATGCTAATCACATAGGGATTGAATCAGTGTCTCCTAAGTTATGGTAAAACCCTATGGATTACCACAATAGTGAAGGTACTCAATCAACAATCCCTAAAAAGCCTATCTCCTACCATTCTCTCTCAAGACCTGGACCAAATGGCCATATTCCTCCCTTTCTTTCTTATGCTCAACCCAACCAACCTTCCAATGTCCCCAATTTTGTTTAATGTAACACCACCAATATAGATCCCTCTTTTCCCCAAGTAGATCTTTCTCCAATCTTAAACTCAACTCTAGTAGAGAGATAAAGAACTACATCATATGTAAAAGAAAGCAACAAGGAAATGGTAAAAATTTTAGCCTCCATAGAAGTTCCAAAACTAGATGCCATAATCTTAGAAAAACTACTCAATCTAAGATGAGAGGATCCAGTCAGCAAGCTTCTAATAGTCCTATGCCTAAGGGATCTGTCCAACATAGAGATAAGGATCTCCCCCCAATCCCTCCCCCCTCCCCAAGTTTAGGGAAATATGCAATTTGTCTGAACCCATTCTTGATAAGGAAGAGAAGAAACACAATGACTTCCCATAAGTCACCCCCAAGATTCATGTTGATGAATTTTATCATCCGAAATGATATTGGTATTAACATTATTGATTTCAAGAGAATCTTCTTGATATGATCTCTCTTTATAACCTATTATGTTGTTTGCGGTTGAGACTAGAATGAATAACCATAAAACTCACTGAAGCTCTTGGTTTCAACAAGGTGATCCAGTCCAGTGCTATTGGTAGCTCAAGAGGCATTGTTATTATATAGAAAGAGTGTCACCAATCTATTTATGACATCTCCATTAGTTACCAAGGCATTCATTCCTTTGTTAAGTTTAGCAACCCTTTTTACGAATTCAGTTTCAGTGTCATTTATGCCTGTAATGATTTTAAACATAGGAAGTCCTTATGGTATAGTCTCATTGACTTTTCTAGTAGAGTTAGACTTGTTTCTGGAAACTGGTTAGTGAGGTGATTTCAGTGAAATCCTTAGATTTTTTGAGAAGTTTGGTGGCAATCCTATCAACTTTACTAGGCCATCTGCCTTTCATAAATGCATGTAATCTGATTGATTTTGGGGTTTAAGGGTAGTAAGTACACCTGGACTATAAAAGATATAGGTTGACTTAATAGTTGCCTTGCTAATGATTTCTGGGTTAAGCTTTACCCTAAGACCACTATTACTCATCTTCCTAAGAATAAGTCCGACCATTGCCCCTTTATGATCCAGACTGCTAGTCATCTTTTGAATAAAGATAGACATTTTAGAATAGAGTTGATATGGGTAAGACATCCTAATTTCATCAATATGGTTAAAGATTGATTTAAAAATATCAATGACCTTATTAAAGCCACCAATTTGTTTCAAACCAAGGTAATTATAGAGAGGTTCTTGGAAACATATTTAGGAAAAAGAATAGAATTCTTCTAGATTGGTCGGAAACCAAAATTTTAATTCCTACCTCACTAGCACCTTTCTTCACGGCTTTAAGGACAAACTTTTTTATGACTACAATGAGATTCTCAAATAGGAATGTGAGTTTTGGAGGCAAAAATCTATAATCAACTGGCTCAATAAAGGTGACTCCAATACTAATTTCTTTCACACCTCCACCATTAATAGAAGAAGAAGAAGAAGAAGAAGAAGAAGAAGAAAAAGAAGAAGAAGAAGATATAAGATTAATGATATCAACGATGATTCTGATAACTAGATATGTGATCAGGCTGATATCTGTTATCATATCCAGAATTTCTACCAAACCCTCTTTATTTTTTAGTATATAACTTCCTATAGGGACTTTCAAAGGAATCCTTCCATTAGGTGTCAACTAATAGATCTCACCAGCAACCCCTTTGCAATATCACTTCTAATGCTGAATAAAGAAAGCTATCTTCTCCTTCAAGCCCACCAAAGCTCCTGGACTTGATGGTATATATCCTTTATTGTACTAAAGATTCGGGGACACCATTGTACCTTTCATTACTAAATTCTGCTCTTATGTCCTTAATTCTAGAGAGATGCCAAGGAAGTTAATACCACCTTCTTGTGCCTTAATGCTCCATTGCCTCCTTCTCAGAAACTTTAGGCTTATTAATTTGTACAGTACTCAATATAAGATCATTAACAATTGCTAATACAATCAAGCCCCTCTTAGATAATATCATTGATCCCTGTCATTCCAGCTTTCTTAGTAATGGAAGAGCTTCTAACAATGTTATCATTGTCCAGGAATATGTTAACCACCTTACCAACATAAAAGGTAAGTAGGTTAATATGATCCTATCAATTAATATGGAAAAGACTTTGACAAGCTAGAATGGACCTTTACCATACAAGTTGTTCACTTCTGTGATTTTCTTTCTAACCTTATCAAGTTTATCATGTCCTGCATTTCTGGTTCCACTATCTATATCCTGATTAATGGGAACAAAACCCATTTTTTTCCTCCCACCAGGGGCATTAGACAAGGAGACCTTGATTTCCATACATCTTCATCATATGTATAGAGATGATTTCCAGGAGAATCAATTATGAAGTTGACATCTTAAATTGGAATCCTGTCTCCATTAATAGAATATTGCCTAAGTCCTATCACATATTCTTTGTTGATGATTTGACCTTGTTTTCCAAAGAGACCAAGAACTATGACCCCATCAATGAAGTCTTGAATATATTTAGCCTTTTCTCTGGTCAAAGGGTTAATAAGACTAAGTCTAAGATATTATTTTCAAGAAATATTAAGGACCATGATTGTGACTACATTTCAAACACCCTAGGTATCAAACCTTCTAATTCTTTTGGTAAGTACCTTGGCTTTCAAATCTTTCATAAGAAACCGGTCGATAATGACTTTTAATTCATTATTGATAACATGAACACGAAATTGGCTGGGTGGAAGATCAAGTTCCTTATTATAGCTGGAATAACTACTCTTGTTAGGGATACTTTTAACAACATTCCTAATCATATTATGCAGTTTATCAGCATCCCCGCTAAGATTTTCATCATTTTGATAGAACTCAAAGAAACTTCATTTAGGATTCTATTAGTGAGAAGAAGAAATTGCACATCCTCAAATAATGACACTATCACAAGCCTAAGAGTGAAAGTCGTATAGGAATCAATAAAGCCGAATTTAAGAATAAAATATGCCATATTATTCCTACCTAGAGGGCCATCAACAACCTAAGTCTCTAGGGGCTAGATTTCTTAGGGCAAAAACCACTAGCCTTACCAACAACAGCATTAGATACTGCTCTAGAATTTGGAAGTTTTCCGACGATGGTAGATCTATTTGTCAGCAAGGTTCTTAGTGGAAAGTCCACAATGGCGCAAATATTAATTTCTAGGAAGATATATGGATCCATAATCAACCACCCCTTAGAGAAGTCATCCAAAGGCTCTTTTCTGGCTAATGATCTCAACCTTAAGCTTTCTAATGTCTGGTCTAATGGAGTCTGGGACTGGGCTAAAATTAGCTATGAACTACCTATCATCAAAATTCAAGACATTAACACCTTTTTCTGTGCTAACCCCAAAATTCTAAGGGATCACATTATATGGAGACATGGATTTGGCACTTTCTCTGCCAAGATCTCTCTTAATATTATTCGGTCCCAATACTAAATCAATCAAAACAACTCTAATAAGAATTATAGATGGATCTGTAATTTGAATAGTCCCAACAAAACAAAACACTTTCTTTGGTTAGTCACTAACAACATGCTACCATGTGGAAACACTCTTTTTACCATAAATCTAAACATTGACCAGAGATGCAAATACTACAATCATCCTGTTGAAGATGCTGTTCACATTTTTCGGGATTGTTGCCAATCTCATAATCTATAGAATGGGCTCCTTTAGAGAGCAAATAATCCTAGCCCTTTTAACATTGACCATGTAGTGATGGGTAATTAGGATACTCTCTAAAAAAACATTAGAAATAAGGACTATAAAAACATTTTCAAATGGGACACCATCAGCTCATTCCTTCTGTGGAATATTTGGAAGAATAGAAACCATAATCTCTTTAATGACTACAATGACTTTATTTCTTTCCCTAAGTGCTCTGGTGAAGCTGCCGAGTTCTCCTACTTGCATGACAACATAAAACCAACAACAACTCATCAACTATCTCCGTAAAATGGATGCCACTTGGTAGAGGCAACTACAAAATAAACATTGTTGGTTAATCATTGGGGAATCCTGGGGTGGGGGGGTTGGATATTATAAGAGTTTTTAAGAATAACAATGGGGTCTGGATTATGGGGTACTCTAAGGGCAAGGACTAAATATTTCTAAGATGATAATCTCTATCCTCTTGAAATCAATGCCGACTCAATGAAAGCTCTCAACATGATTACTAATTGTAACTTTTAATACAATGCTGTCACTTGTGAATGTAGGTCTTTGCTGGAGCTTTTGGGAAATCCTCCAATCACTCACGCATATAGGGAACAAAACAGGGTGACAGAGATTTTGGCAAAAAAGGAGCAAGTAGGAAGCTTTTTGAAGATGTAAAATTTTTGTAGTTTCTGCTTCTCTGAAATGACATCCTAGGAACTAGTTTCGAAAAACTATCTTTGACTTTTTTAATAGTAAGGAGGCTAGCAATGCCTCAACGTACAAGGCCACTAGTGGCTAACTATTATTAGTGTTTATTAATATTAAATCCTGCTTACCCAAAAAAAAAAAAAATTCTGACGTCTCTTATTATTCATTTTGGCTTCTTCATTTTAACAAGATGGACTTTCTAGTGCTTGACAAAAAATATTACTAAAAAACAATATTTCAGAAAAGGATAAAAAAAGAAAAAGGATAAGGTGCAAATATGTGATATGCGGAAAACAGACCGATGGCGGCGAGAGGGGAATGAAAAGAACGCCAAGAAAGAAACCTTCAAAATTGGACTGTTCCAACTACCTCTATCTCTGTGTGTAGTGTAACGCGTAAATCTCCGGTTCCCTCTATTTGTATGCCAGATAACACCCGTACTTTATTACCATGATCTCATTCACCGCACCCAATTTCCTGGTACTAACCCCACTTCCTTTTTTCTATTACTTTTACTTTTCATTTCCATTTTCGGTTTCACCCTTCAGATTAATTTGCCATTGAAAATTCTCATTCAACATTTTGAATTTTGTTGTTTCTTGGATTATAAAAGGTGGGTTGTTCTGTTCTTGGTAGCAGAAGCAAGAACATTATACTTTTTGGGTATTTATTTTATTTCTTTTTCTTCGTGGGTTGTTGTGGTTTCAGTTTGTTTTATTGGCAGAGAAAGGCATTTGGATTGTTTGTATTGGGCCAAAGAAGAGGAATAGACACAGGGGTAGTGATGGAGAGCACATTGAAGGAATTATCAAATGGTGAGTCTGTGCTTGACATAAAAGATAAATGTGGTCTTGGAGGTGGTGTTGAGGATATGTATGGGAAGGATAGATCTACTGAAGATCAGACTACTATTATTCCATGGACCTTTTCTGTTGCTAGGTAATCTTATCTGTTTATTCTTTAATTCTCTAGCTTTTGCTTCATTTTGCTTTGGATTACGTAAATTGTGTAGTTGTCATGAAGAAACCGGAGGCTTGGCATAACAGTTGAAGTTGTTTCCACGTGACCGGAGGTCACGGTTCAAGCCATAAAAATAGCCTCTTGCAGAAATACAAAAATACAAGTTAAGGCTGTATACAATATACCCTTATGGCTCAGTCTTCCTTGGATCCCGTGCATAGAGGGAGCTTTAGTGTACCGGACTACCCTTAGTTGTTCTATAGATCACAATATAGAGGGACCTAATGTGTAGTTGGAAATTGTGTTATTAACCTCTCTTCCTTTGCCCCTTTGTGGGAATATACCGGGTATATGGTTGTTGTTGTTGTAACCTCTCCTTCGTTGGATCATCTGTGTTTTATTCATTTCTCCATATTGCACGGATGGAGTTACAAGATAATGAGTGTTTATTCCTGAAAATAGGAGATTTAGTTTGTGTTATTGAACTATATGTGATAATTAGTTATTGTTGACAATCATCTTTATTGCTTTCAGCGGATATAGTTTGTTACGTGATCCACACTACAACAAAGGGCTTGCCTTCACTGAGGCAGAAAGAGATGCTCACTATTTGCGTGGCATTCTACCTCCCAATGTTTCAAGCCAAGAACTTCAGGTCATTTCATAATTCTTGATATAATCTTGATGAGTTTGTTCTTACCATTTCCACTCAGAATTAGAGTTAAACCTTTTTCATCAAATATCAGGAGAAGAAAGTGATGCACAATCTCCGCCAGTATCAAGTTCCACTGCAAAAATACATGGCAATGATGGATCTTCAGGTAGTTTACCTCTCAGTCTCACCAAAGCATTATAGATTCCACATCATGTTCATTTTATTAATTTAAGTGGACTTACTAGGAAGTTAGAGGTAGGATCTTTTTGTAAGTTTGTGTGACAATAGGTTTGTGTGGCAATAGGTGTAAAGTCTTGGATTTACTCTTCAAATGATGTTCATGTATGGAAGTAACATACTCTACTTTTTATCTGGAATCAATAGTAGGTCATGCAATTCAATATCTCACAATTTACAATTGAAATTTCCATGTAGCATGGCTATATCATATACGATCCAGAATTTGTTTAGTGTTACGTTCTCCTTTTTATTTTAATATATATTTTTGCCCTTTTCTTCCTTCTAAGAGACAATGCTTTAAGCTATCATTTTGAAAAATTGAACATATAAAATGATTTATCAGTATCTAGGGAAACACAACAACAACAACAACAACAACACAATCCCAATTAAACACAACTTGGCTGTTCTGAGTTACTTCATGATGAATTAACTCTGCCACCAGACTAATAGGTGATTCTATGTCAATGCTGCTTAAATTCTGCTAATAACTTATTTTTTCCCATGCTCAGGAAAGAAATGAGAGGTTGTTTTACAAGCTTCTCATCGATAATGTTGAAGAACTATTGCCAGTTGTTTATACCCCAACAGTTGGTGAGGCTTGCCAGAAGTATGGGAGCATTTTCAGGCGTCCTCAGGGTCTCTTTATCAGCTTAAAGGAAAAGTAATTTCCTTTTTTTCTGGTCATCCACGTGCTGGAACTTTTGCTGTTTGGTTTAATTGTACCTCAGATGCTCTTCTGCTACAAGGATAATGTAACATTTACTACTGAAACTTTCAGGGGAAAGGTTCTTGAGGTACTGAAAAACTGGCCTGAGAAGAGTATCCAAGTTATTGTTGTTACAGATGGAGAGAGGATATTAGGACTTGGTGATCTTGGTTGTCAGGTAAATTTTCTTATTGTCTAATAATTTGTACACTAGACGGAACTAACTAGATACTGTCTCTACTTTACATGTACATACCACCAGATGGATAATGTTATTGACCGAAAGTTCCAAAATTGTTTCAGGGCATGGGTATTCCAGTCGGAAAGCTCTCTCTTTATACTGCTCTTGGGGGTGTTCATCCCTCAGTAGTAAGCACCACTCCAACTTTCTTTCCTTGACACTTTATCATTATCTCAAACTTATCCTCTCTTGAGCTGAGAGTCTTCCGCAAACAACCTCTTTACTTGACTCTTAGGGTAGTAGTATGAACTGCGTACATTCTACCCTCCCCAGACCCCACTATGTGGGAATATACTGGGTATGTTGTTGTATCCTCTCTTGCGCCTTTCTATGCTTTTGGTTTGCTCTAGCACAATGAGCTTATAAAGGACACAAATCCATTAGAACTGAAAAAACATTAGTTGCCAAGTAGTGGCTTAGTTACTTGAAATTAAAAACATGTTATAGATTAGTAAATTCTGTTTTGAAACTTAAGTATTTGTTTTTTGTTTTTGTTTTATGCTTTCTTTTCTTTCTTTTTGGACTTCCATCGATGACAGTTATATTAACGTATTTCAATTACTTATTGCTAATATGATCTTATTACAGTGACTTATTTTTTAAATCGTTTCTTCAATATCAACACCATTCATGAAGAATCTTGTATATGCAACTGGTTATTTCAACTTCAACTTGAAATAGAGAATTTGATGTTTGAAAAACTATTTTGAGGAGTGTTTCAGGTGAAATATGGTTCCTCTCAAGAAACTTCAACTCTTTTTCCAAGTGAAATTCATGTCCAAAAGACACTTATCAACTTCCAAATATCCTTTTTCAACTTCAACTTCAGATACCTTATTTTCCAAACTTCAACCAAATATTGTCTGAAAGGCCTACTTAATATTTATTTTCATATTTAGTCCTTGTTTTTCTTCGAATTTCTCATCATATTAGTTTTATGTTATTATTGCTAGCACTACCAATACTATTTTTTATTCACTATTACTATTGTTAAGAAATGGACCTTGGACATAACTCAAACCCAAAAATTAGCTCATGAGGTTCTTTCCTGAAACCGTATAAGGAGACAATAACCAGTTGCCTGCACCAATATGAGACACTTAACATCCTTCCTTACGCTCATAATTTTCATTTGGAACGTGAACAACACAGCATGGAGGCCCAAGATTGGATAAATTAAGAGTAGGAATGGGTTTGTCTTTGGTACCACGTTAAGCAAATGGATCTTGGACTTGACTTGATCCCAAAAATCTAACCAATGAGATCAGATTTCCCCAATATTTAAGGAGACAGCTAGGCATTTCTTCCACCAATGTGGGAAACTTAACAACTATTATTACTACCATCATACAGTCCTTTTATTATAACAAGAAACCAGGAGGGGGGCTGATATTTTCTTACTATGTTATATCCCTTTTCTTTATTCGCAGTGTTAGAAATCTACTGTTATTTTTTTCTTCTTCAGTGTCTGCCTATAACCATTGACGTTGGCACGAACAATCAACGATTACTGGATGACGAGTTCTACATTGGACTCAAGCAGAAAAGAGCTTCGGGGCAGGTTTGGTGACCTTTTTCATTCTTTTACTTGTGTTGTCAAACAACAGATGAAAGTAATGCAGTTATCAGAATCTGCCATTCGGGGAGCTGATGTTACGTTCATGCTTTGATCTTAAAAGGAATATGCTGAACTTCTGGAGGAGTTTATGTCTGCAGTTAAGCAAAACTATGGAGAGAAAATCCTCATTCAGGTATATCACTAACTAGAAATATCGCTGTGCAATTCCTCTAAACTTCCCAAGTGTCACGAAACACCAATCTGAGAATCTTGCCAGTTCAGTTCATTTATGTCCTAAAGTTGCCAGATAATTTTTTCAGTTTGAAGATTTCGCAAACCACAATGCATTTGAGCTTCTTGCAAAGTATCGCACGACACATCTTGTATTCAACGATGATATCCAGGTAGATATTGCGAGGATTGCTGTCAACTTGAAACTTTTGCCTTCACTTAGAGTGGATTAATAATCTTCATACTATTTTTTCTGTCAGCTTGAAACTTACCCTCTCTTTATGAGTGGATTAATAATCTTTGTACTGGTTTTTAAGGGCACAGCATCTGTGGTTCTGTCCGGGATTATTGCATCTCTAAAACTACTCGGTGGAACACTTGCTGACCACACTTTTTTATTCTTAGGTGCTGGAGAGGTGAGATACGTCAACTATTGCCCCTTCAGATTTTTTGGGTTATTTAATTTCTCTTCAAGAGTTTCATATTATGTACTGATAGTGTGTGTTTGTTTGGACTAGAATAGTGGGCACCTTTTGTGCTACTTAATAAACAGTTTTTATGACATTGTTTCTCTGCAAGAGTTTCAGCTTCTAACGGTCCGATAAGATTGACTTTTTCTTTTATTTGAGGTGAAGCATGGATTCGGTACTTTAATCTTGTACTCACTTATTTATTCAGTGCAATTAATTCATACCATTTTAAGTTATGTGTTTTATCTTTAAAGTGAAAACTTAATTTGCTAATGGCACAAATTAAGGTTCTACCTTTGCAGTTCTCCATTTTAAGTTGGTCATGATATTTAGACCTAGGAATTTATCAGCTGGTTCGAAGATTGATATAACAACTTCGACCAATCACAGAATGGGTATTTCATTTCTTGTAATCTAGAAGCCTTGGCCATTACTGGCTTGACCTGAGATGAAAAGGGGCAGAACCTCCCCATTATGAAACAAGGCCATTAGTGCTACTTGTCTATATACTAGAACTTTTTTTTCTGGATTAGAGAGATTGTGTGGATACCTTTATACAAGATGGCCATATACATTGGAAACTTTTTAAAATATCGTCAAAGTACAGATCAACATATCAATAAGAGCATTCTGTGTCTCATTATCAAGGATTTTATTTTTAACTATCTTGTTTGGTCTTCCTGAAGGCTGGAACTGGTATTGCTGAGCTCATAGCGCTTGAGATAACAAAGAAGGTGCTAACTACTTTTCATCTGCTCCTTTTCCTTTATTTCTTGTTTGGAACTTCTTCACTAATAGTCCAAATTCTCCTTTCAGACTAGTGTTCCATTAGAAGAGGCCCGAAAGAAGATTTGGCTGGTTGACTCTAAGGTACTAACGTCATGATCTGAAATTCCCAGTTCGATGCAAGAATATTGATATCTGCCTACATGCTAGACTTTCATTTATGTAATTTCCAGTATCTCCTTCTCCAATTAAAACAGTTCTTAATTCATTACAGGGACTGATCGTAATTTCTCGTCTGAAGTCCCTTCAGCACTTCAAAAAGCCATGGGCTCATGATCACGAACCTGTTGAGGAACTTTTAGATGCCGTGAAGGTGTGAAGTTTGCATCTTTTTTCAAACTTGATGTGACTTAAAAAAGATGATGGCGAAACACATTCTTATGTCACTTTATGCTCCATTTTTCAGGCAATAAAGCCAACTGTTCTAATAGGAACTTCCGGAGTTGGAAAAACATTCACAAAGGAAGTTGTCGAGGCTATGGCTTCTCTCAATCCGGTGAGTCTCCCTCTCTCTCATGCATGCATGGTCACAGACATAAACGAAAATATGCATGCATAATAACGCGACACAAGATCTATGAATCATAGTCTTCCATAAAGTATCTTATTTGGCACATATGAACAGAAACCTCTTATCATGGCTCTGTCAAATCCAACATCACAAGCTGAATGTACTGCTGAGGAAGCTTATACATGGAGTAAGGTAATTTCTGTTCGAGAAGTTATATAGCTCAGAGTTTTCCAACATATGCCTACTCAAGGCACGAATTTTGTATGTGTGATTTCTGAGCCTGTCGTATCTTCCCTTTCTGCCACCTACAGGGTCATGCAGTCTTTGCTAGTGGAAGCCCGTTTGACCCTTTTGAGTTTGAGGGACGGACTTTTGTGTCTGGCCAGGTGCTGCCCTTTCCATTAGCCATTGACATTTTTATTAGTAAATGAGATACTTACCTTCTTTTGCTTTATAGGCCAATAATGCCTACGTATTCCCTGGATTTGGGTTGGGGATTATCATGTCCGGCACAATTAGTGTGCATGACGATATGCTACTGGCAGCCTGTAAGTATATCAAAGTTGTCAAGAACTTGTGCATTCCAAGAACTTGTGCATTCTTCGAATCTGATTTAGAATTTTATACTACCTCTTTTATCTGTCAATCAGCATGTACGGTAGCTTGATGCTTATTTAATGGGATGCTAGCAAAAAGAGGGATAAAAACTCTTCATGAATGTAATTGACTCCAATTATTTCTTCGTGAAACAGCGGAAGCTTTGGCAGCTGAGGTGACCGAGGAAGATTATGTAAAGGGACGGATATACCCACCATTCACTAACATCAGAAAAATATCAGCTCATATAGCAGCCGAAGTAGCTGCTAAGGCATATGAACTTGGTGAGTTCTCCAAATTTTGAATTGATTTATCAAATCATTAAATACCAAATCCAAACTTGCTGATGATGCATCTTTTAACTTACATCATCCACACAATACCCACTTTTTCAGGTCTGGCAACGCGTCTTCCTCGTCCTAATGATCTCGTTAAGCATGCAGAGAGTTGCATGTACACTCCAGTCTACCGCACCTATCGCTAAACTGGGAATTTTGGCTGACATTTAATCCCATTTCCGGCTACATTAGGAACTTTGAGTTCTAGGTTCATTCTTAGTTTTAGATGAAATATGTTGTATGCGGAGTACTTCCACTACCTAGTAGTCATTCATATTTGTTACTCTTAAGAGTGAGAAGGACGAGATTTCCCATTACTCTTATTTTATTCTCTCTTCTCTGAGAAGAGAGTAACATAGTTGGCCACTTCATATTATTATAAATACAAGCAGAATTATTTCTTTTTTCGGATCTACTCTTCCATAGTTAAGCTTATTATAACGGTATTCATGTTTAAGCCCCGTTGGATCTTTTACTTGACAAAGATAGATAGGATAAGGTACGAAATGGTAAGAGAAAGAAGGCATGACGACCATAACTTACTGCGTTAGTTAAATTGGTTGTTTTAAATAAGCAGATAAAGATTCTGATTTCAAATTTCATTGTTGCTGAAGTGGTTTACTGGAGACAAAAAAAAAAAAGCTTTCATCGTGACTTAATTTATTAAGAATTAAATTTCACTTTCTTGATCCATGAAAATTGTATGGGGTGAAATAGGACCGATGAATGTCTACTATTAAGGATCGGATATATTGAAACCCTTTTTTAGAAATGAGTTACCCTGAAGACGACACTGAAATGGACACGTAGAAAAGCCCCTCTCAGTCAAATATAGGAGCCAACAACCGTGATGATGGTGCACTAGAAGACAAGCGAAGACCAACGTGTGAGATAGTTCAGGTGCGTGGACAATCCTCAATAGACCCAGACGGATTGGGAATATGTGGCTGACACTCCTCTAC
>JBDJHY010000106.1:9451046-9462946 GCA_039654485.1 Withania somnifera | reverse complement strand
AGTGGTACCTTGATTATCATGGTTGTTTCTAGAGAACCACTTAGTACCTCACAATCCAATCCTCGGGCTTCGGTTCCAAATGTCAAAACTCGTTCCACTAAAATTGATGTAATTCTTTTTACATAGCAAAAGTTGAATCAGTATCTAGAAGAGCCCCTTTTATGTTTTTTGGCTCAATCATTGATAGGTACGCAAATAAGGCATACAAGTTTTTTATTTAGTTGAATGTGCCTTTCTGTACTTTCGGTTGCTTTCTTGAATGACAGAAGGACCACATTCTTCACTATTGTCTACCTGTTCAGTTCCCCATAACGTCATGCCCAGCTCCAAAGTCTTGGGAGAACCGAGCCTTTTGATGTTGTTGACTTGCTCAATTCCCCCTATCGACTTCTCATCTCGTACGGCTTCCAAAGAACAAATTCTTGTTTTGTGACCCCTACCAATAATAGGTAGTCCTTGCGATGATTTATCATTATAGATTTGTCTGAGCTCAATATCAACATCATCATCATACTATGTTCCTTTCTCTTTCATGTCATATTTATCAAAGATAACATAAACACTTTCTTCAACAATGATGTCCTTTTGTTATATAACTTGACGAATACCAACGAACGATTCATTTATTGTTTTTTGCATCAAAACTTTTCTAGAGTTTGTTTTCCATCGTTGTGGATAAACATTTGCTACCAAACACTCTAAAATAAGTGATGTTCAGTTTTCTCCCTTTTTAGAGGTTCATAGTCTTCTCAAACAAGGGCCTAATCATCAACCTATAGATGATATAGCATATAGTGTCGACAACGTTAACCCAAAATGATTTGGGAAGACTACTTGCATAGTTTTTGCTATGTCCTCCAAGTTCCTATTCTTCCTCTCAGTAAGACTATTATGCTCGGGAGTTTTTGGTGCTGAGAAGTTATGATCAATCCCATGATTCTCATATTATTCAAGGAAACTAGCATTTTCAAATTCAGAACCATGGTCAATTCTATTATGCTGGCCACTTGAACATTTAACTTTTTATGGTAATTTCTTCACAAATATCGAGAGAACTGGTCGATCTTTCATCCTGAGAGGCAAGAACAATGTCCATATGACCTAGAATAGTCATGGACAATCACAAACATGCATATTTACCCCTTCTGCTTTGAACCATCATTGGTCCACATAAATCCATTTGTAGTAGTTCCAGCAGTCAGGCCATACTAGCAATGTACTTCGATTCGAATTAAAACTTGGACATGTTTTCCATGTCACAAGCATCGCACATCTTCTCTTTATTGAACCTGGAGTTTGGCAACCCAAGAACCATGTCCACTAATATCAACTTGTTGAGAAGAAAGATGCTTACATGTCCAAACCCTTTGAAAGTCAATTTCATGTGCACTAAGGCTTATAACTTGATTCCTTGAAGATGTCATGATGTTATCTATGTACACATTCTTGTGTCTTTCCCATAGAACCAGATTCCCAACTTGTAACAGTGCAATCATCTAAGGTAAAATGAACCTATTCCGTTTTTTAAAAACATGCGATACACTAAACAGATTGTGCTTTAATCCTTTGACGTAATAAACATTCTCAACGACATGACAGTGGCATTTTCCCCTTTTTCCAATGCCAACTATGTCTCCCTTCTTTTCACTGCCAAATGCCACTCCCAATCTTGATAGGCTTCACAAGTGAGGGGAAATTTTCCTTTTCTCTGGTCATGTATCTGGAATAAGCACTATCTATATACTACATGCTTTTATTTCTACTCACCATAGCCTAACAGTCTTTCATATTCTAGGTCTTAATCAAATTTGATCATCATGTCAGTATCTCTTCTGAACCAAATTCTTCTCTAGCCATTAGAGATTAATTATCCTCTTCATTGTCCCATGACAACCAATGCTTCCCTAGCTACTTAGGTTGCTTGCCTAGTAATCATCCTGTTTTTGGTGGCTTGGTCCTTAAGTGGTCCAAACTCCCACACATGGCATACCTCAGAGTTGTCCCTATAAAGTGCCCCAGGATTGGAGGTACTGCCTCTAATAGAGAACTCTCCTCTATTGATCGTTCTTTTTAACCTCCGAATTAGCAATGCCATCTCTTCCTCGGCAATCTTGATCTTTGTTCTGGTGGCTTTAAGGACCAAGTTCACATCCCTTCTTGGTGGAGCATTCTTCGAATTTTAGAGTTTCTTCGTCTCATAGGTCTTCAAGTTTTCCATGAAATCATCCATTGTCAATGTTTCCAAATCCTTTTCTTCCATTATTGCAAAAACCTTGCTTTCTCAGGAATCTAGCAAGATGTCAAGAAATTTTTCAATCCTTTTACTCGTAGAAATGACCATTAGTAATGTTAGTGAATCTATTGAACACTCGGAGGGATTTTTCCTCATACACCTTGAACAACTCGTATTGTCTGTTTAACAAAACAATTTTTGACTTCTTGACCTAACTTGTTGCTTTACGAGTTAACTTGGGCCTTCATGAGTTTTCTACAGGATACTATTCCATACATTTTTTGCTGCTTTACAGAAGGAGATTCAATTATACTCATTTGGCCCAATGCCACACACAAATATGAATTTTTTTAAGGTATTAGTACGAACTGCGTACATTTTACCCTTCCAAAACCCCACCTTGTGGGAATTTACTGGGTATGTTGTTGTTGTCGTTGGCATTCTTTTGGACTGCCTTGATGTTTTATCATTGTAATCTTCTCTCACCTTGGGAAAAATCTTCTCCTAATCATTTACGATGATGGAAATTTTTGGACCTTCAAAAATAATATCTTGTAGCTCCAAATCTTATCCAATAATGAAATCCCATATTTTGGTCTTCCGCCATTCATAATATTTCTCATTGAAGAACGGTGGGGTCTTGTGGTCGATGTCTTTCTTTAACTTTTGGTGGTACATCCATTTCTTATTCTTTCAAGGTGTTAGCCTTTAGAAAGAACACAATCCAGTACCCATTGTCATTTTATGATGGCACCTATGTATTGAAGAACCACTTCAATAGTAATCAAGAAGTAAATGCAAAATAATAATCAACACAAGGTACTTTTACTTGATCAAAAAGAATAATCAACACAAGGATTTTATGTGAAAAACTCCTTGTTCACAGAAGTCAAAAACCACGACCTGTCCCAAAAGGATTCCCTCAAATCCCCAATAAAAACTTGACCCACTTTGGATTACAACTCTATAACCAAAGGACTAACTCCATCATACCTTTCCCTTCTACAACTCTCCCTAGTTGTAGTAACTTCTTTCAAGATATTATCCAGTGAAGAAAGCTCATCTCAACTCAATACAACACCTAATACAAATCCTCAATAAATGTATAAGGTTATAATTTCAGAAAAAAAGAAACAAACTAGACAACTAAGAACTATAAGCAACAATCTTCTCAAGAACATGTTCTTTTGTATTACCAGTTGACACGAAGACACTCTGAATATATTCTCTATTTGTGCAGTGGTATCTCTTGTGCATATCTTCACGAACAACATTCCGTTCATGCATCAGCCTCCACTTTTCTTCTCCTATTTCCAAAGCTCTTTCCATATGTGCAAATATGAGAACGTTCCCATCTTGGTTTCTTGTTCCTTGTCCATGCATTCAGCCATTAAATGAAAATTCTCAAGGAATCCTTCATGCACTTGGAATCTACTTTGCACCTGATCAACATACTTCTCCACTCTAGTGCAAAAGATCTGGTTCCTTCAATTCGTTCATGCACTTCTGTAATTCAGTTTTTCCCGTAAACGAGTAAAGGAACTAGTTCCTCAATAGTTGTTTGTTATAAACACTACCAGACCTTATTTGAGACATGTTTAGAAATTGGTTCTTGTGTATGTTATTATGTTTATCATGTTAATCATCAGAACTTCACATGTTTCATAGCTCAATATCTTCATTTCTGCTCAATGAGCCCACCTATTCTGCCATATTTGATAAATCATACTTGTTCGCATATTGTCCATTTTGGTTTCCTGAAGACACAATTCGGTTGTTTTCCATTTTTGAACTAGAGCGTTTTATTCATATAAATTTAACTTAGAACCCCAATTTTCCCGCGGAGAACTTTGCGGTTCATCCTAACTTTACAGTGTAGTACTATCCTTCTACTTTACTCCCACCAGCATAACGAATTACACCTTAAATTTTGCACCTCGACTCTCTTTCTTTTTCTCTTTCTTTTTGCCAACAGATGCCCCTCATTGTATCTGAATCTATCATCTCTAATCCATTCTCAGAATTAAACCTAGAATCTCATGTTCACAGCCGACAACATTAATTTCAAATGCCTTGCATGCTGTTCTCATTACTAGATTAGCCCATTTTGAAGTCTCGAGTACTACAGGTTGCTGAATTTCTTGCAATTTTGCATTTAGTGGTCTTCATGCCAAGGTCGGAGATCTGAGAGCATGTCATTATAAGAAGAATAGTAGTCGATATATGAACAAGCTACAGCGGTTGAAGCAATATCAGGTTAAAAGTCCCTTGAGGTTGTCAATGAAGGTTTCAGCTTCATCATCTGCTTTCAGAGTGATTAACATAGATAATTGCATGGAGTGGTGGTTCAATGATGATATTGCTGTCAGCCTGAGTCTTCATAATTCCTGTTGGTGAAACATTGGTGATGATCAGAGGCTTTTTGGACTTATTTTTGCTAATATGGTTCGGCCAAAGTTGTTGTGGGTCTATTTCGGCACAAACTTGCCTTTATGATCTTTGTATGGGCATTCCTTCTTGGGGCTTTAAAGTAAAATGGGTCCTCTGAGCCAGGGCCCGATTTTAATTTCTCCTAGCTTAAATAGACCACTATTCCAAGGGGATCGGGTATTATTTAAGACCCCACCCAGATGATTTGAATTAAAGTGCTCCTTGGCCACCTGTTAACCCACATGCATCAGTTGGACAGGACCTTCATCTGCTAACCCTGATGTGTTTACCACTGTTTTGATAGCCAGCCCCCACTATCATTTTCTTTGGTGAGATTTGAGGCACTAATAGGCTTTGGCGTGGCAATGGTGTCTTTTAGGATTGAAATTTCATACCTCCGGGATCCAGTGCTCTACAGCGAGCTCAATCTTCTCTGGGCATTTATATCCAGCATTATTGACACAGATACTTGCACAATGGTGATGATTATTGCGCTCCATATCCTCGTCAATACCTATGAAACCACTGTAAAGGTATCCAATATTTTCGAAGGAATCTAGTCTCCATGCATGAAAGGAACCCCAAAAGCCTTATCCATTTATACTTTGATTTCTAGATGGCCAACTTAGTCCCTGTAACTGGTGACCACCATTCTAAAGCTAGACGCCGTCCATTCCAAAACCAATCATCAGCGTGAACCCTCAATTCTTCTTGTCTCGAAGATAACTCAATAAGAAATTGGTCGTGAGTGAGAGGAATGACTTTCATACCAGCGCAGATATCCCATCTGCCCGAAAACAACTTCTAATCATTTCCTGGTTAGGGATGTGATTGAATGTATCATTGAAGGTTCCAACTAAGCATCTCGATAAGAACTGGTGACTGTTGTTGTCTGTTCCTGGATTGACCTTGAACACATTATCGACCAACCTGAATCTGCGTGACATTTGCTTCCCCAGAAAGTGTAATGTTTTCCCATATATCTCTCTCAATCTACTGTTGTAGTCTGGCCCTGGAATAATCACTATCCTACCTGTCTCCCAACAGTATTTCAATGTGAATGCATCAGCCGTGAAAAATTTCAATTAGAAAAGCCTAGTAAATGTATGCTTGTCACTCCGCCCTCATCATCTGTAATATTTCCCTGTTCCATTTGATGTTTGGTTGAGACTACCGCATACTCATCTACAGTTTACTCCGCCTATTATTATTTATATTTTTTGAGAAAGTAAATTTTACTATGCCTATTTTAATTCTTCTTGACATTCTCCTGCTTCTTTCTATTAACATGAACCAATCATTCCCTGAATTGATAAGAAGTTCAAGACATTTTTCCATGAAATGAAAAAGTTCTTGCTTTCCATGAGTGCTAAAAACGTCAGAGTTAAAAAGAGGGAAACTTCGCTGGAACATATTTCAGAGTGAAAAAGACTTGGCACATTTCCCAAGTCAGAAAAAAATCCTGATGTTTGTTAATCTTGTTTTTTGTAAGTTATAAAGAAACTTACACCAAGAAGATCAAGGCCTGCTCCGTCAACATTTGGTACAATAACTGCCAGGTCCTACAAGTATGAGGATATCCAATTTAAGTACTTTGCAGAATGAGATCCTAGAAATCTGGACAAGAAAAGTCAAGCAAAAACAAAGAGAAATAAATCACCTTAGGAGGCCATTTTGGGAAGGCAGATTTATAATCAGGCAGAGAAGTCACTCCAGGCCATGTATCCTCGTTTGGAGTACCCATCACGCTTCATAGGGAGGAAATTATTGAAAATCAAATAGAGTGGATAATCTAATAATGTAAGCACAAGGAACAAAACATTGAAATTCCTCACTAAAAATTCATGGTCAATTTTTTATAGGAATTATATCCATGAACCTATACAGAAGAAAGATAAAACCAGAGCATAAACCCAATTTCGAAACCTTCCCACACGCAATATAGAAGTAAGAAAAGTATTAGTTGACAAAAAAAAATGCAGGTTAGCATGAACTAACGAAGATTACAATCATAGATGGAACAGCTAAAACTAAAGTTACAGAGATCTTGAAACCAAATTTTATTCAGAAACTTTGTTCTGCCCTTTGCATTTATCTAGTCAGGGATTTTGGGCTATGATGCATGATGAGGGAAGTGTAACTTTTCATGCTCATCTCCTTCTGAGAAGGATCTGGAACAGGGAACCAAATTTTACTTTATGAAACCATCTCCATGACCATCATAAAAGCATTAGCGCTACATTTTGTTTGTCAGTAATGAAACATAACAAAAAGACACATGTATATTGACACCTGAAAATCTTGAAAAGTTCATCAATCTCGGAGTCACCAGGAAACAGAGGACGCTGATTCACCATCTCAGCAAATATGCAACCAACTGACCACACATCAACAGGAGTAGAGTAATGGCGTGATCCAAGCAGTATTTCTGGTGCCCTGTACCACAGTGTCACCACCTAAAACAAGTAGTCAATCATCAAAGTTCAAATAAGACAACATATCCTCACGTGACCTCTGGATCTTATTAAAGAAGCAAATATAAAAGATACAGACTCCACTTATTAGAATATTGATGGACAAAGCTTGGAATACTAGGTAAAACAATTCTTAATTGATGGTACAAGTAGACTCAGTAAAGTAGGTTACAATAAGAGCTCAATGTCATTATGTCAATAAGAATGGCTAAGGGGGCCTTTAGTAGCTGCCTTGGAATGTGAGCCTTTTGAAGCACCAGTGGCTGTAGCTGCGGTAGGATTTCATTCTAATTGCTCCAGAACTCGATCTATATGACCTCTGGATAGTACAAAGTAAACCTCCTCCATAAAAGAAGGTAGTAACTAACCTCTAAGAATTTGTTCAAGGGGGGCCCTCTACTATGGCACTTTTATAAGGGAGAATCGGATAGCCTGATGCTACTCTAGGAGAGGAAGCGTAGCTCGCACGTTGAACCATGACCGTCAATGGTGAAAGATAGCCCTAAAGTAATGATCCGAGAGATAATATTAAACCAAAATGTTATTGTGATGTAGCCTGTATATTACAGGCGGGATGTTCAGTACCAATTCTTATAGTACTGATCGGGGAGTCCATAAGCTTACTCTTGACTTATCAGCTAAAATAATAGAATAACTTAAAAGTTATAAAAGGTAATGCAATACTGCATAGAGAAAGAATTAATTCTGTTAGACAAGTCCGATAAAATCCTAAGAATATATTAGACATGATACAACACTTCCCCTCAAGCTTCAAATGGAATATGAGATAAGGTAATACAATAAGACAGGGTCCAAAGAAACTTTAAGGGAACGAAATAATGTTTGTACCTCATGAGTGAAAGTTCTGACAGGAATACCAAATGCTCTAGCCAATCCAAAGTCTGCCAGCTTTAAAGCATTTGTACGTCGATCAATTAGCAAGTTCTGAGGCTTCAGATCTCGATGAAGAACTCTATGAGAATGACAATAAGCAATACCACGGAGTATTTGATACAAAAACATCTGCAGAATTGGAAAGATTACTTAATTGCGCACCATAAGTAAGAAGCGTGTGAAACTGATAAATGTTAACCACTCGAGTAAAACTTAATCAAATTACAAATCAGATAACATTGTTTTCAATATATTTGCTTAGCTATCGCCCTGCCTCGTGAAGTTAAAACTGTAAATAGAGTTGCAACTTATGACCAGCTTCCAGATGAAGCAACAAAAAATGGCTAACACACAGTGACAAAAGCAAACGACCAACATATAATAGAGATTTTACTCACTTTAACCAGACGTGGATCTTTAGAGAATTCAGGACATGAATCCATGTGCTTCTTTAAGTCCAAGTCAAGATATTCAAACACTAGATACAATCGCTTTTCACTGTGCACCACATCCTGCAACCTGTGACCAATAGAAAAAAAGAACTTTCTTTGAATTGCAGAAAAAACTTGTTCAGACTAGAAAAACAGCTTTCCCCAAGCTATAAAGAAAACTAATGTAACATTGCAACTGAAGGTAAGATGTGTACTCTTTGAATCTGTTATCTACTCTCTAATTTATTATAATTCAATCAGCCAAATAGAAGAAGACCAGCCCCCATCATGCAAACTTTCTGGATTCGACTCATGGAATCCTTCCCATTCCCACTCACACCCACCATCCTAAGAAGGTCCCTTTTGCAATTATACTTATTACTAAAAACGAATAATGAAATGGCAGTCCAAGAATCATTCTAATTTTACTTTTACTCTTCTCTCGTCATCATGCAAAAAGCAACCGAACATTTCAACCAGCTCCTAAACCTTAGTCTTATAAACCCAACTATTTTCTAAACCTTTCAGATATATAAACACAAAAATTACATTGTGCTGGTAAATGTCCAACCACAAGACAGATCAACAAAATAAAAAGATAAAAGTTAAAAAACAAGGTATAGTAAATATACAAACATTTGAGGGAAATAACTACTAAAACAACAAACATACCCAATATATTCCCACAAAGTGAGGTCTAGGGAGGGTAAGTGTGTGCAATCCATACTACCTAAGAGTCGGGCAGCAAGGCAGTTTCCGAGACCCTCGGCTCAAAACAACACAATCTAAAAATGGCATACTACAAGAACAAGGGATAACGGGAAGTAAAAACAACAGATACAACAAATGCAAGGCTATCACGGGATAATTAGTACACTCGAGCTACAAAACGCAACAAACATCCTCAAAACTCTAAAAGTGAGACACTACAAGCAAGGTACTATGACTCCTAAGCACCAAAAACAGACAAAGCAAACCTACCTACTAACAAAAGCTAACTCCAATACTCATCCTCCATACCTTTCTATCTGGGGCCAGGTCCTCAGTAAGCTATACCTTCAAATCCTGCATAGTCACCTCTCTCCAATATTTTCTCGGTCTACATCTCCTTTCTTGAACCATCCATCGTCAACCTCTCACACCTCAGTACTAGGGCATTCGTGTCCCTCCTAAGCACAGCTCTGAACCATCTCAGTCTCGCCTCCCGCATCTTATCTTCCATTGCAATCACACCTACCATGTCTCTAATAACCTCATTTTGAATCCTATATACATATATTAAACCCACACATCCATCACAGCATCCTCATCCGTAACCTTTTAACTTTTGAATGTGGAAATTCTTAACTAGCCAACACTCTGCGCCATACAACATAGTTGGCCTAACTATTACTCTGTAAAACTTTTCTTTCAGTTTAAGAGCCACTTTCTGATCGCATAAAACCCCAGATGCGAGCCTCCATTTTATCCCTGCAGCACCGATACGATAAAAAACATCCTCTTCAATCTCTCCATTACACTAAATCATAGACCCTAGATACTTGAAACTATCTTTCTTACCGATAGCCTCGGTATCCAACTTCACTATCACATCCTCCTCCTGCACCATCTACTGAATTTACACTCCAAATACTCCGTCTTGAACCTACTCAATCTAGAACCTCTAAACTCAAGAGTTTCTCTTTAAACCTCCAACTTAGCATTAACTCCTATGCGGGTTTCGTCAATCAAAACTACATCATCCGCAAATAACATACACTATGGTACCTCGCCTTGAATTTTTCGCGTCAAAGCAAAATAAAAATGGAACGAAAAAATGATTTGAGTCTCCTCTCATTATTCTTACACGAGTCTTCGCTCCACCATACATATCCTTAATCGACCTAATGTACGTCAGATGAACACCTCTAGCCTCCAAAGAACCTTTCTAGAAACTTTATCGGAAGCCTTTTCTAAATCAATGAATACCATGTGTAAGTCCTTCCTTTCCCTGTAATACTCCACCAATCTCCTTACCAGATGAATTGACTCTGTAGTCGAGCGTCCCAGCATGAATCCGAACTGGTTCTCGAAAATGGTCACAATCTTCCTCATCCACAACTCAACTATCCTTTCCACACCTTCATCGTGTGAGTTAACAACGTAATGCCCCTATAGTTATTGCAATTTTAGATGTCACCCTTGTTCTTGTACAAGGAATCATCGTACTCCATCTCCAAGCTTCAGGCATCTTCGTTATCCAAAAAATGACGTTAAAAAACTCGGTCAGCCACGCAATACCTACCCCGCCAGAGTTATTCCAAAAATCCACCAAAATCTCTTCTGGCCCAGTCGCTCTATCCAACACATCATACGAAAGCGCTCATAACCTCCTCAATCATAGTAAGCCTACAATAACTATAATCACGACATCTCTCTAAGTGTTCCAAATCACCTAGCACAACGTTTGTGTCTCCCCCATCACTCAAGAGCTTATGGAAGTATGATTGTCATCTCTTCTTGACGAAAACCTCCTCAAACAGAACCCTACCATCCTCTCCTTGATGCACTTCAATTAGTCAAGGTCACACGTCTATCGTTTCCTCGCCCTGGCCACTAATAAAGGAATAGACTGATGTAGGAATAGAAAGACAAGCCTCTTTGTTTTTTAAAACATTCTACCTTCAAAAGAAATTAAGTGGTCTACCTTTAACCAGGTGACACAATTTCAGTGATCAATTTCAGCCCTAAATTGCCAGAATCCACCAAATTGAGCAAGAAATCGGTCATTTGCTTCTAGCTAAATCCCGTTGACTTTTATTCCTGAACCTTTATTTTTTCCCAGCTTAGTAGACATTTTCTTGGATATTTTGCGTTTCTTGATAGACTTATTGGATTGAAATTTATACTTTTCGACCATTGTTTGTTCTTGATTGTTGGTGTTGAATTTATGGTGCTTTAAATTTCAAAATTTTCCTTGTTTAGTATACCTTGGTGTATTTGTTGTTGTCTAACGGTGTATTCTGAGGTCGTATTACTGTTTGATCATGTAGTTCTAGAGTAATTTTGATTCTTGATTATTGTGGTTTACCTACTATTCTTCCATTTTGAGCTAGTGGATTAGTTGGTTTAGTAGTTTTCCCTTGATTAATTTGTACTTCTCTATTGACATTGGTAGATGATGGTGAAATAGGGTTATGTCATCGGTCGGGATCAGGTTCGGGGTCAGAGGTAAGGTTGGTGTCAGGTCTGGGATCGAGATTGGGTTTGAGGTCGGAGGTGCAAGCGATGGTGGGGGTCAGGAAGGGAAGGGGTTTAAGAGTACCTCTAGGCTGGGAGTAGGGTCTTGGAACATAGGAACTTTACAAGAAAAATCCATAAAATTAGTAGAGATTCTTAGAAAAAGGAAACCTAATATAGTGTGTGTCCAGGAATCCAAATGGGTAGGTATTAAGGTGT
>JBDJHY010000106.1:9431985-9442319 GCA_039654485.1 Withania somnifera | reverse complement strand
AATAGCAATAATCGCTCTCTGGTTCTCTAAATTATATTTACTTCTCGAGAATTAATTTAATACTGTATCTATATTCATTGCCAAGGAGGTTAGGGTGAATATTCTAGCCCCCTCTTGGATCCGGCCCTGCTTCCTAAAGCATTGTAAAACCCTAATGCACGCAGCAGTAGAGCCATATATATATATATATATATATATAAGCCTGCTCCCATCTGAATTCAGCTTAATCCCCTGAACATCTGGTCTATCCCACTTAACAGTAAATATTTAATAGAATGAGTCATCATCATTAAGTATTGACTTCTAGCAGGAGCATTCCATTGTATATTCCATTCAACCCCTAAACAGTTCTTAACAGTAACCAATAGTGAACCTGGGCAATGATCCAATATCTTCTTACCACCAAATCAACCATACATGTAAAACGTTCTGATATATATATATAGTGTGCCAAAATATTCTTTCCCTGTTGTGTGGTATTATAGCGTGGAAAATTAGAATAAAAGAGTTGTGGACAAAGGAAAGACACATTTTACTAATAAAAAAAAAAAAGACTAAAAAGGAAAGTAAGACAAATAGGTGGAGTAAGAAATTTAAAACTATGATGGAAGACTAGACATTCAATTCTCTCAAAAGATGGGGTTTCTGAAGCTTTGAAGAATGTTGCAGACCTCCTTCATTGATGGCCTACTAGACGGTGATGCTGCAGTACACATCAGTCCTAGTTTAAAAACACCTGTCATTTGTTCCAGATTACTTGTTTCCATGATTTCTTCATCAAGGGCCTGGATAATTAAATTCCCATCTCTATGACGTTGTTGAACCCATTGTGCTAGATTCATTTGCTCCTCTTTGAGAATGGGTTGCCTCCCGGTTGTCAATTCTAATAGCACCACTCCAAAGCTATAGATATCAGTCTTTATATTCACTCTGAATGTTGACGCGTACTCTGTGAGGACCAGACATCAGAATTTTATATTAAAATTCACGAAGTAAAATAGATGTTTGAATTGTAATATACCTGGTGCAATGTAACCAAATGTTCCAGCAATAGCAGAAGCCGTCTCAGGATCATCATCCTGCCTTGATAGTATTTTTGCTAATCCAAAATCGGCTATTTTTGCATTGAATTCGGAATCCAGAAGGATATTACTTGACTTAATGTCTCTATGAATAATGGGTCGAATACAGTCATGGTGCATATAGCAGAGTCCTTGAGCTGCACCACTGGCTATATTTAATCTCTTTTGCCAATCCAGGCCCAGGGTACTATTCTGACCTGGTGATGCTGTTCTTTTCTTTCCATGAAGCCATTTGTCCAAGCTTTGTTTCTCAAAATACTCATAGACTAGAAGCTTTCTCTCTGCACTTGAGATGCAACACATGAGCTTGACAATGTTGTTGTGTCGAATGCTACCAAGTATTCTAACTTCTGCCAGGAACTCCTTTTGAGGTCTTCCACCTGAATTCTTTGCATGTCCTATGCTTTTAACAGCATAACTATTGCCTGTTTCGTCAATCACAACTCGATAGACCTTCCCTGATCCTCCATTGCCTATTATGTTTTTGTCTTTCAAGCTTGACAAAATATCCTCTGTAGTTACCTTCGACTTTTGAAATGAAATGAACTTCATCTTATCTTTGCCTTTCTGCTTCTTTGTTTTCCACCAAAGCTTTCTGGTTCTGTAACAGATCCATAGTAACTGTATAGCTAGACCAACTCCTACAATAGGAATAATTAAGTGTTGTGATCTGGAAAGTTTTCGAACCTCATCAGCAGGGAAGCAGCTTGGTAGGCCCGGGATGGATAATTTCTTGGATGTAGAACAAAGATTGGATTCGTCAAAGCAATTCTCTACGTATGTAAAATTAACAAATTCAGAAGAAATTCTCCCTGAGAATATGTTGGAACAAAGCCTTAAAGTAGTTTTAGGCCTAAGATGCTGTATACTTTCTGAAATGTTTCCTGATAACTGATTATACGACAAATCTAAAGAATCCAATGCAGGTAAATCATCAAGTCCCTTTGGTATAGAACCAGTCAATTGGTTGTGAGAAAGATCCATATTGTACAAACTAAACAAATCCATTGCATTAGGTAATACACCGGATAAGTAGTTGTAACTTAGCGACAAGTGAGTCAATTGGTTCATTTGGAACAACTTGCTTGTAATTGAGCCACTTAGCAAATTATTTGAAAGGTCTAATTTCCCAAGACTTCTCAAGTTCCCAATCTCTTCTGGTATCGAACCGTTCAGGCAGTTGACAGATAGATTAAGATCTTTCAGTTGGGATAATGATAGTATTTTTTTTGGTATCTCACCAGAGAACATGTTATCATTAAGATACAAATTGAGTAATTGTTTCATGCCAAACAACTCATCTGGAATTCGATCTCTCAAAGAATTCTTGGACAAGTCTAAATGTTGTATATTTGAGCAATCTTTCAGGCTTTCTTGTATAGTTCCTGAAATGTTGTTGTGAGAGAGATCAATGAATGTAAGGTTTTTGAGCTGACATATTATTGATGGGATTGTTCCAGTAATGTTCTTTTCTCCAAGATTTAGATCTGTCACCCTGCCATTTATGCATGAAACTCCTGACCAACTGCAAGCTGGAGAATTCAAATCCCATGACTGGAAGAACTCTGAATCCCTCCAGTGTTGTCTCAAGCTCAGTAATATGGACCGTTCTGAGATCGAAAATTGTAAGGTTTTTTGGAAAGATAAGCTAATTAAAAATAAAATTCCCATATTAAGTGAAAAACGGGTAGAGCTTGATTGGAGCATATTAAAATATTTGGCAATGAAAATGAAGTTACTTAAATCAACATGAATTTAATGAGGAACTCATATTTAAACAATGCAAAATGAGAGTAGTCATTCAAGTCAACGTATTTATTTTTTAAGAATTTAGTTTTTGTGAAACAAACAAGCCAGAATAATTGGCAAGCTGCCTTCTTTTGACCAAGTCAAGCCAGTAACCTACTCCATTTCTTTCTAATAACTTGATACTCACTTTTCTGTAAAATATATGTTAGGGATTTAAACATGTTTTATTATATTACTTCCGCTGTTTTATTTTAGTTGGTCCGCCTATTAAAAATCTTTGTTTTAGTTTAGTTGTCTCATTTATAAAATCAAGAAATTTTTATCATGTTTGTTAGTTCGTGCCATATATAAGTTTTGATGATGGACAAATATATACTTGATGATTTATGATAAGTATGTCTTTGTTGTTTGGTACTCGGTATTCTTGGTAAAAGTTACTAGGTATTCTTGGTAAGAAAATATATTGTTGTGACTTGCATTCTAAGGAAGAGAAATCTATTACGATTTGAGAAGCGTGGTAGATGTTCAATTTGTTTGCCTATATAAGAAGAGAAGGTGAGTCGAAAATGGTTGGTTGCTGTAGAGGATAGAAATCAAAAGAAATAGCAGTCCAAGTAAGTTAGGTTGGTGAGTCTTATGTAAGTTCCTATGAGGTATTGTAACAAGAAGAAAATTATTATTCTTGAGAGAGATAAAGTAGTCGATAGTTAAGTGTAGGGGTGTAAATTCGTGTCGTGTCATGGGTTGGCGGGACGTGTTCGACACGAACACGAAAAAAATTTAAGAACCCGGACACGACACGAACTCGAAATTTTTTATGAAACCTTAACACGAACACAACCTGTGATTTTTTCGGGTTGACACGACACAATCCGAATTGACACGAAATTGCAGTGCTCAATTTACTTGACACGATCAACCTAATTGACCCGACACGAAAAGACATATAACACTTCAGAAGTTCAAAATCTGAAAAATACATATACAAATATTAATAACATTAGCACAATAAATTTCTAATAATCTGTTTCTGTTTCTAATAGGAAGTTTCAGCAGAACAGAGAGCATCATCAAAGAAAAAGAAAGTTTCATCTCAGAGTTAAATATCTCAAGTTACACATAATAGAAACTTCCAAACATTTTCGTGTTATTTTCGGGTTCGCGGGTTGACCTGAAACACGACCCAAACCCGACCTGCTTTTTTCGTGTCATTTTCGGGTTCGACCCAATTTTGACCCGGACCTGTTAAGGGGTGTACCTGTACCTGCTATTTTCGTGTTAGGTCTGTGTCATGTTTTCGTGTCGTGTCAGCAATTTACACCCCTAGGTTACCATATCTCCCCTTGGGATCATTCGTCCTCAAACGATGGTCTTGAATAGATAGAACATGTATGTGCTGAAAAAAATTTCACTACAACAAGGGGAGTATAATCACCTATTAAAGAATGTACAAACACGAGTCATGAGTGCAAGAAACTAGCATAAACTTGAAGAACTTACTTTGGGACATGATCTTGGTCTTGGACATAGGTCTTATTCAAGATGGAGCTATAATACATGGAATGTGAGTTCGTTAAGCACGAAGGGAGAATAGAACAACCTTTTCTCCTAAGTAATATGATTGATAACATGTCTCAACATTTTTACCCCATTTCGAAACTATACTTCATTATTCGCATCCTATAATTCCCACAAGGTTAAGTGCAACTGCTAGAGTTTTGAGCCTAATTGTATTTAGTTCCATGTTTAATCCTAATTTGGAGGTTCAAGGTACTGCATATAGTTTAATCATGCTATTCTAACCCACGAGATTCCGTATTCTATATCCAAAAAAACACTTCCTCTTACCCTTAAAATCAATAAACCTCAAACCCCAATAAAGGAGTCAGTAAACATACAGTTTGACTGCCATATATTTGTCAAAATGATATTCAAGCTTATTGATATATTCTCTTAATGGATTTCTTAAAGTTAAGACTATCTAGGGATCTTCTCTAGCATTACTAAAATCAATGGTTTTAGTGTATTCCCAAAAAGGGACACACCCAGTAATCTTATATATACTACACATAACTTAGCCCTACCTCCTACTTCTTCTGCGCTTAAATAACTTCGGTGATACAAATTCACAGGAACCTCTGCTAACTGAGTATCAACTGTATCCCATCTTATTTCACCTAACTTCTTTCACCACTATCTGTCATACCATAAATGGAATCTCTAAAGGGAATAAAGTATGAGCATAAACTATAGAAGTTATGAATAAAGGTCCGACTCTGGATCATAAACATGGAGTATGAACTGAGCATTACTACTGAAAGAAGTACTATACTAGATAAAATAATTTGTAACACATGCTTAACACTCAATAAGGGGTCTGTGAAGTAAAGTTGATAGGCATGAATATTTCATATACTGAATATATAAAGCTATAAAGGTTGTAATAAGCATAATCTTGACATAATTGTCCTGCATTATCTTGGATAGATGTACATAGTACTCAGAGAGAAATAACTATGAGAATGATCTTTTGAAGAAATCTTATCAAAGCTTATACATGACATATCATGATTGCCTTATCCACTTAGGGGGTATTCTGAGTCCATAGGACTGGTCATACAGAGATATATAAGTGTAGTGTGATCGACAGATTGACTGTTGAGGTATGTCGGGACTTGAATGCAGTGGCATAAGGTAGATTGAGTAGTTGGGATGTAGTGTAAGCTGAATATCTGAATCAGTCTAAAAAATTCATAATGAATTCATAAGCTAAATGGACATCTAAGTTTTGGGCAAGATTGGATCACTGTTTGAAAGGATTTCTCTTTATTAGGAATGGAACATAAATGTTGACCTACATAAGATGCATACACCATAGATATGGACATCGCACAAAGGAGTAACAAGAGCTTATATTTTTATTCTCTGAATAGATATGACGTAGCTTGATCTTACCAGCCATTGTATTAAGAGCATATTATGAGTTAATTGGACTGAGCATACTGTGAAACATGATTAAATATATTATGAGTCGTATAACATAAGGCTGGAAGTTCATAACTTCATGAAATATGATTAAAGCTACTGAGATAAAACTGTTACTCTTTATTCTGAGTACTAAACATGCAAATGAATATGTATGAAGTGCATAAGCATGGGTCATTGGCATAATGTCAGCATGCAGGACATGAGTAGCTTTTCATAATAAATAAAACCTAAGGAATACATAAGGGTAAGAGTGGATTAGTGACTCGATAACTCTTTTCTAGAAATCATCATTATATGGTTTACAAGGCCTAACTTGGCTATCCACTTTCTCATCTCCCCCTTAATGCAAAGCTAAACATTCTTAGTCTGTGGACTCATTCCATATCCTAAACTAGGCTAAGCTTACTTTACTTCATATGGTGCGGTCATCGCTAATTACATGGATAAACTCTCTCACTAGAGGACTGCACCTGCATATGCTAAAACTCTCCCTCAAACTTCTCTCTAGGTTACTTCTAGTTGGGATGCTTATATTAGCTTTCTCTTACCTTTAAGGTCATCATTACATAACTTATACACCGATTGGCACACATAGCCCACTTCCTCTAACCCTTATCAATCTAGGCTTCTCCTCTTAGTCTAGTAAAATCATGCCTCTTAAGTCATATCCACCCAAGTTAGCAGAAAAATAACTATGCTAAAAGATTCCAACATTGAATACCTATAACTTATTTAATTCAACTCTTACAAACACCATATAAATACATATTTTCACTTTCCAAAGTAGGAAAATCAAGAATACTAAACTAGCCACGTGTAATACTTTCAATTTACATTCTCTCATAATAATATACTACCTCATACAAACTTCTATGGGTACATGACTATCGTATTTCAGATTTATTTGCTACTATCTTTCAAACTACCAACTTCTTGCCTTGGCTCATTATACCACTTAAACATTACATGAAATACTTCCTACTCACATGTCTCCTCTACAGAGGGTATAGAAAAAAGATTTGAATATGCATCTTACTCTAGCACAATAGCACAAGTTATAGATAAGGATATAATACTTTAAGATCAAAGGTCTGAATTCACCAATGAGATCCTCTTAAGCCCTTGTGCAACCCTAGAATTTCATGTTGGCTTTATCTGAAAATTGAACTTCACTAGCTTCTAGCTGGAGAAAATTAAGCAAACCTTGAATATGCACAAGTTTCTTAGAGGATTGCCCTATTACATGATTTAGAGTATGAAACAAGGAAACTTTTCTTAAATTTCTATAATCACTTATTTATAGAAGTACAACCGTCACAACCATTAATAAGATCCTACAGACAAGGCTTCATAGGCACCCTAGGATACTTGAAATATATGCTCTGATACCAAATTTGTTACGCCTTAAGTCTATACCCTAGACATAACATGGTACTTGAAACAACAAGTAGCTCCAAGCTAACCCTTGTCCTGTCATAACACATAAAAACCTAAACTAAAAAGTAATATGGAAGATAATACATAGGATAACTTTTACAATATGAATAAGTAATAAGGAAAGTATGTGATTGATAATTACATTATTTGAAATTCGAATACAACTTTTGACAGGATGTCTATGAAGTCTTTACAAATACTGATGAGTAGTTGGGACAAACCCAAACAAAATCTACATAACTGAAAAGAAATACAATTTAAGGTGGGAACCCTGAATACATTTCCCTCGAATAATGAGGACTCACCATTTGCTGACTGGGATATATTGGCACGTATGATCTATGAAGCGGAGAGGATAACTAAATATATAGTGTAAATGCAGGTATAGAGTATGCATTAGTACTTTGAATGCACTAGTTTGTGAGTTTATGTAATAACTTTCAAAACAAACGTAATTGAGTATATGCAATAAAAATACCTGACTGAAATCTGGAGATGAGGGCATTTAAATATGAATAAGCTGATACTTACATCATAAATTTGTTTCTGAGTTGTGAACTGGAACATATCTGAACTGGAGGACTTAAAAATCGTACTAAATAAAAAGGAAACTCTAAACTGAATGTATGAAAATAGATCATGAACTGAGTTGGAATGACTCACATTTAATTTAAAACATGCTTGAAATCTGTATATCATAATAATAGATAAAAATAGTCATATTTTTTGTAAACTAGTGAGTCATGCAATATATTTAGTGATATTGTAAAACTAAAAGCTTAACATGGTGGGAGTTTCTTCTAACCGACATATAACTATACGAGCTACATGGATTCTAGTGACGTACACCCACACTAAAAAATACTACTCTAACCGGCCAAAATTTAAACCATATAAATAGGGACCTGTAGCATTTTAACCTTGATAATTTCGGGCTCATAAGTACCTATGGTGGAAATGTAGTTCTAGGACTAAGATGTCACCTCTTAGGTCAAGTGACAATGCTCCCTGTCCGCTCGGTGATAAATAATCCTCCTAAAACATAATTCATATATCTCAATCATATTTTATGTTTGGCACATCTTGCCCTTGCATAAATTATAAATCATATCTTGTCATGTCATATCATATCTTATCTTATCATGGGACATATATAAATGTCAAAGTTGCTCATGATCATTAATATTCGAGCCATAGCTAATCAAGAGACTTACTAATTTTCTTGTGAGCCGGAAGTCTGTATCATAACTTGTCTTCATACTAAAATCATAAGTCATAAGAATTTGTATAGAATCTTATCACTTAAAAATCTTACTCTGTGTTCGAAATCATAGATGAGGATAAAAATCATGAAAATATGCTAAATCACAAAGAAAACACATAGTTCTTGACTCTATGAAACTCATTTTTTAACAAAACTATTAAACTGATAAAACCATGAGAAATATACAATTTTATACAAATAGTCATCATAAATCAAAACCAATGAGGCAACAAAGAAAACCTTTCTAAGAGTTACAATGTATAATAAATCTTTATAAGGTATCATAAATATACGAAAGATTTTAAAATTGTACAGAATTATGTATAAACTAATTGAAATTTGGAACTTGGATTTTGAGCCCTAAATTGAATGAATTTCATAAAAACATAAGAGTTTAGGATATTACGATATAACCATGGAAAAATCATGATAAAGTTTATGAAGTGTGAATATGAACATCAAATTATCATATGACACTGAAATTAGAACATGAGACTAAATTTGGGTGAAAGCTCTAGTCATGGAATTTATAAAATCTTAACTCAAAATTATAAATTCGGGTATGAGAGTAAGGAATCTTTTATTGAATACCCACATAACTGATTATGAAGGATTTGGACCAAAAATTTGGTGGAAATTTGACTTTTCTTGATCCTGAGGAAGAATACTTGATTTGATAGAGAGAATATTTGATGTTGAAAAAGAAACTCTTTTATGGAGTTCTTTAAGTGGGAACATATAGAAAACTTTAGGTGGAAGCCTTCTATTATATCTTGAATTTTTTGACTTGAAGGCTTTTGGGTTATTGAATTGGAGAGGAAGAACCCTAGGTTATCTTTGAGAGAATTTCTTGGGAATTGAGAGTTTTGATTTTGATTCTGAGGGAAAAATAATTTTGTTACCTGATATACTACTCATAAACACCCAAACATGACTTATAATAAGGCTAAAAGTCTTGGGAAAATACCAAAATAACCTTGAGAAAGTATAGAACAAAAATAATGATTTTGGGAGGTACTATCCGTCCTTACTCAGTACGGGTCATACCATTAAGGGATGGTCCATCCTGAGAGGTCTGTTTGACAGTGCTTCACTAAAACGGGTATAAATATTTACTCTGAGGTCAGAGTTATGAGCGGTTTGTTGAATTGGAAACTAGTTTCAAAGAGATTTTATTTCATGGGTTATTAGACATACAACTCATAATATTTTGGGAGATATGATTGTTTAAAGTTCGCCCTTGTAGAATCTTGAATGAAAAACTAGCTTGGTAGAAGGGATATCAACTCAACTTTTTTCTAAGACATATTTGGGGACTTATCTCATAGCCAAGGGACTTAAAAGAAACTTAAGAATGAATATACACATATAGATATAAGATATAAAATCAACAAGGCTGGGGTCTAACAACATATGTATAATGGTTCAAATCTTAGTTCAAAAGCCTGGGGTATTACTAGGGGTGTAAATTCGTATCGTGTCATGGGTTGGCGGGTCGTGTTTGACACGAACACAAAAAAAAATTAAGAACCCGGACACAATACGAACCCAAAATTTTTTATGAAATCTTAACACGACCTGTGATTTTTTTGGGTTGACACGACACGACCCGATTTGACACGAAATTGTAGTGCTCAATTTACATGACACGATCAACCTAATTGACCAGACACGAAATGACCCAAAACGACACGAATTGACCCGACACGAAAAGATGAGTGAGAGATGAGTGGAGTGAGTGAGGTGAAAGTGCTGAAACGGTGACCTAGTATAAGTTAATGAGCTGAATTTTTAATTTTTTTTAATTCAATATA
>JBDJHY010000106.1:9390586-9401935 GCA_039654485.1 Withania somnifera | reverse complement strand
TAGCTGACTGAAAGACTTGAGCTTTGTTATAGCATGTTGATGCTAGACCTGTTTTTATTTCATTGATGAGATTCACTGGTTGCTAAATTATTTCGTGGTTAGGAGTATTGTATCTCCTGGTAGGGGTAGGTTACCCTTGTTCTCCATCGTGCCAAGATCACGGTCTTGGCCCTGCCCGGTAGATTTTGGGCTACATGGTTATGTTTTTTGTAGCCACCGAGAGTTGTATTCCGGTACTTCCCATGATACTACACATAGTTTGTATTCATTCGCGGCATATGTCTCTAGTGTATATGTCTTCACACATAGTTTGGACATCTCTAGCGCATATGTCTTCACACAGATTTAGCATCTCCTTGCTTGGGAAGGATTTTGTATTAGAACTATCTAAATCAACTTTTTTGGAAACACCGAAAAAGGTGGAACCCCTTGACATTGTAGCATTTACACTATCAGGTCTCCAAATGGAACTGTCACTTAGAGAGGCATCCTTCTACCCAATAGCTTTTATAATGATTTGTCATCAGACTGTCTATTAGGCAAGAACCCTCAAGTTCCCCTCTATGATTCATCAGAAATTATTATCTGTGATGATCCATCAGACCTACAAGAACTACCCAGAGGAGAAACAGATCCTATCCCCTGCGGACTAATAGAAGCACGTTTCCCTGGTTTGCTCAAATTTACGTCTACTGTTTCAGCCTCCTGTTTCCTCTTTGGATGCCGTTCTTAAGGAGACATGCAATCTTTAGCAGCTTTCTCAGGAGTACTATGAATTGTATTCCTAGATTGCCGTGGTCTCTTATACCCATCGGGAAAGGCAAATGGAGGAATTTTCTTTCTCCGAACATGAGATACACAAATATCCATGCCTGCTCTCCAATAAGCATACATGCTCACATCTTGCTTAAACTCATCTACTGTGCCACGAACATCAAACTGATGTCCTTCTTGCACTTTGACACCTTGTTTCCTCTGCAACCCCCCCCCTCCTCCCCCCCCAAAAAAAAAAAAAGAAAAAAAAGCACAATGTGGACATGGCTCAGATAAGTCTACAAATTCATTAGGATACGGATGGCACTGCAACATCCCGTTCGTGTCCCGCTCTATTTGAAATGCATCAAAGGATAAGCCTGAGTTCAAGAGATAGAATCATGACAACTGAATTTAGATTTTCTCCAAGTAGAATTCTTTCTTTTCCCATTAGTACTTAAAATTCTGATCAACTAATAAAATCAGACAAAATATCATTATCATCACAACTGAATAAGACTATTCCCTCGCAGAGTTCTTTCTTTTTCCACTAGCGCTTTTTTGAAAAACTATGCATAGGGGCGAGAGGGGAGGTGGAAATGGAGAAGGGATCACAAAATGGGGAATCGAACCCTCAGCGACAAGGTGAAAGTTCGGGTAACCAACCAACTGGCAACTCGACTAGTGAGATTCCCCTAATAAGCCGTTGGTATTATATTCTTCCATTAGTGCTTATAATTCTCACCTTTAACGTTAGTTATCTAAGCCGGGATTCCACCCAGCCTTTCCAAGCTAGCATATCATCATTATCTGCTGCTACAACGTCAAACTGCAGATAGTTTTTGTAGACCTCAAAGAAAAGATACTGCTTAAACAGCGCGGCCAGTTGTGCTTTATTCAACTCTATCTCCTTGATGACAGAACCAAGAACAGCAAAACTACCAATCAAAATGCGTCAGTAGAGTGAAAAAGGAAGATGTTATACCTCACAGATCTTGTTACCAAACTGAAATTGGTCCATCATTACTCCAAGAGTACTTGGCGAGACATTTTAGCCAGAGTTCATGCAAGGGTAAGCAGGGGTAATAATTGGCATATGATGGGTTCGGTCTTTTGGATTCTTGCGAGGATCCCAAAAAAGAAAACCAAGTTCATCTTCTTCTATTGGGCATATAGCATCACTGGATTTGGACAACGTCATTCTTTATAAACTCTGAAGAACCTAGAAACAAGCATACTGGGGAGTGCATTAGGATAAAATTGGCAAATGCGAGCAACCAAAAGAGCCCAACTCACATCGCCAAGGAATTCTGTAACCTGAATAAAAAAGGAGTGCAGAATGGGAAAGCAGAAAATCATGCTCACAAACTGACCAGCTTATGAATACTGTACACAGACCAGTGAGGAGGTTGATGGAATAAAGAACTCACATTGGAATACACCACGCCTTTTTGCACAAAAATTTAGACATCTAAGAGTTGTGCGGAAGTGCTGCAAAATTTTGTGCAAACCAATACAGATATTCAATTACCATTTGTAGACACCATAACACAAAGGAGCTTTACCTCCGCATTAGGAACTAGTTTCAATATTTGGTCAGCAACCCGGCACCCATTGGGACTTCGAACAGTTAGTTCATCCACATTGTAGAGTATAGATCGATCTGAGATATCTAAATCCTGTTACAATATGAATAACAAGACTGAATTAAATGCAATTCATTAAATTCTTATTTA
The DNA here is from genome assembly GCA_039654485.1 of Withania somnifera. Taxonomy (NCBI): domain Eukaryota; kingdom Viridiplantae; phylum Streptophyta; class Magnoliopsida; order Solanales; family Solanaceae; genus Withania; species Withania somnifera. Next base: position 9,399,446 of record JBDJHY010000106.1, on the reverse strand, counting down.
ATAATAATTCAATTACTACATGAACACCTCTACAATTTGGAAGGACATGAAATAAGGCAGACCCAGTACACATTTAAACAAGACAGAAATGAAGAAGCTGCTATCTATCCACATTGATCAAATGAAACTAAAATGACTGATTCTTGATGAATTAGTTACAACAGTAAAGACCTTAGGTTCTACAGTTTTTCAACGTAGGTACAACCTAATAAGTAAAGGATATAATCAAACGAAGAATGTTCCAACTTAGTTCAGGGACAACTAAGAGAAATATACTTGCATAAAGTAGATCAACAGATATTCCTTGAAATTTGAATTTCATAACTGGGACATGAACATCAGGAACTGGTTGGAGTTCACTAACTTCTTCCTTTTCAGCCAAAATATCATGCAGAATGATAAAGAAATCTTCGTGCAGAGAAAACAAAAGGAGAACAATAAATGATACGATTAATCATCAGACTGAGCAAACTTTTGACCAGTAAATCGGAGGAACTCACATCACGATTGACATAAGAGGGACCAATACACACTATATCTATGTCAGCTCCAGGCCCATGAACCTGCATAAGCACACGAGGTTGTGACCATCAGCAATGAAATAGTGACCATATGCATTCAGATCAATCAAAATAAAATAAATATAGAACTTCGATATACTACTGGAATAAAACACAGAATGTGATTACATTTCTTTAGATACGTAATTATCGTAGCTTAAAAAAAACTTAACAACATGGAAAACATGTGATTTCTGCTGCTCATATTGAAAAACCTGGAATTGAAACCAAAGAAAGACCTATTAGTCACAACTTTAGCACCTAGTACCTAGATGCATTCATCTTTATTTCCCATCATCTACTCACCCAACTATTCCAACCACAAGAATCCTTGGCTTCGCAGGTTACTTTCATATAGTTTATGAATGATACATAAGTAAGCAAATATTTACATTACTTCACAAAGAACAAAATACTGGAAAAATAAAGTAAAGTGATGAAATGTTACTTACTCCTAGTCGATAAGAACTAAAAGTGAATTATAGCATTTGCATCCTCCACCATTTGATCAGTGTAGCCTCTCTGGCGAGTCAATTGTTTCACTCATGATATTACAATCTACACCACAATGTACCAGTCATTACAACTTCTTCACAGTCTAAATATATCTACCAAAAGAACCATCAAGCACTTCGGTTGATTCAAATGTGCCAAGACAGCTCACATTAATTTTTCTACATGATAACAAGACAACTCAACTTTTTTTGAGAAAGACAGCTCAGAATTAATATCCACAGGATGTCAAGACAGCTCAAAATAATATTTCTACATGATGCCAAGAAAGCTCAACATTAATTGGTCATCCAATCCCAATACAATAGCAAGTGGTAGTCCTAGATGATTCGTGCATATCCAATTTATGCCAAAGAAGAAAATCCATAATTCTCTCTGGCATAATTCCACAAAAATTGAAGAAGATGCCAAAACCTGATTAGCGAGTTTACATTGGAGGAAAAGATGATGAACATTTGCCAAATCCTCCTAACATAGAGGGCATAATTCAGCCTCTATTTTGAAAATAATCTGAAATATGAGGCGCTAATACAATTAAAATGAAATACTACAACTATCTGTATGCAACGATCAATGAAAAGCATTTGACTTTTCCCAACTGGATTCATGTAATAGGAGAGCGATTTCCTATCTCTTAGCAAGGAGGCTATGCAGATATGAAAAGGAATAAAGTGAAAAAGAACTCACTGGGTAGTACAAACTACAAAAAATAGGTTTTGTCAAATACCTATGCCAGACTTTCGATAGTGGGAGATCACAAGTACCTAGTTGATTAGTTCAGGGACGTGCAACCTCATCCAAAATGCCAATGTCATCAACCCAAAATAAAATGAATCGACTTGGGAGCAGGTTGCAGAAACAGTTCCTTCCATATTTGGAACTTAGATCCACAGAAGCATATGTTACTACAAACGTGGAATATCCAAAAACGTAGATCAATTATACTATCAATGGGTGGTATGGACGGCTAAGCAAGAATTCTTGAACAGAAGGCCTCAAAATAAAAGAGGAAAGTGTTGCAACCTTTTCCCTGTCATTTATGCAGTTCATTATCTATTCGAGGTGCTTCAAACAATGAGAAGAAAAAAGGTCTATCCACTAGTAAAGCTATTTTTCGAAGGGGAGAGGCCTTCTCCTAATGTGGAACTGTCGGAAGGCATTCTTTGCACCAGCTTGGCAAATTGCATACCTGCACAACAAAACTCTTGGCTTTTGCATCTTACTTTCTCTGCATACAAGCTCATAAATTAGTGAGAGAACCCCCATACATAGTTCCGATACAACCTAATTCCTATTTATCAGCTAGTATAAGCAATTCCTTTTTACCAATTCAGCAAGTAATTCTAATTTAGTAGACAAAGCAATAATAGTTTACGTGTATGAGGTTTCAGAGTAGTAAAGCCTTTTGGTATTCTTTGTTGTCAGACTTAAGTAATATGAAGATGGGCGGGGACGTGGAGGAAGACGGAAGCAAACTGACTAGAGCACAGAGTTCACCTAAATTTGCATGTTGATGAAATGCGGAGCTCGACGAGTAGGACTTTTGAACTTCATTTATTGGGAATATAAATGGCATACCTTCCAAAAACGAAGAGCAAGAATGCAGCCAAAACAGAGGTTCTGAAGATGTTATAGAAGATCCAAACAACATGCTCTGTACAAAGTGGAAACAGAAAGGAGAACTTCCGCAAGGCCATTGGAGACACACGGATAATGGACTTAAATGTTGAATGGAAAATTCAGAAAAGATAGCAGGCTTTAACATTGGTCATGACAAGGATTTCAAACAAATCCTTTCTGCAACTGATAACTGTGAGGAAGATGGCAGGGTGCTACCTGAAATGCCAGGATTTATAGAATGGAACTTTCAAATGACTAGTTTTGTGCCCAATCCAAAGTCGTACAAACATTTTGTCATTGACCTCAGGTCTCATCATCTTGTTCTTGTGTTTCTCAAGCTTATTTGGTTTGATGAAAATGATACAAGACATGATAATGACTAGATATAACAGACGCACTAGCACCAACAAAAAACTTCTTACTATCACATACCCCTTTTATCAGTAAGCAAAGACTTCCATATTACAATCTTAGTGAAGAATATGTACATCAGCTTTGTGAATTAGAGTTGGGAATTAGAAATATGTACAACAAAGTAGAATTTAAAGCAAAATAAAGCTTCTTACAGCGTACATTTTAGTTATGACCTTAATATAAGCTGGCCACACTCCAGTCAGATTATATATTGTCATGTCAAATTTACTCAATATAGTGAAATTCAGACCACTTTCCTCATTTCTTATTTAGAACTGAAAATCAGAAATTACATGCATGCTTTTCTATCTAAAGATGCTTGAGAAACTTTCACCAAAGAAAAGAAATATTTCATAGGTCAACTTTCCAAACATGTAGATATTACTCTGCCGATTTTCACCTAGTATCATGCCAAAAACACAAGCAGAAACAACTACAACCCAAAACTCTCTTGGAGATAAAGTTAATAATCACCCTCCACCTAGATGAGGTAAACATTTTTATCACGTAAGGAAACAGACATAATATAAGAGGACTGTGATTGTACAACCCATATCTAGCCGGCACAGAAAAATTTTGTACCCAATAAAGCTTCAACAACGGACCTAATGAAATTCCAAAAATGAAACCTCTGGAAGGTAGAGGTATAGACCATACCACTACCTATGAAAGGTAGAGGGTTGTTTCTGAATACCCTCGGCTCAAGGACAAGTGAAAAAAGAAGCTGTAACAACAGCCATATGAAAGGATAATCAAAGGGAAAGAAATAACAGGTGGTAATAGAGATCTAAGACTAAGGGGACGTTAGAGAGCAGGTTAGAGTTAGTTATTAGCAATACATAAATAAATTATGAGAGAATCTATGTCTTATTTTATGTAGGGAGTAGTTATGCAGGGTTAACTTATTTATGTATTAATTATCCCACTTACTATCTTGTATAAGATAATACATAAATTCCTTTTGTAACTTATACATGTATTATTTATACGAATTTTTAAATTGCAAACCAAACATCATATTTTTTAATTTTATACATGAATAGTGTACGTCCTACCAGCTACCAAATATGGTACTTTATCAGTTTCATTTTATGTGTCCTAGTTTTAACGGGCACGAAGTTTAAGAAATAAGGAAAGACTTTATGATGTTTACCAATTTGCGCTTTATTGACAAAAGGGACTACTACTTTTTTCTAATAAAGTGGGACCAATAAGGATAAAAAAGTATTGTGGCTTTAAAAAGTTGCTAAATAAGAAAGTAATTCATTCTTTTGGGCACGGACCGAAAAGAAAAGTAGGTCACATAAAATAGGACAGAGGGATAACTTTTCCAAACCAACTATCAAACAGCTCCTAAGAGAACATAAGAATAATTTAATGCTCCTGGAATAGAAAAAAAATGTTCGACTACTCACTAACCTTCTACCTAATGCTTACCTCCACATCATCCTGTCCAGGGTTATAATGTCCTCGTTGAGCTAAATTTGGGGCATGAGTCATGTCCTCGGTAAGATAAACTTGTTCCATGAGTCATGTTCATGGTAAGCTAAACTTGTGTCATGTCTTGCCTAATCACCTTCCCAATACTTCTTCGACCTAATGAGGGGAGTGACTTCGGGGAGCATGACTGAGGCCCTTTTTAGGTTCCGATGGACCGGCAGCTAGGGGTTGTTCGACGACTAAGGGCGCTTGATTATCTTGACCTGAGGTTGGAGTCGACGAGGAAAGTAAATTCCATATTTCCATTTGAACAATAAAATGAGGAAGGCTCACTTAATGCGCTTCTACCCCAAGTTCTGGTGCAAAAGCCGTGTTAGAAAGTCCTATGAAAAAAGGATAACGATGTGGAGGTGTGCTTGAGAGATGAGGACGGTGTGTGCGCTCAGAGGCGGGATGCGAAAGCGCTAATATGATTGTTCTCGAAGAAAAGGTACCTCTTCATAGGCCTACCACTGCTTATTTCCGACGACAATAAGATGAAGTAAAAACGACAACTAATGAGCAACAGATTCTAGGTATAGAGGTGGATCCTAGATTAAAAGGGTGGACTTCATTTTAATATTTTTAATTTGATTCCATAATATTTTTCATGGCAACAATTCGATAACCAAGCTATAATTAAAATTATTATCAAAAAAAAAATCACTCGATTTCCAATTGTTCTTAACGAGTTTTCATACTTTAAAGTGATCAATAACAACATTACTATCGGAAGAAAGTCCATTTCACAAATTAAAGAAAAAGAGAAAAATGATAAAAAAAAAAAAATAGGAAAAGCAAACATTATTCGTAAAAATGTTGCTAAAAATCATGCAAAGAGAGAACTTAACTCTTTAGGAATTTGAAGAATGAAGAAAAAAAGAGAACAAAAAATGACAAAAAAGAAACATAAAAGAAAGACAACAACATACCTAATATATTTTCATAAAATGGAGTCTGGAGAAGATAGAGTGTATGCAGTCTATACCACTACCTCAGAAGTGAGATAGAGAGGCAAAGAATGAAAGGAAGAGTAGATAAAGAAATGACTAAAAAGAGAAAAGAAAGAAAGAAAAAATAAAAACACGAAAATAAAGTACAAAGACAAAAAACGAGAAACAAAAAAGAAACAAAAAAAAAGGAAAGAAAAAGAGAAACGGAGAAAGGGAACTTACAAAATGATTGTGTGTATGTGGAGGGGGTGGGATTTCTATCTAGAAGTCTTAGTGTAAAAGGTGCACACCGTTGCCAATGTGCCACCGTGTCCTCTTCTACATGGGTTCCCATATAAATATTTACAAATTCTAAGCAATATTGATATTCAATAACTATCTAAATATTTATGGAGAACTCTTTACTGCAACAACATTTTCGTAATTTGGCTAAAGGTAAAAATTTGTCCTCAATTGTCATATTAGTGCATAAAATAATAACTTTTTAGATTTTCTGAATTTTAAATCAACATTCAAGGTTCATTAGAGGGTGTGAACTTTTGTCTAGAATACTAGAACACCTTCAATGTAAGTATATAAATAAACTGCCTTTTTTCAAATATGAAAGTTGCACATTGAAGCTGCTCGACTACCTATAATTTTCACCATGTTGGTTATGAAAAATTATGACAAATCCACTTCTTGGATTTGTCCCCAATAATCACTATCTCGATCCAAATCTTTGTGCATGTTTTTGACACTAGCATGAGCTTGCTTTTATTACAATAGTTTGATTCGCATATGCATGTCCCAAGGACATTAGTCCCAACCAAAATTTTGATTTGGGTGATTAAAAGGAACACTAGAATTCAAAGAGAAAAAGGTCCTTTTTTGATATCTTCGTTTTTTAGGTCTTATTTCTTCTTTTTAGAAAAAAAATTGTACCTATTTCTGTATCTTCTTTTTTCTCCTTCTTTTTCATCTTTACAAGCAAATATAAAGAGGCAAACACTTTTCTTTCAGATGGATTATGCCTTACTATTTGTTGCACACGCTTCTTTGAAGTTGCTTCGTTACATCCAGGCAAAACGACGATCCCTCACTCGCATTGCTTCATTGCTGCAAGGGATAAAAATTATTGTTAATAATATTGTATAAGTAATATCACAATATATCTTCATAATTACAAATTATACATGACCAACCCATAAATTTTCATGTGTAGGAGTTATCAGAGATGAAAGATTTATATTTTATTTTGATTTTTATTTGTAGCACGTCCTCCCATGAAAGGTTTACACTTTTTATTGTTGGGTTAATAGGAAGTGGTGAGAGTGAGACTGAAACCCAAGGTTTAATTTGCTCTGATATCATATAGAAAGAGAAAAGAACAAAAAAACGTCTTAGTCATGATTTAGTCAACCTAGGACACGCGCATTTATTGTCTTTTGAGAAGGTTTATTTTTTGAAAAGGATGTGTATTCATTGTTTCAAAGTTCTAACACAATATTCATATAACATTTGCACAATGTTGGACAACATCTAACTTAAAAACTTAAATCTACCATAATGAATTATTGTAAGTCGTCTTATCTAAAAGCTCTTCTTTTTTATCAAGCTCACATAAAAGCTCCACAATATTCTTGATAATAAGTTAATAGCTACTCAATATTCTTGATAGTAAGTTAATATCTTCCTTACTACCCTTTAGTTTTCTATATTTTCTTAATTTCACTATTATATTCCTTAGTGGGTAAGCGTACCAACAAACACCATTATTATCATCAATGACCGGAGGCAACTAAATCTAACGTATTATATTATGCAAACTATATCACAAAAAAGCTCTTTTTTTCCAATCTCATCTAAAATCTCCTCAATATGTATTAATCCTTAATAATTTTGATGGTGAGTTAATAGCTTATCATATTGTCAAATGGCCTTATATGCCTTTTCCACTATAGATTTCTTTATTTAATAGTTTTGTATTACCCTTTTGCGTTACGTAAAATTGATTTTTGTAACAATGACTTTGCTTGACATTGTATATTCATGCAAAAAAGGACAGGAAAATTCTTTGGAGAGATGGTGATTTAATTCAATGTTCCTTAAGGGGTTCAAACACAGGTATGGGCTAAGTAAATAAATAGACAATCTTGGTCCTATTAAAATACCGGTAAAGATAAACGACCTTCAGAGAATATTAAGAACCAAAATTTACCTTCTAAAAAAAAGTTAATAACCCAATGTCATATTAAAGATTTAGGAGAATTTAAGTATCTTTTAGAGATTAAAATGATAAGCTCATAGGGAGTTTTGGATACACTAGAAGCATTTTTTTTATTTGGTAATTAAGCAATTAATCAATTGCCAAAGAATATAGACAAGATGTGCTACACCTTCAACTTACCGAGGGAAAAAACCTAAATAAGAAGGTATGGATGTTGAGAATTAGGGTAGAAGCGTAGTAGGTGCCGAGTGTTGTAGTACTTGTTACATAGGAGAAACGGGACATGCAGAGGGCTAGTCTCCTCATCTTGTCTTCTCTTTAATTTAACATTTAGTAATCTTATCTAGCATTCACATAGTATATTTAAGTGTCTATTCTTACTAGTATCCTTTTATTATACTTGTGTATCTTGCTATTTTTTGCAGTCACTATTTCTTTTCTATTTTGCTCTGATTACACTTCATTTTAGCTGAAAAAATATTGGAGAAAGGCGATTATATTGGACTTGAAGCATTTATAGCTTACCAAGGACATGACCCTTGATAGGAAGGTGTGGATGATGAGTATTATGGTAGAAGGTAGGGTTACTTTCTTTATCTTTAATTCTTAGGGGTTGTAGTACCTTGATTGTAGTGTCCAGCTCCAAAGTTTTGATGAAGTTTGTTGTTTCTTGTAGCTGTGTATATTGTTATTTGGTGATAGCCTTGCATTTGTTATTATCAATTGTTCTATACTTCCTACAGTCTCTTATCCTTATATTATGTCCTATTTTTATATTGTATTGTCTTGAGCCGAGGGCCTTTTTCAAAAATAATCTCTCTACTTGACTCCTAGGTAGTGGTATGGACTGTGTATACTCCACCCTTCCCATACCCCACATGTGGGAATATACTGGATATGTTGTTGTTGTTGTACATTTCTCTTGAGAAAAAGGTCCTTTAGAAACAACTCCTCTACCTCACAAAGGTAGGGATAAGATCTTTGTATATCTTATGTAATAACCCTTATGGTCATTTATGAGAAATACGTGGTGTTTTGCATTTTAGAGTATTTCAATAGCTGCCCCAAGTCATTAATGACTTGTTGGGATTGGTAGTTCGGTTCCTTGGAGG
>JBDJHY010000106.1:9300419-9323942 GCA_039654485.1 Withania somnifera | reverse complement strand
TCTCACATTTATTTTAACACAGTTGGCTGATGATGTCTACTGGGTACCTTGTTTGGTACTCATATTGCACTTTTGTACCTTTTTCGTGGTGTAGATACCGACAGGAGTTATCGGAGACACCATGATCGTGCAAAGTAGATCTATTCAATTGCGGATATTATGGTGAGCTTTGCCGTCCGAGCCAAATGTGGTTTCCCTGATTTTGACTTTCTTTATTCGGTGTACAGCAGGCCCTATATTGTATTATCTTTTCGAGAGTTATTTGTATTTCATAACTTTGGTTATTCTTTATAGTTGCTCTATATGCCACCGACACCAGGCTTGGGGATGTGGGTTATATATGATTTCCTTCTAGCTTCCGTTCTTTATGTATTATTTATGTCTTCCTTTGCTACATTAGATGTTTAGAAAGTTTATCCCCCATTGCGCGCAGCTCCGGAGTGTAGGTTAGGCCTGTCTACAAGAGGGTTGTAGACTCCATCATGACCTAAGATTTTGGGTTATGACACCAAGTGGTTGGAGATGACCCTGGCGGTCACGATCCCGAAACACTTGCCACCACTGACTGGCAGTACCCTCAAGTAGATAAGAGGTGAATTCTACCCCATGCGAATCCAAAAGCTCTAAATTCTGTAGGCACTCCTCACAGATAGTAATAAACTCGTAAGGATCCTGCCCCTGTGCTTCTGAAAATCTGGCAGGGGTAATCCATAGAAAATGGACCAACGTCTTCTGCACCTCAAATGTGGGTAAAGCAGGAGCTAGTGCTGGTGCAGGTGTTGCGGCAGTAGTCTGAAATGATATAGCTGGTTGCACTGCTGGTGGTGGTGCTAGAGCTGCAAAAGCTTGGGGAGACGGTGCACCCTGCACCACTCCCTGAGAAGATGACTACAGCCTGTCTGCCGATGTACTGTCTAACATCTGGAGCATCTGCCATAATATGTCTCTGAATTCAGCTGCTGGTGGCTTCAAAAGTTATGGCAGTGGCACGGGCGGTACCTGTAGCTATGAAATAGCTGGGGCAGTAGGGACCGACGAGCATCCTCCCTTACCCCCCCTCTTAACTTATCGGTGGGGTCCCGATCCACAAAAGACCCTCTCGTATGGACCATCTGTGATAGAATGAAGCCAAGGTAAGTTCCAAAGAGAAGTATGGATAACAACACACGTTAGGAATTCAAAGAGGCCAGTAGTTCCTAAGACACCCGTAGCCTCCCGAAGATCGGATGCAGACGTTTACGCACCCATCCACATACTTGCTCAAATGACAGAGAGACCGGTGAACCTAAGCTCTGATACCACTTTGTCACAACCTAAAATTTAGGTCATAATGACATCCACAACCCTTCTATAGAGAACCCTAACCCTACAACCCAAAAATACGCACAATGGGCTATAAACACTCGAATCATCTAACAAAGTAGGAAAACATAAGCAGAAACATAAAAGAACAAAAGCATAAGAAATAGACATACAACCCAAAACCCAAAACCTGTTGTCAATGGCATATGGAGCTACTATACAGAGTATCCAAAATATAGAAATACAAAGAAACTCCTACAAAAGTAATACAGCACAGGGCCTGCCATAGACAGAATAAAGCAAGCTAACGTCAAGGAAACCACAGTCCGTTTGGATGGCAAAGCTTAGCGTAATCAACATAACCAATTGTATCTACTCCATATGATCACAGCATCTCTGATAATCCCTGTCGGTATCTGCACCACAAAAACAGTACAAAAGTGCAGCATGAATGCCAAACAAGGTACCCAGTAGGCATCATAGGCCGGCTAGGCAAAAATAAAAATGCAGGTAATAAAGGAAAGTAAGTAAAATAGGTCAATGATAGTAAAAAAGCAGTAAAACTAATAGTTATGCAGAAAGATAAGATACCGTAAGTTTAAGTATAGATCTACCAAAACCAAACATAGTGAACACGATTCGGAATGACCAGTACCCAAACACCCTAAATCAAAGTAAGGAAATGTACCTGTGATCAAGATAAGCCAAGACCCAACTAACTATAAGGATATATATGACACACTACGGATAAAAGATCAAACAGTAGGATACAGCTAAGTAAGGAACATAAAGTAAACACATAAAACCTACCTGGCATCCCATACCACCAGTAAGTACAAACAGCACAACAAAACCCACTGTGACTTCCTCTTAAGCCCAGTGAGCACAAATAATACAAAGGCAATACAGGGGGTAAAGGAAAGCAAAATAGGCCAGTGTCATGTAATACCAACATCATCCTCTCAATAAGTGCCAATCTCGGGGCCTAGCCCAAATAGTGCAAAACTCAGGGTCCGCGCCCCAGAAGACCGCACGTCTAATCAAACATAGGGTCTGCAGCTCTAATCAAATGTATGGTTGGCACCCCATCAGTGCCAACTTATCTTAATAATAATATACAGGTGCCTCAACACATTATAGCAATAAATATACTAATATTAAAAAAATGAAAAGCAACCAAAGTCTAGGAGTGGACAAAGGCCACAAACTAAGATCTCATCTCACCACACTCATTGCAAGAAACTAAAATAGTTCCCAAGGTATGTGGCTCTCACGCGGTGAGGCCAGGACCCGGGCAGACAACCCTTCACCCTCGATACCCTTTCACCATCCCCCGAAATCAAATAAGAATATCAGCAAAAAATAGAACGATCAACCGAAATCCAAACCTACACTACTGGCTATATCACAAGCACAAAATAATAACCCAGTCTGTGATGTACATAAATAAACCTAGCCTACTTGGACGCCGGTAAAAGTTTTTGAAATACGTGCACCATGGGCCAGAAGCTCCAAAACAGCCAAAGTCACCCGATATTATAAAATTACAAATCTAGGGATTAAAACACGAAGGATAGAACCCATTTTTCAATTAGAAACCCAAGTAAAAAAGCAGGCCCTAAAACATGCCTGCGGGCCCCACAACTCAAAAAATTAAACTAAATATACCACTATGGAGCCCTCAGAATGGAGGACTCATGGTCCACAATCAAGCCTACGGTGATAAATAATTGAGGGAGAAAACAAGGATAAAGAAACTCAAACATTTTATATAGCTAAAAGAGGCAGGAAAAACAAGAAATACTCAAGAAAACTTGCTCCATGAACTCACATTATCTCACACACAACTCTCCACCAATCCCCTCAGCTCAACATACTTAAAAAAACATCTCCCAGGGCCTTGCTATGGCAATTTTTGTAGAAACCAAACAGTTGAAAATAAAGGGGATGGTCCCCTTTTATAGATTGTTTTGCTCATTAGGGCACCCCTTTTGGCCGTTGGGGCAACCTTCCTAGGCCAAGATGAGGCTCCTTGGGGAAGCCTCATCAAGAGAAGCCCTGGGAGCAGGAGCGATGGTGCAGGGGCAGCCCAAGGGTCGCTAGGGAAGTCTGTAACCTGCAACAAAATTCAGCAAAACATGAACTCTCTGAGGAGCCTAAAATGAGCATCCCGAGTCCAATTCTAGCATACCAAGAGTGAATTTTGGGTGTAAAACATACTACAAACTCAATGAAATTGATGAAATGACCAATCAAGGCTGTTTAAGCAAAAAGGACCCCAAACTCAAAAGGAGCCAATTTTTAGACTTTTCACAAACTGACTTAAAACTAATTCGGACACCTCAAGAAGCGAACCAATGACTCAACAAGCCCACAATAGGCATTCCCAGCTGATGGAATCATTAGAATTCTGATTTGAAGCTTCGATCATAAAAATACCACTTGAGCTATGAAATGAGCTTTATTTGAGTTGAATTTCCACAAAACAACCCGAACTCTAGAACAAAAAAGCTCGAGACATGAACTTAAGGTCCACCTCAACCAAAGTTAGCATTCTGAAGCTGGTGGAACTTTCAAAATTTGATTCCAAGTTCTTTTACTACAATCTCACTCTCAAGTTCTACTATTTCAAAACTGAAATAGAGAAATAGAGAAATTGAGATAACGGGAAAACAAGCAACTAGGGCACTGAGCTATCGGTCCCAGAAAGACATAAATGACTTGGGGAGACTACCAGATAGCTCTAAGAACAAAAAATATGAAAATCAAGGAAATGAACAAACGGGTCATCACATATGGATAACCCAAAAGTATGTACAGAGGGTATATTTAAACCATTTACAATAATTAGAGGGTATATTTGACCCTTTTCCCAAGTATTAATATATATAGGCATCTCACACTAAGGAAATCAGAAACATCATTTTTGATAGAGTAAAATAGGAAAGACTATAAAGCTTTATAAACTTTATAACGCATGAAAACTTCAAAAATCTCATGAACATATGTAAAACATCATAAATTAATAGAATCTTATATACATAATAGTTGAACTTGCAGATGGTTATTAAGCCCTAATTTAAGAAGATTTCACGAAACCCATAAAAAAATTCACATGAGAATTAAATAAGATTCTTATTGAAGTCCTACATATCTTAATTTTTTCAAGCACACTTGAGAAGAACCCTAGTTTGAGGACGATTTCCAAGATTTTGCTTCTTGAAAATATTGATTGAGTTTTCTTGAAGCCCTAAGATTTGTAGGATAGAATATTGTTAGAAGTTGAAAATTAACAATTACAATTTATGGGAATGCTTATCTTATTTTGATGTTGAAGGAGAAAGAGGAGAGAAAATACAAACCTTAGGGCTGATGATAAGATTAAATAATATGAAACATATAATAAAAAAGGAGCTTTAAACCACATCGGGAATGTTAGTGAATGGGATGTGGTTCGCTTAGATCTCCAGTGGTTCTTCCAAAAGAGGACTTGGGTCACTAAAATAGATAGTTATTGAAGATTCCTGGATGGTTGGGTGGACCTAGGTTGGCGTTCTGCCAAAGTCTTCAGCAATCCGCCAACTTTTTAGTGACATTGCCTAGTTTTCCAGCACTGACACCCTTTAGTAAAATAACTATGTAGAAAATAAAATTCTATTCAAGAAAATAATCAAGAAAGAAAAATATCACAATGATTTTTTATTTCATTTCAAATATGTGAGTGTTACAATCTCTATGAATCCTCTTATTCGACTTTTCAGGTATAAATTCAAGGACCTTTGAGCTTGTTCTTGAATTGAGTATATCTGATCTTGACTTTTAATTCAAGGGATTTTGAGCTTGATATTGAATCTTTGTATTGATCTTGATTGGTTTATGAACCTTAGTGTTTAAATGTTAAACTTGTACCTTGTAGAGAAATTTGGGGAGTTTGATCCATGAGTTCTCTCTAGTAACTTGTTATAATTCAGATCCTCTTTTCTGAATTATGAGACCCTTATTTATACTATAGGGTATGGGAATTATGAAAGGCCCAACTTCTTTCAACCAATCATATTGAAGTGACATGGTCGTATTTTATTGGATGGAACACATCACTTGTACATATGATATATGTTCGTTGGCTTTAGATTTGGCTTGCATGTTGTGTCATTTTGTCATGTTGCATCATTCCGTTGGATATTACATTTGACTTGGCATGACACGTCATTTGACAAGTGATACCAAAGTGGGCCTCTAGAATAAGATGACATCTTGGGTTTAGCACACATGGGCTCATCATTTTTACGTCAAATCAATGGACTAGCCCAACAAAAATATGACTTTAATTAAATCCATGTTTATTAACTCAATTAATTAATTTTATTATATTAATCCACCATATTTCTTGGACTAATATATTTTAAATTTAATATAATTTAAATTTCATAGGGATATAATTTAATAAAATTTCATTGTGTACAAATTGCCCCTGCTTCAAGACTTGTCGAGATACTTAATTTTCATAGACTTGACTTGAAGTAGTAATTTAATCACTTAATTGAGATTAATAAATTAGATAACTCCCAAAAGTTAAGGATAGGCACTATAAGATCAAGAGGCCATTGTAATTGTTATTATCATTATAATAATAATTAAACACCACATATTTTGGTAAAGAAAAAGAATCAATTTTGGATCCATGAATCTTTTTCCATAAGTGATAAGTGGGTTTTCATCCTTTTTTATGGTGGAAATTTATGTAGCAAGTTCATAAATGCAGCTACCAACATATTAAAGGATTTTACTATAAATGTTGCATGTCCCACATCATTTATTTCCAATAATTGGCCGCCTCTAATTGACTATATAAGGATGCATGCTAGTCAATTTACAAGAAATAATTTACAAAGTCATCAAACAAGTTAGGGATTGTTTTTTTACACTAGTTCCTCTTTTTTAATTGTTGTCCGTTTTTTCTCTTTTATTTTATTGGCACATGGAGAGGAAAATAATTTGGTGGAGTAGCTGATCAATATTGTTGTCCAGAACTACTCTGCTTTAGACTTCACTTATTCGGGAAAGATTCTATTGTAAGGAATAATTACAGGGTAAAGAATTGCACACTGTCTAAGTTAAATATCTTACATTGCCTTTGGTGGAGAGTTTACCATGTCCTAATTAAAGACATCATATTTTTCGAGCCAAAGACTTTATACCGTTTGAAGAAAGAATTTACTTGGTCCGCTGCAAAGAACTTTACATCATCTGATCCAAAGACATCACATTCCCCTAGGTGGAGACTTTACCACGTCCTAACAATAAGGTATCCTATCATTCTAGCCAAATACTTTACCCCATCTAAGGAAAATATTTACTTAGTCCACAGCAAAGACCTTTACATTGTCTGAGCTAAAGACATCACATTGTCCTAGGTAAATACTTTACCACGTTCTAACTAAAGGAATCATTGTTCAATCCTAAGACTTTCCTCTATATAAGGCAAAGACTTTACTTGGTTCGTGGAAAAGACCTCTATGTCGTCTGAGCCAAGGACATTACATTGTTCTAGGTGAAGACTTTACTACCTCCTAACAAAAGGCATTACATTGTCCGAACTAAAGATTTTACTCCATCTGAGGCAAAGACTTCATATGCTTATACTTTGGGATGTCGAATCATATTTGATTTAAAGATCACATTTATTAGGCTTGCAAGTTAAGCGCCAATAAACACTGTTTTTTGTATAGTGCGAATCATTGTTTATTCAATGATTCGGTATCTTCTTCCTCCAAGTCATGATACCTTACAATATTGGACCATAAAGATAGCAAGGGGGAGACAAGGCTTTTTATTGGTACACCATTATGTGGAAATTATACTGCTCAATGGCCACCTCTTGGAGGTTTACTTGGTCTAGATAATTGGACTCTCGAATATAAAAGTCATTCACTTATGATGTGGGTACTTTACTTTCATAACCATCGTCCAAAAATATTGTGAGTACTCTACCATGGTTAGGATGACGAACATAAACGGAGAGACTATCTGGGGTGATACTCTTGGTCTTGATGGCGAGTTCTACTATATTCTCGGTTATTAGGAGTGGGAAGAAGATGTGCTTAAAAAGAGTCGCAATACTTTGAAGGATGCGAAAATTTATGGTGTTGTATATGGTAGCTCTTCACCTATAATCATAATACAAACATCCTACATGCCTTCTGTGAGGCTTGGTATCCCTTACTGATAACTTTCTTGCTTTAGTTGGAGAGTTTTCCATATCACATTGGGCCTTATATGCACTCTTTGGTCTACCCATACCAAGAAGTCATGTCGAATGTTGCGAAACTTATAGGCATATACTGAATGTGAAAAAGGCGTAACTAAGTCTTATGAGTATTTGTTTGATGCTTTCCATTAGCTACGAGGAGATAATGATAACCCAAATTTTACATGAGAAGATGGATAAAATTTTGGTACAAGTCATATTTGAAGTTTAGTCAAACCCCGCCAAGAAAGGAAAAGAAATCTGCTCATTTAAAATCATGGCAGAATACTGGAGCTTTAGAAGAAGCTATTAAATGGTCTCCTTCTAAAGATTCTTTATTTTGTAACTTAAGGATTGATAATCAAAGGTTAGATCAAACATAGTTGGCTATTTTTTTATCTTGCTGGTTATGCGTATTTGTTCTCCCTTTGAAGGAGAGCGATTTTATTTATCCATGTGTTTTTGGATGGCTTATAGATTGGCATGTGGACGAAGAGTCATCCTTTCCTGGTCTTATCCTGTATTTATAATGGTTAAATATGATATCAAGATGCTTATGACTTGATCATGTCCGAGTTTTCTTCAAAATCTACTATGTGTATGGTTGGTGGCCCACTTCTTTAGGAGTCATTATCTATTACCACATGTGCCAGCTGATACTTTCATGGTTTCCTATTATGGTGAAGGTACCACTAGGTAATGTATACATGGAGGAGGAAGCATCATGTGGGATGCAACATTACTTGATCACGATGACTAAAATGCAAAGGAGTATTTATCAAATTTTTTATGAGCATTCGCTCGAATCATGTTGGTTGGAGGAGCATCGATGCCTTTATTATTAAGCCCTATAGTCCTCATAGATTCGGTCTCCAGTTTAGTTCTTACCACGATGTTCCTAGTCGATTAGACCAAGATATATGTGAGGCTTCACTAGTAGATGGATTAAGATTTGCACGAATATATGTGCTAACCAAATCCAAGGCGACATCGATCTTTCCTCCTAGTGATTCTAGTTTGAAGAAATATGCATCATCTAATTACCAACTTTGGTGGGAAAAGGTACATGCAATATTTTTTATAGACGATGTGCAACTATTTGTAAATGTTGTTGGTACTGTTACTAACGCCTCTGATGAACATTGGAAGAAGTTTTAGTTGAGAGCAAGGCCCATGCTTTAAATTCCAAGGTAATCATTCCACATGAGATCAAGACGTCTTCTTCAAAAGAAGTTCTCAATAAACAAGCCCCAATCCTTCCTTGTCAAGTTTTCAGCAAATGATCATCTCAAGGTGAGACCACTAGCATCATGGAAATCGTTGTTTGAAGAAGGTAAAACCATCCTTAGACAAGTCAGAAATGTTAACTTGCATTTGGTAGAGATTTTCAGTGATAATATTAGCCTTTCAAGGACTTTGACGGCTATAAAAGAGGAAGTGATTCATACTTTTCCACTTATTCAATGGTCTTTGAATGACTTTACTAATGGTTTCTCCTCTTTTTTTCCATCCAATTGCCTTTGACCATCTAATAGGACCATTTCACGGAAGAACAAAAGTTAGTGGAATCAAATGCAAGGCCAAACTATAAGAAAACGTCACCTTTAGCTATTAAGGAAGGACAAAAGACATCATATAATTCTCATTATCAAACTCAAAAAAGGTTGGCTCTTAATGTAGAAATGATTTCTCGAGTCCTTCTAGTGCCGAATGCAGCTATATCTATTTTTAAAGGGAAGGGGGTTGTCTCTATCCACAAAAAGAAAACCTCCAAGGTCTTTTGTGAAGATATTTACAACAAACTTTCTAGAACTTCTCCAGACTCCATTTCATCTTATAAGGAAGATATCTGCCAGATCTTCAAAGAGATGGAAGGGATGCATTTTTTAGACCTTTCATCATTGAGGGATTTGGTGGACTCTCCTTTTTTATCTTGTCGCATCTTATAATCAAGAACACTTTGATTTAGCGGACACAAAATGTGAAGATAAGAAGTTAGAGCTATTTTCTAAGACCAAGGAGCGTTTTGAATCATTCAAGGTAGAAGAAAGTGAGAAGGTAAAGCAAGTTTCATTGAAAAAATCGCTAAAGAAGATCCAATAGAGGATATCAACACTACAAAAAAAGCAAGGGGAACTTGAAGCTTCTATAGAAATTTCTAAAAAAGAGGCCAAAAATATTCAAGACAAAAGTTCAACAAAAAAGGACGGGATGTCTTTATATACAACGTGGATGTGTTGACCGTTGATTATTCAACTCGTATAGAAAAGAAATTGAATTCTTGGAAGCTATACATCAAGACTTGATCAACTATAAATTAAGTTTAGATTAGGCTTTTGCATTATTATTCTCCTTTTATTTAATTTCTTTCTTTAACGTTTTATTGACACACTAGATAAATTTATGGTAATAAAGTATCTTTTGGTTTGACTTACATCTCGTGTTATTTTCAACACTCTTGTTGCCATTCTGGTTCCAGAATTACTTATTTATTTTGATGCATTGATTTTATGATACCAATCCTTGGCTTCCTCATAAGTTGTGTTGCTCATTGACTTTGCACCTCTATCTCATAAGAATGGTGGATTTGAAACTTCAACTTGAAGCCTTGATAATTTGAATTCCTTGACTTGCAAAATTAGTAGATTTGTGACTTCCTTGTAAGCATGGAGAACTTGGGAATTCCAAATCCTATAAAAGGAAACCACTTTTAACACATGGAGGTCTTCTCCCATCAAACTACGAATATTTGGTATATATTAAAAGTTCAACAAGAGTACCTATAGATTTGACTCACACGTGATAGATAAACTAGGGACATAATTTTTTAACACTTTTGCAACTAAACTTAGAATGAAACTATAAGCGCTAACGTACCATGGTGAAGAGGATCAAGTCAGAATGTAGTTCTAAAAGAGTAGGTTTTTTGTATCCTAAACTTTTCCGAGGCTTCCTCTTTTGAGGTTTTCAACCTAGAGGATGATTTTTTTCAAGGAGGTACACAGTTTATACTCTTGTGGGCCAGGAGTATGGTGACTTGTAATTTAGGCTCGTGCGTCAACAAGTTTCACCTTGCATCAAGGATAATACCTCTTCAATAACTTAGCATTGATAGTATCAACTTTTACTCCATCTGCATGACCAATCTTGTAAGGGCAATTTGAATACACTTCTTATAAAATATATGATCCATCCTATTTCGAGGTAAATTTTCCCCAGACCTATGGGAGGCGATAATGGGTCTCCTTACTGCAAGGGCTTGACATCCAACTTGAAAGCAACTCAAGTGAAGCTTTTTGTTGAAATCACAAGATAGAAGAGCTTGAATAACATTCCAGATTTTGTTAAGCTTCTATCTCTTTCTCATCTAGTGCTTCTAACTCTGCCAGAAATAGCCCAGTATTTCTTCTTCGGTGAGCCCTTCTTGGATAGAAAGTATAAGAGGAGGTATTTGACACTCAAGTGGTAGAACTTCTTCAACTTCAAAAGTAAGCGAGTATAGGGTTACTTGCACCAGTGTGTGATAAGGAGTCATATATGCCCACAAAGCTTCTTCCAATTGTTCATGCCAATAAGTTGGACTTTGAGATGAACTTCTTCAATAAGTTGCAAAGAGTATTATTGAATTCCTTATCTAGACCATTGTGGCGACATTGTACATTGAAAACTAACACAACTTGAAACCAAAGAGATCACAAATTTTTTCATCAACTTGTTATCAAATGGTTTACCATTTTCTGTTATGATGTAATGAGTGATTCCAAAATGGTAAATGATATTCACTCATATTAAGTTTGACACATTCTCCTTTTTTACTTTTTTAAGAGAGACAACTTCAACCATATTAAGAAGTAACATGTTGCAGCCAAGATGTAAAAGTTTTTGCTAGAATATTTTGGTAGTGATCCAATGTCCAATCCCATATCATTAAATAGACAAGATGTAATAGTTGGATGTAGTATTTCAAGAGGCTAATGTATGAAATCTTCAAGAAATTGGAAAGCCATGCACTTTTTAGCATAGTTCAAGCAATCTCTCACCATTGTTGGCCAGTAATATCCCATCCTTCGAATGTGGAAGTGGATCTTTGGTCCATATTGATGAAACCCGCATACCCCTGAGCGTGCCTCTTGCAAAGATTGTATTTGTTCTTTTTCTTCTCCCAGATATTGCAAAAGTACACCCTAAATGATCTTCTAGAAGTACCCTATAAATTAAGTAGTTAATGATGAACTGTCGTCAATCTTTCTTCACGGCTTCAAAAACTGCTGCGAGATGCTCAAGCTTGTTTTTTGTATGTTCAAGCTCAATTGGTGGAGGTACTACCTATTCTTGGCAGATGGTAACTTGTGTA
This sequence comes from Withania somnifera, assembly GCA_039654485.1. Classification (NCBI taxonomy): domain Eukaryota; kingdom Viridiplantae; phylum Streptophyta; class Magnoliopsida; order Solanales; family Solanaceae; genus Withania; species Withania somnifera. Next base: position 9,312,039 of record JBDJHY010000106.1, on the reverse strand, counting down.
TGATCTAGAAGAGACAAATTTGAAGCCAAAACAGCTAAGGCATTAGCTTGATTATTTTCTGTCCTTGGTATGCGTTACAGGGTTACATCTCCAAGCCATCGTATCAACTTCCAAGCATAAACATAATATGGCTGTAGATTAGGATTCTTAACTCATAGCTTCCTGAGAGATGTTTGATCATCAATTAAAGGTCACTAAAGACTTTTAATTGTAATTTCTTTATGTCGACAGTTATTTCAAGTCCAAGTATTAATATTTGACATTCAGTGAAACTGTTGGAATAACTGGTAGACAATTTGAATAAATATGGGAGAACCTCTCCTTGTGGAGTGACAGGAACCATTCCAGCACCAAGTCAACCACGATGTGTGGCTCCATCAAAGTACATCTTCCATGGAGGCTTAAATTTAAAAGTCATTACATCCTTATCAAGAAGTTTATCGGTCATCTACCAATCATTAGGTATTGGGTGACCTGCTAAGAAGTCTGTCAATGTTTGCCCATTTTTATCTTTCTAAAGGATGTACATAATTTTAATCTGTTGAAATTAAAGATACCACCTTGCAAGTCAGTCATTGAGGACTGGTTTTGACATCACAAACTTGATAAGATTTTTCCTATATATGAGATGAACAACAAGAGCTTGAAAGTAGTGTTTCATATTTTGGATTAAGAATACTAATGACAAACCAAATTTTCAGTCGATGAATTCAGGTCATTTGGTGTCATCTTTTTTCTCAGATAGTAAAGGGAGTTTTCTTCGTCTTTGCTATTTCCTTGATCCAATAGTGCTCCAACTAACCTTTCTTATGTTGAAATATAGAGTACCAGGGAATTTCCAAGTATGGGTTCTATAAGAATTGGAGGCTTTATTTAGGATGATTTGATACTTTCAAAAGCTCTACTACGAGCTTGGTCCCACTCGGGAACAGCACCCTTTTTTATGAGGTGGTTGAATGGTTGGCATCTTCCAGCTAGATTCGAGGTGAACCTCCTCAGGTATGCTAACTTTCCTTAAACTTTTAAGCTTGTTAATGTTTTGAGGCTTGGGAAACTTTAAAATTTCATCAACCTTTACTTAATCAATCTCAATTCATATATGTTGCACAATAAAGCCAAGAAACTTTCCCAACTTTAATCCAAAGACACATTTTAGTGGATTCATCATGAGTTAATGTCTTCGGAATTGCTTAAACACCATTATCAAGTCTTTCAAGGGGTCTCACCTATTTCTTGACTTCACCAGTAAGTCATCCACGTAACATTCAACATTTTTATAGAGCAATTTATCAAACATTTTCTGCATAACCTTTTGATACATGGAACCAACATTCTTTAAACTGAAAGGCATTACCTTATAGCAGTAAATACCCTTAGGTATGCAAGATACAGTAAGTTATTCATCTTTTGGTACCATAAGAATTTGTTTATATCCTAATGAACCATCTATGAAAAAGATCGCCTCATAACCAGTCGTAGCATCAATCATCAATTCTAGATAAGAAGCAGAAATCCATCCTTCTGGCTGCATTGTTAAGATCTCTAAGTTAATGCAAACTCAAATTTGGCCACTCTTCTTCCGTATAGGAACAATACTCAAAATTCATGTGGGGAATTTAACTTTAAAGCCAGCCTCAATTAGTTTGTTGACATCATTTTTCAATAATGGAATCAAATCTGGTCTAAAATGTCTTTAGGCTTTCTCAATAGGACAAGAACTATTCTTGACTGCTAATTGATGAACTGTTATTTTGGAATCCAAACCTATCATCTCTTTATAACTCCAAGCAAAGACATCTGCATACACCTGAAGTAAATCCACATAATCATTTGCTTCATCACTTTCTAGAAAGGAGCTTAGATAGGTTGGCCATTCGTCCTCGTTAGTACTAACATTAACCTCCTTTAAGGGATCTATTGTGGTCTTCACCCCTTCTTTGAGTTATGGTGGAGCATTTCCCGTATCTTACTCCTCTTGTGCATTACCATCACTAAAAAATATATGATTACAATAAGTAATATCTTCTAATTCCATGTCACCTCCACTTGATATGAGGCATCTTACTCACCTTGTGAGGTAACATGAGCTCACACTCTCCTCATCTTCCTTATGTTCCTTGGTGTACACCAAAATATAAGTCTTTCCTTTAGTACCTCCTCATAAGAAAATATAAGTTACGTATGTTGCCTCATTCTAGAGGGAATCAAAATCTGGAAATCTTTCTATATTCTTGGTGAGGCATGCATCATTTTTCTTTAATGGACACTTTGTTACTTGTTATTTTTCTTCACTTTATTTAATATAACTAACCTTTCCAACACAGAAGTTCTTGTGGTTGGTTTTCCAAGCCTATAAAATATAGAAAGCTTTCTATTGGAAGTAAAAAATTCATCCTCTATATTGATGTAGTTGTTACTTGCTCATTTTATTGAGATATGAACTAGCGGTGGAGGTGTGTACCCTAAGTCTTCACATGATTGCCTAGTAGAGGCCTCTAATGGGAGCTTCCCTAACTTTGATGGATTATTGGTTTTGTAACCTACCTTTATAAATAACTTGGTAGGCATTTGGATCAAAGACCTTTTTATATGCACTTCATAGGGAGTTTCATATTTTGCAGCAGGTTTTAAGAAATGAATTTCTCAAAAAACTCTGAGGAAAATTAATTACCTCAATTGTCTTTATAGGAAGATTCTTCCCCCTAATACATTTTCTCAAGAACACGATTTGGCCTTCATTCAGCATAGAGTGTGTTCCCTTAAGATCAACTTTGACCATTTCAACAACCTCATTGGGTATTGTTAGTGCAAGCTCATTCCACTTGGTTATTTTAATGCCTTTGACTATTTCCTCCCTTTGCAACACAACTCTTCAAATGACTCAACTTTAGTGAATGGCTTATCATCAGCAATGATTTTGTTTTTATCCCACCTTCAAGATACTTCAAGCATTGGTAGTAAAAGGACGCGACAACTTTTTTCTCATATATCAAAGGTCTCCCTAAAAATATATTGTATAACCTCCTTGCATCAATCACATCACATGCATCCACGCACTTGATCGCAAATCTTCCATGTGGATCCCTAGCTTGGTAGAACCTATGGACCTCTGTTCCACTTGACTGAATATCTAGATCATCAAATAATTTTCAGTAAGCTCTTTAGTTGTGATGTCAATATCCTTCATTGTGCGAATAGGAAGGATATTCATTATAGATCCTTCATCTACTAAAACTCTATTTACCCTCTTCTCCAACAAATGTCCTACCATATATAAAAGACGATTGTATAATGTCTTACCAAATAAAAGATTATCATCTGTGGATGTGATTTTCTTATCACATGTATGTACTTCTTGGAGAGGCAATTCAACGAGTTTTTTAGAACATGAAGGAGTCTCTGTTGATAGGATTTCACTGATTGTTTCTTCTTTTCCAGCACTGAATAAAGAAATTTTTCTATTGACTTGAGAAATCTTCTGCAAAACAAATTTAGTAAGAATTTCTCCAAAGTCATAGGACGTCGTGGTCTAACAATAATGCACCTCCAACTTCGCCTTTTTCGGGTGATTAACCAATATTTTCTTCATTGGTCTGCTCACTATCCTCTTTCTATTTAGTTTCTTGTGTGGTTTTTTTGTGGACTTGGTTTGTGACGTGTCTTCCTAGTCACTAGAATCCAACCTTCATCATCAGTTTCACCAACTCGGAATTTATCTTCCTCTATTGTTATTCTTTTTCATGCTCTTTGAGACCATATATTTGGATATAATCGAGAGAATCAAATGTGATGGAGATTTGATTAGATCTCTCCTTCTCGTCTTCAAGCACAGTTTTCTTTTCATTATCCAATTGCATGACTTTATCCTTGAAAACAGAACATTTTTCAAGGGGGTGACCCACCAGCCGATGATACTTGCAATAGTTTGTGTCATTTATCATTCCCACTTTATATGGTCTCTTTATATCTTCTAACTGAATGAGTTTCAACTCAAGTAGTTCATCAAAGATCTCTGAAACGTCAAAGTCGAGAAAAAGGTATTTCTTTTCTTGCATCTCCTTCAAGGTCGGGTTTTGAACTGAATGTTCTTGAGAGAAAATCGTCTTCACACTTAGCTTATTGCTTACCTTTATAGTAAACTTGTTGGTGATGTATTGAATTTCATGGATTATTTATTGTTATTTAGAGGTACAAACTTTCTCCACTTCTTAGGTTCATGCTTTTCCTTTCCTTTGCTAGCGTCATGGATAGGTAGCACATCTTTTCCCATGAAATACATACTCAACTCCATTTCATGAGCACGGGTAGCAAGCTCCTCAAAGTATTTTGGCATGATCCCTTGTAAGATATAGAGAATAGCCCAATGCATTCCTTGGATGCACATCTCTATGGAAGAAGATTCACTAAGCCTATCTTTGTAATTTAGGATTGCATTTCTCCACTAATTAATGAAGTTAATAACTAGCTCATCCTTTTTTAGGTGGTATTTGTAATCTCAACCGTGCTTACCATACGCCTCATGCTATAAAAGAGATTGAGGAATTCATGCTCCAGTTGCTCCCAACTATTGATAGAGTTCTGATCAAATAAATTTCCTTTTAAGGAACAGATAAATTTCTTGACCAGATAGTCTCCATATGTCCCAAAATTGTTAGATATCTCCACGAAGTGCATGACATGTTGTTTCGGGTTCCCTTTTTCCTTAAATTATTAGAACTTTAGGGGTTAATAGCCGGTAGGCATCTCGAGGCTATCGATCCTTGCATTATATGGCTCGGAATATGTAAGGATGACTTAGCAATAATTTTGTACTTGTCTTTGATGGTACCTTTTATAAAATCTTTTAGAATATCGAGGGGTATCAGTCCTTCAGAGTAAACGGCCAATGTTTGCTTTGTGGTAAGTTCCATAAATTGAGTTTCTAGTTTTTTTTTTCAAATGCATCGCTTGACTCTCCTTCCATTAATCGACCCATCTTATCCACTAATTTGTTGATTCGAGCTTTCTGATTCTGAAATTATTTTCTTAGACCCTCAATCACCTTCGTTGGGTTTGTAATTTGCTTCTCCATTGATATAGCATCAGTCACCATTGATTGCATGATCATTGGAGATGTTGGAGAGTAGCAAGGGTTATTGTACATATTAGTCTTTTAGGAGCTCACATCATGTAGTACAAGTGGAAAGGATTCAACGGTTAAGTCACCATATCTCCCTATAGAAGAGTCCTTCGATCCTAAGTGTTCAAGTAGAGATAAAGTCTTCTTGATTCTTTTAAAAATATTATTTCTTCTCTCTGATGTGTTGGTGAAGAACTTAACTCCTCTTGAGGATGAATTTTCAAAAATAGGAGTTCCAATGGATGACGATTTAAGCATTTGTTGTCCTAATATGCTTGCTTTGCTTCCATGACCGTCCCAAAACTTTCAAAGGTAATATCAAGTATGTTCTCCACATCATTAGAAAATTTAAAGTCAGTAGCCTTCGATGAGGTTGACTTGGTGTTGAATTTCTCAAAAGCCATTTTGATATACATTGATGGTTGAAAAAATGAGATATGATGTAGATTGTCCCACTGGGCGTACCCGAATTTGTAGGCAATAAAATTGGAGTTGAGAAAATAATCAAACAGAAAAATAACGCAATAATCTTTTTTATTTAATTTCGAAATCTATGAGTGTTACAATCTCTATGAATCCTATGATTTGACTTTTCAGGTGTAAATTCATGGTCTTTGAGCTTGTTCTTGAATTGGGTATATTTGATCTTAACTTGTGGTTTAATTCAAGAGCTTTTGAGCTTGTTCTTGAATTGGTTATATTTGATCTTGAATTGTCGTTTAATTCAAGGGCTTTTGAGCTTGATCTTCAATCTTCGTCATGATCTTATTTGATTTATAAATTTGAGTGTTTAAATGTTTGAACTTGTAGCTTGTAGAGAAACTTGTGGCGTTTGATCCACGAGCTCTCTCTAGTTGCTTGTTAGAATTGAAGTCCACTTTTCTAAATAATGAGACCCCTATTTATAGTTATAGGATATGGGAAATTTTGGAAGGCCCAACTTCTTTAAACCAATCATATTGAAGTGACATGGACATATTTGATTGGTCGGAATACACCATTTTCACACGTGGCATATGTTCATTAGGTTTGGATTTGGCTTGCATGTTATGTCCTTTTGACGTGTGGCATCATTCCATTGGCTCTTATGTTTGACTTGGCGTGCCACGTCATTTGACATGTGGCACCAAAGTGGGCCTCTAGAATAAGATGACATCTTGGGTTTAGTACACATGATTCATCATTTGTACCTCAATCAATGGAGTAGCCCAATAAAAATTGGACTTTAATTAATTCCATATTTATTGACTCAATTAATTGATCCAATTATATTAATCCACCATATTTTTTTTTTGGATTATTATATTTTGAATTTAATATAATTCAAATTTCGTACAGATTCAAATTTAATAAAATTTCATTGTGTAAAAAGTGTAACTATTTACTCTGATCTTGAATTGACGAATGATTTATTACATTACAAAACCACTTGAATTAACGAATGATTTATTACGTTAGAAACCAGACTCAAAGACTATTGATTTGATTGGTTATGGTCTACAGAAATCCTCATAGTGTAGGAGATAAACTCATTTGAAATTGATCCAAGAAGAAAATTATTCAAAAATTCAATCGATAAGAAAAATTCAACTCAACTTTGTGCTAGAGGCTCCTTAAAACCTTAGCTCACATCTAACAATCTTTGTATAATTAGGAAAAAACTTTAACACTTAATTTAAAGTAAAAGAAATTTTGGAGTTTAAGTCCAACTATGTACATAGACCATTTCAAATCTTAGTTTGAAAGTTTGAGGTGTTACATATAGCTGTCAAGCGTTGCTTAAAAAAAATAATAGTTCTAAAAGTTTCACCGATTTGGACAAGATGGTTGTTACGCGGTAGCTATGGGGGCCGCACAACACTCCGCAGGCCAAACTAGTGAGTTGAAAAAATTTGACATTTTAGGGTTGTGCCCTTTTGCGGACGCATAACCCTCCACACATCGAAACAGTGCGCTGAAGAGGGTCTCTTCAAGATGCGTTGCATGTGCAACCTATAGATGAGAGAAGATTTTGGTCAGTATTTGTGGACTAAATAATTGTTAGACACTTAAATTTAAATGATTTTTGTCCAACAAGATAATTTCTCAATCATTTGATGAAGCTTACACCGAAAAGCCGAAGTTGAACCATGCAAGTAACGATGATGGTGTGTGGCATTCTTCTTGTCAACCCTTTAACAAACTGAAGAAATACTTCTATATTTAAGGACTTGAAAGTTCCTTTCCTTCACCAATGAGGGAAAAATGTTTTTCTTCAAGTTTTATTTTTTCCTCCATATTTCTTTCCACCAATTTTTATTCATTTTTCTTTCTGGAACCCAACAATACGTGTGGTAGTTGTTGACAATAATAGCTGACAGTAGTATTGGTTACCAGTGGTGGTTGTGATAGTAGAGGTGGTTGGTGGTTAAGTATAGGTATGGTGTTTGATAATGGTGATGGTAATAACAAAAGTGGTGGTGGTTGGTGATTGGTGATTGGTGATTTTGGATAGAATGGTCGTGGATACCATCCCCACAAAAATACCTCTTAATGATATTAAGATTTTGTTTAAAATCTTAATGATTAAAACTTATTCAGACTAAGTTCTTAAATATTAATAAAAACAAATGCATGAACTAATATTTAAACCATTTAAATTCTGATCCTCATTGAGTGCAAACAAATAAACCTTAATCTCAACATCATAACATACTTTTCTAAGATGTCCCACCTGAGAACTTACTTGACAGGAGCGTTACCTACAGGTGATAGCTTACTTGCTCGGAAGGTCCTTCGACATTATGTTTGCCTCGCATGTATTCAGGAAGATGAATTGATCTTCCATTTTCAAGTATAATACAGTGAAGCAAGTTCGGCTGATGTCTTCTTTGGTCTGGCGGCCAGTGGGGACTCGTTAATGGACTGGTTTAAGGTACTAGTACATGTTATGACGCCTTATCAGCTTCATGAAACTATGATGCTCCTCTGATTGGTCGTGAATGCTTGTAAAAACCTGATCTGGAATGATAAAACTCGCAGCCAGACACTGATACATAGAGCTAGTTGTTTCTAGCAAGAACGGACTGTGGCACGTATTAATGGTAATATTCACTGTCTGAACCAGACATGTTATTAAATGATTTCCTCCTGATCCAGGTATTCTGAAATGCAACATTGATGCTTGAAAAAGCAGGGGTGGGTATATTAATCTGTGATACTCATGGAAATTTTGTTAGAAAATTTTGTGCACCATCGAAAGCTTCATATGATGAAGCTGATGACTAAATCCTAAAAGCGCGTGAAGCTTTGAGTACCACCACACAAAAATTACTGTCTTTTGTTTCATTATTATAATGCAAGATTGTAAAGCACTCGTGACTCTACATCTATATCTTGTCTTTTGTTATAGAGTTAGCAATCAGTATGCCCGGCTGCTAATTGGTATAATCTCTCTGTTTGGGGTTTCACATTCTTATATTCACTGTCAATTATAGATGCCCAAGAATGACTTATTTCTCACACTACGGTTAAAAGAAACTCTTGCATTACGCCACAACTCAAAAACCGTTGACCAAATTGCAAAATGTAATTTTTACTAAAGAATCGAGATCCCAGCGAAGGTATTATTATAGGAGTATACATAGCAGTATAAACACCAAAACACAGCAAAATGACAAATCTAACCAACAGAGCAAAAAATCCAAATTTAAGCAATTCCATTATATATAACCAAGTGCGCAATGACAAAAGCTAGTATCAGTAAAAACATAAAAAGAAGAAATACAATGATAGAGCAGTTGATGATTACAAACTTCTCCTCGGTTAAAAACACCCATGACGACATCTTAAAGGCCACAATTATGTAAGGATGATACTAATACACTGCAAAACTTTCAATTTGCCGTAAGGCGAGGATAATATAGACCAAGAGAACTTATGTCACTGGCAGAAAGTTGAATTTAACTTACCAATATGCCTAGAGACCTTGCTCAACAAGATAGTCACCCAGCCTTTCAACTATCATATTGCACTGCCCAGGTGTCATTGGCTCATCATATATTCCTACGATCAAAGCCTGGTTGGTCTTCTTAATGGTGATACCGCCTGGACCCTGTAAATAACAAGCACAAAGCAGACATTACATAACAAAAAAAACCGGACCGAGTCACCACAAAGAAAATAAAATACAATGGAGAACAGAATACTGTGTTAGTAGACACACACACATTGAATAATGAACATCAACAGGAACCAAAGGTCCTCAAGCTCGCCATCATAAAGGAACTCAACAAGTATCCTTTAATTCGTCATTCTGTGACCAAAAGATACTTGGAACATAATTAATTTAATTTAACATTCAAGGAAAGTTCTTATGTAAACTTGTATCAGATGGGAAAAGGGATAAGGATTTGTTCAACCCCGACAGGCCGCTCCAGCATCTCAACGAGGCCCAAGTGAGTTAAAGCATTAAAAGCTTTTTTAGGAAAAAAGAAGGATCATGTACCTTCTTCCCTCGGATCACTGCTCCTGGCTCTCCCTGGATCACCATGTATTTTGTTCCCCCAAGATATAACCCAGTTGGAGCAAGTGTTCCAGGTTCTGCGAAGTCATTCATTATGCCTGTTATTTCTTCTGGCTTGAACTGCCACAAAACAGTATATCAATGAGTTTAACAAATAATTCAATAATAGTCAATTTAAAAAACAACAAATGATCATGTGTCTCTGAAAAAGAAAAATTGGTCTCTTCCACCCATCCCCTATTTAGCCACCATGCTTCCAAGGAACAGTGATTGGCATAGAGGTGAAGCCGGGATTTCAGCTTCATTCGTTCTGATTAGAACGACAATAACTGAGTTATAAATTTAATATTTGTACATGTTTAATAAATTTGTTAACACACATACACTGTTTGAGAAAAAGTTGCTGGGTTCGGCAAAAGCCCATTCTGGGCTTTTAATTCCACCCTTCAGTGGGGAGTTCAATGAAATAAAGAGGAGATAATAACCATGAAAGGAAAGAGTGAAAAGCAGAGAAAAATAAAATTAATTTTCTACAGTATAAGCATGTGACTTACCATTTAAAATAACAAAATCTATAAGATGTATCTTTACACTAGCATAAAAATCGAGAACGGCAATCATCATGAACGCAATATTTCTCAACTATTTGGCTAAGCTGTAACCTGAAACATCAGCACAATCAAACAGAAATTATATCCCGTTTCTACGATCCCATTGTACCATGACAATAGGAAAATCAACCACTCAAGGTTTTCGAATCAAACTGGCGCTCACAATGAAAGTTTAACTGGAGAGAAAAAGTTCTTTGGTTATACCTTTATGTTTTGTCCCCTTTGCTTGTTATTCTCCTATCTACCTCACTTCTAAGGTAGTGGTACAAAAAGCGTACACTCTACCCTCCAAGATCCCATTTTGTGGAAATATAATGGGTATGTTGTTGTTGTTGTTGTTGGCTTGTTATTCTCTTTTACATCAATCTTATTCCTCTTCTTCTCTCTTCTCTGGGACACATGCTCCTGTCTTCTAGTTTAACCTATTCAGACAAGCAAGGCTCTCGCGATTCTCTCTTATTTTTCGACATGTTCCCCACAAGAGCATATACTCTCATTTGCAACTCACCCTCAGAAAATAAAAATGGAAACTTGTTGATTAGCACACCATTAGTATGCTCCACCAAATAGATATGGCTCTCACCAGTAGGATCAACCAAGAGCGAAGCTCATAAAAGCTTTAACAACAATTGAAATAGGGGGAAATGAAACACCTTAATTTTTCTTGCCTCTCGATATAGTACAACGATTTACATCTCATTCTTCACAGAGAGGGTCCCAATTCCCTACAACTTCCTGATTTCCTTTGATAATGGTGGTGTTCGGCAACAAACACCCACATATATTGGGTAACTATGTCACCAAGGTTTAGGCTGATAGGAATTTAAGCATCCAAGGGCTCTAGAAGATCCAAATAATCTGATCTTCCAAATTTCTGTTTAACCTCGCAAACTTTTTAAGATTTCTCTTGCCTAGTAGAAGGAGAGCCTTGGATAAACCGATAAAGTAGTTGTCGTGACCAAGAGGTCACAATTGAGCCTTGAAAACAGTCTGACAGAAATACAAGGTAAGGTTGCGTATCATAGACCCTTGTAGTCGGGAAATGCCATTTCCCGCTCCCACGCATAAGGGAGATTAGTGCACCGGACTGCCTTTTTTTTTCTTGCTTAGTACTTCTCTACATATTGCAGTATTTGATTCTAAACAGTATTATTACACCCTTCCTTCCTTCCTATTCAATAACTTTTCTCAACATGGGCAGTTCATTTTAATTCCAAACTCATCCAGTAATTGTAATTGAATAATATCAACATATAAGCTAAACAAAGGTAACTATCCCCGTGAAAATTTCGCTGAGGTACACAAATATCAATCAACTACTGCTTTTCATCTCAAATTAGTTGAGATCAACGACACAAATCCTCTGCATCCAGTCCAGTCTGTTCA
>JBDJHY010000106.1:9208344-9219623 GCA_039654485.1 Withania somnifera | reverse complement strand
TTCCAGTCTTTACAAAGGCCTCTATCCCCCTTTTGAAGTAGCAAAAAGTCTATCTGAGATTTTTCCACTGAACTACGAAAAGTAACCAGGTGATCCTCCTTATTGGGAAAGCTCGAGTTCTCTACCACCAACCCAAAAGCTCTAGCAAAATCTAAAGAGATGCCCATCCTTCGTTCCTTTCTCCAAAACCAAAGCCTCCATACACATCGTTATACCCCCTTCGAGATGAACAAATATGCCCATTGAAATCCCCATCTACAAGAAGTCTCTCGGTGTCAAAAACCCCTCTCACCAAATCATCCAAAACTTCCCAAAAAATCTCTTCTCCTCCTCGTTCAGACCCACATGGGGAGCGTAAGCACTAATAATGTTAAAAGAATCCATTCCAGTGACCAACATAATCAACATCAGTATGTCATTAACCCTCCAAATCTCTACCACTTGCTTTCCAAGCTCGTCTTCGACTAGAACCCCTATCCCATTCTTATTCCTCACACCTCCCAAATACCATAACTTGTACCCATTCACATCTTGCACTTTAGTGCCTATCCGTTTGGTCTCCTGGACACAAGCTATATTAACTCTCCTCTTCGTTTTAATCTTCACTAGTTCTATGGACTTGCCCTGAAAAGTATGTTCCACGACCCTATTCTCAACTTAGAGGATTCCTTAACCCCCGTACCCCTCCTACCTACCTCCTTAAGCCCCGACCCCAAATCGAACCTTGACCCTATTCCTGACCCTTCCTTAGACCCCGACCACGACCCCGACCCCGACCCCGACCCGGACCCCGACCCCGACCCTGCCCTTGGTCCTGACCTCTTCCCAGGCTAAAAATATGGCCCTACTCTACCATTAATCACCGAAGTCATTAAAAACTAAAGCGATAAACCCATACAAACGCGCCAAAAAAGGCCAATAACAATATATGAACAACAACATAGAAGCAACAACAATATAGAAAATACAGACAAGTAGAGACAATAGTAAGCAACCCCACTAATTAAGAATAAAAAGGATCCAAAACTACAAAGCCAACCAAGATCAACGAAAGTAGAAGTAATCAAGTACTAACAAGTACCTACACTTAGATACTACATCACCGTAAACTCCATAAGCCAACAAGTAATAAAAAAAGGACAACTTCCTATCTAAAAAAATTCACCAAAAACGTAGTGATGCGAATAAGGAGGGACTTAGAAAATCAAGATTAGAAATCACCAGGATCCGCTCGATAAAAAGAAGGACTAATTTTGCTGTTGGATTATAGTAAGTTGATGCTAAAATTGGTTACCAAAAACTTGTATGCTGATTCTGTCTCCCAAATACTACATGCAAGAAGATACTGAAGAAAGGAAGAGAAAAAAAATGGAAAAGTGTTTGAAAAATAGAGGCCTAAGAAACTCTAGGTCATCGGGGGGACGTCGGCAAGACGCTGGAGTAACCAAGATTTGGTGTGTAAGGACAGGGAGCATTGGACAGAGATGGATGGAGATGATCTTCTATCACAAGTGAACAGGGTGGTCACCAGTGGAGGGCGGTTGCTAGTAAAGAGAGAAAAGACACATCCAATAAAGAGCGATGAGAGAAATATTGAAGAAAGATAAATATTTTAGAAAGAGACCCCTCATTGTGGGAAAATATTGAAGAATTTCGGCCTCAAGATAATTGAGAAGAAGTAAGTGCAGTGATGAAAGAAGAAAAGTTCAAGTTGACCTTACAAATCAGTTTCAATTCTTAAACCCTCTCTCGAAATCAACAATAATTAACTCAATTCAATAATAATAGTTTAAAAAGTAAAAAATAGCTATTATAGATCATAATATGTATCAGGGAGCACTCAAAACCCTAATTAATAGATAGTATAAACGTTAATTAGGGTTTTACAATTGATCAACTGATTGAAAACCTCGTAAAGATTTTGAGGTGTTCTATGTTGTGCAACTCAAGCACCGGTGTTCACGCGCGACTGCAAAGCCAAAACCATGTATGACGTCAGCCGCTGGTTGGAGGAACTTCTGACGTTGGCAATCTCACATAAGGATCTCCACTGCAACATCATTTTTCCCTTCGTATATTGCTGTAGCAACTTCTACTATGGATTCTTTGGGATTTCGTAAATGAAAGAAAAGGGAAAAAGTAAAAAAAGAAAAGAATAAAAATTTTAAATGAAAAATGAATAAAAATTTAGTGATGAGGTGGTATGCCATGTGACGTCTACCTCATTCAAATGGAAGGCCAAGTGGAATATTAAATTGTCATGTGAAAATCTATTAAAGAACAGGGGTATTTTTGTTAAGTTTCATAACAGAAAAAGACGTATTTGACCCTGTAATAATAATAAGGGTTAAACTTAAATAATAAATTAAAGCGGGGGTATTTTTGACCCTTTATCTTGTTTTTATTGTATGAAAAAGTATAGTTGAAAAAGAAAAGGAAGAATTCCAAATAAAAAGCAAAGTTCCCCCGCCCAATTCTTGAATGGAGAAAATCCATTAGACTTCAAATCGAATCGCAGTTGTTTCTACAATGGTGAGCTATCAAAATTCAAACAAATTAACTCCTGATCTATGATTTTTTTTCTCTCATCGATTCTTTGTTTTTTTTCTAAAATTTGGGTTTCAGTTTTCGATTGCAGCCATAAACGATACAGAGTCAATAAGCCAATGGGAACCCTTAGCCCCAACCAAAGAAGCCCAGGTAAACTTCTGCACTTTTTCTTCACAACCTGCTCTCTGAGACTAAATTGGTTTCTCTATAGAAAACAAGATAGTCCTTGGTATTGTCTGCTTTGTTGTTGGGATTCAAGAATTAATAATAAGAGCTTCTTGTGTTTCACTATCCCAATTATGCAAGCTTAAGATATAAAAAGATAACACCAATGTATAATTGATTATATTCCTCTATCAAGCATTTAAAATTTGAGAAACCTAGTTGCCTTAAGACATTATAAAGCATCTCTTTTTTTTCTTTTTGATAACCGTGGTGCCCCTAGGTCAGCTTCAACCGGATACTTGCCACCTCCCGCCAACAATAGGTAACTCTGTTCACCAAAGCTATAACAGATGGAACGAAATCACTCTGTTTTCTCTTTGCTGGGTTTGAACCTGAGACCTCATGGTGCACCACTTGATTGACCACTAGGCTACACCCTTGCGTGCAAGCATCCATCTTTTTATTTTTATTTTTCCCTCATCCTTACTAGTTAGCGATTCTATACTATCTATACTATGCATGCAATAGTGTGATCATTTGTTTCTTATATGATGATATTTTTTCGTAAATCCTATTGTTTTCCTGTGATGAAGAGTAAGCATGGAGGGGATAGTTGATTTCTGTATTCTTACAATGGATATATGACTTTTTTATCAGGAATTTCATTTATCACAAACTTACCATGAAGGACTTTTGAAATTGGAAGCTAAAGACTATAAAAAGGCTCGTGAGCTTTTGGAGGCTGTATTAAAGGATCCCTTCGTCGCAAATTCACAGGTACATGCTGATAGTTACCTTGGAATCACCATTTTTTCTTCTACATCCTTACCAATGGTTATTCTTGTGTTTCCATTACAGGTGGATAATAATTCTAGTGATGGTCATCTTTTGCAGCTCAGGTGTGTTTGAGGCCTAATGTCTGACTCGAACTACTGATTCTAATTTTATTGTATTTTCTTGTCTTGCTTGCTTTTTCGTTGTTACTATTTCTCTAATAATCTAGAATAGCAAGTGAACTACGATCTCTTCCAGCTGACTTTAGAACATTCTCCATAGAGTTTTAATGTGCATTTAAAACTGAAGGCCTTTTGTTGCTCTTCCCCTCTATCATTGGTAGTCAAAATTTTGCATTATTGTTAGTGAGACTATATTGAATTAAAGATCTTAAGGATATTTGAAAAAGCATGAGTTATAGAAGGATCAGTTTGAGCGTCTGATTTTAGAAAATTGGTGCACTTTCATGCATGTTGAAGACAAAATTAAGTTAATAAAAAGTGATTTCTAACATTTTAAACTGTTAGATGAGACAGTGCATGCTTTAACATGGTATCACAGCAGCCAGAAGCCTTCGGTTCAAGTCTCATCATTACCAATTATTTGAAAGAAAGAATTTTCATGCAATTCAAGAAGTATGTGAGGGGGCCTATTGAAGACAAAGTTTTTGCACAATTTAAGCTTTTAGATAAGACGGTCACACACTTTTAACATGGAACTTCCACAAAAATATATTCCCTTCCTCCCATTTTATGTGAATGTAAATATCAGGACACCGAGTTTAAGATATCATATTTGACATATGTTTCTTTCTAATAAAGAAATATAAATGTCGTATAAGGGAGGAGGAAAGGAAAACAGTAAGAGATAATATTTATGGGGTTTGAACCTTCCACTTACCTGGTGGAAGTGAGGAAATTTAACTTATGTATCATATTAGTGACATTAGAAGAAAATATTTAAGTAATAAGTGAAAAGCTAGTTTGATAGACAAGTGAGAAGTTGAAAATTTGAGTAGCTCAGTGAATTGAATAATAGAATATAGTCAAATATTTTCTGATGTTCCAAACTGGTATAGTACATCTTGTAAAGTAAATGCAACGAATTATATTTCCTCGTCTAAAGGAAGGTTAAACTGTTGAGAGAGACCCTTACATTTATTTGAGTTAGATCTATAATCAGTTTAAAAAAAAATTAGGTCTATAACAGCTCATCATGTGTGGGCAAGTTCTTTTATTTGGATAATGATGATGGACAAATTTGTTTATTTGGACCAATCACGTTGAAATATTTCTGTTGATAGGTGGTGGTGAGACTCGAAATGTGGACCTTATCTGGCTTTGGTGCCATATTGAACTTTGTGACCTGCTTAATCTATTGATAAAGATACAGCAATTTTATTTCTTTCTAATGGTTTGTAACATAGACCAAATACTCAATATAGGGGTCCCGACGCTTCTCAAAGATTTTAGCATGAAGTTCACCCTTAATTCATGGAATAGGATCTGTAATATGGTTGGTTGTGGCTTTTAATAAACTAAGACAGTTCCCTACAACTGCCTCAAATATGATTGACTACTAGTTGACAATATCCTTTTTTTTTAGTAACTGAGAAATTCCCGAGGGACAGTGGAGCACGGTTGAACTTGGTGGATAATGTCAAGCCCACTCTTCTCCTCTTCTATTGACAATATTTCTTTTATAAACATATATTTCTGTTGCTGGGTTACTGTAATTGACTATTCTGCAGATTTTTGGCTCTGAAAAATCTTGCCACTGTTTTTCTACAACAAGGCGCTCCTTACTACAAAGATGCCTTGCAATGCTATCTTCAAGCTGTAGAGATCGATAACAAGGATTCTGTTGTCTGGAATAAGCTGGGAACTTTAGCATGCTCAATAGGAATGTTGAGCATTTCTCGCTGGGCATTTGAACAAGGCTTATACTGCAGTCCCAATAACTGTAAGCATTTTATACCATATTTAAATTCTTATATGCTCCTTATATAAGCTTTTCCTGTTACATGAGTTGACTGTTAAAGAGCCCTCATATTCAACTTATGCCAGAGATCATCTTACTATAACTTCAGCCTTTGCTTCTTCTTGATTAATGTGCAGGGAATTGCATGGAAAAACTTTTAGAAGTACTTATTGCTATAGGCGATGAGGTTGCTTGCCTTTCAGTTGCCGAACTAATTTTAAGACACTGGCCTTCCCATTCTCGAGCTTTGCTTGTTAAAAGAACTATTGAAGAGTCTGAACCAATTTCATTTGCCCCTAGAGGAATAGACAAGCTAGAACCTAAACATATGTGGCTGAAATTCCCAGAGAAGAGAAAAGCTGCAGGTGTTGACCATGATGAGGAACCTGTTTCCAAAAAGTTGAAGCAAAATTTGGAGTTCTGCCTTCCAGAAGTTTCCTGGACAGCTCTGGCCTGTGAAACTTTGAAAATTTTACATCCATCAATTGAATCTAGTTCTGAACTTGGATCAGGGAATGGCGCATCTGGTGATGTTAGAGTAACCATTAAATTGTCCAGCATACCAGGAAATTTTATGGATCCTTCAGGAAGGAAAAATACTTCGCCCTCCACAGCTGCTGAAAGCATTTGCGTTGTGGATTACAGGTCTGAGAAAGGTAGTGCTAGTAGAGAAAAGGAATCAAGTACTTGTGGAGAGCATCCTCAAGAAAGGCGAAGCAGCCGCCTGGAAAGCCTCAGAAGCCGTAAACCAGACAAAGAAGAGTTAGATTTTGAGACCAACAGGGACCTCTCTAAAGTTGTCATGCAATTTCTAGGACCCTATCTTGTGAATCAAGCAGGTCTTGCAGACCAAGCTGAGGATCTTCCTAATTCACCGGACACAGAGTGTAGTGATGTTGTTGAATTTGTCCTGAAAACGACAAGAAATCAGGGTGCCTACCACTTGGGTCACATGCTCCTGGAAGAAGTTGCCAGGCGAGGCATTTTCTATCAGGAAGGCATTTCTAAACTTTTAGATCTGGAGAAGGTGATAAGGTTTTGGGGCCAGGAGAGGACTCCTGAGTGCAATTTGTTTCTGGCTGAGTTATATTATGATTTTGGTTTGTGTTCTGACGCATCAAAAAAATCTAGTTTGATGTCAGAGGCTTCATATCATGTGTGCAAAATTATTGAATGCGTTGCTTTGGACTATCCATTACCCGTCAGTGGCAGGAGAGAAAGCTCTTCAATGAGGGAGCATTGTCAAAGTAATGTTCATATTGAATATCCACTTAGTAAAAATCATGGGTTTTGGGTTCGCTTTTTTTGGTTAAGCGGGCAATTGTCTCTATCAGATGGCGACAAAAGGAGAGCTCGAGAAGAGTTCTCTATTTCAGTGGAGCATTTGACAAATAAAGAAAGCAAGAATGACTTCGTTTTCTTGTCCCACTTAAAATCGCATAAGAGGCTCACTGTCAATAAAATCCTCCATGAGATCCATCTATTGGAGGTTGATTTTCTAATGAAGGATGGTATCCATCAGTTAGTTGAGAAAAATCTGCACTCTGAGTGTGTAAAGACACTTGCTCCTCTTCTCTTTTCCTCAAAAGAGGTCTGTGCTGAATCATCATGCATCACCAATCGTACAGGGAGAGGGCTAACTTCAATTGAACTATCTGCCTTAGATGTTTTGATAAAAGGATGTGAGGAGACAGATCCATTGGACATTGAGGTCTATTTAAATTGCCACAAAAGAAAGTTACAGATGCTCATTACTGCTGTTAGTGAGGAAGAGAATCAATTTTCTAACCAGATGAAAGGTTCAAAACCATTATCTATCTCTGACACAGATTCGAAGGAAATCCCAAGTGACCTTTGGAACTTGGTTGCTCAAGAAGTGAAAGCAATATCTCAGTGTGCCTCAAGGATAAAGAGCATCACGGACCCTTCTGAAAACTCTGTAAGTGATTTTCTCTTAATCGTTTATTGCAGATGTATTAATATATAGTTTTTTTTATGAAAGATGGTAAATCACTATCAATCTTGTGGCAAATGATAATTTCTTTATGATTTGACGGGAAAGAAGCCTGCATTCAAATAAATTATCTTAGACAAAACATGCTCAGAATGAACCTCTCTTCACATTTTGTTATTAAACATAGGGGGAAGGAAAGGGGAAATGAGAGATAGAGGATTGCACCTGATTGTCAATGAGCTAGTGGTGTTGACCTCATGTATTGGGGGCAGTAGAAACATGTAATGCCATCATTGTAATGTTGTCTGCCACCACTCCACATGTGGTTGAACATTTGCATGCTGCAATTAGCTTACTTTTAGACCTTTACATATTGTTGAGAGTACAATACTTTTTGTGATGTTTTAGGGGGAGGATTATACTCTCTAATATTTCAATCATGAAATATTTAAGGTTTGGTTTGTCATCCACAGAGAGGCCCTGCTGGCTGGAAAACTGATGATTTAGATAATACAATTTGTAATGATGGGCGGGGCTGGGAAAGCAGCAGATGAAGGGATCTGCCGATCTAGAGAAGCTAGATGGCCGGAGTTACTGTTCCGGCAAGGCTATTAATGCTATTTCAGGGAAGGTGGGGGCTCAGCTTGTCCAAAAAAAGGCCCTGGTACCTTCAAAGATCCTGAGCGTTGCAGATCTGGGAGTTTCTAGGGCTGGGGTTACTCCGGCGATGCTGCAGACACCGGAAAATGGTACTGTTCGTGCAGGAAATTCAAAAATGGTGCCTTTTATCCAAGATTTTTCCATAAATGGAATGGGGAAGTATCTTGGGATTTCTAAAAATCCCAAAACCAATTTTTTAATAGGGACAGATGCTGATTTTTCAGATCAGATCTGTCCACAAGGATTCTGGAAACTGGCTGCTGTAGTACAGAGGTTCATGGAGCTGATGTGATGCCATAAGCTAGCCTTGAAGATGGTAGAAACTTTACGAGGTGGGTGGGGGAGAAATTTCTTAGGTTCGGGGAATTTTTGGGAGTGTAATTTCAGGGAAATGAAGCAAAGGTATTAGAACATTTGAGAAACATTGAATGGGAGACAATACAGGAGAGTAGGAAGAGAAGGGAAAGGAGTTTAGGGAAGGAAAAATGGGAAGGGAAGGTCATGGTGTACAAAAAGAGGAATGAGGAAGTGTGTGGGGACATTAAGGGTAGGGCGGGGGCCAAGGGGGAGAGACCAAAGTAGTGTGTAGATGGATTGTAAAATTATTAGTTGGAATGTGAGGGGATGAATGACCCCAACAATGGGGAGCGGATGTGATTTGTATCCAAACAAAATGGAGACTTTGACAAATAGTATCATTAAAAGTGTGTGTGTGTTGGGGGGGTAGGTGGGTGAAGTATGGCTACATCCCGGCACAGGAAAGTGTCGGAGGAATTCTCATTCTTTGGGACGAGAGGAAGGTAGAGTGTGTGGAGGTTTACAAGGGAGATTTCATGTTAGGAATGCGATTCAAAAACACAAATAACGGAATGGACTGGTTGGGGGTATCTATGGACCAGTAGAGGAGAGTTCGAAGGAGTTTTTCTGGGAGGAGTTGGGAGTTAGTATGGGGAGATGGGATATTCCACGGGTGTTAGGGGGGATTTTAATACTATTAGCTTTCCAAAGGAGATGGTTGGGTGTAAGGTGGTGTATAGGGCCGTGGAGGAGTTTTCCGAGTTCATAAAATCATTATTGATTTGCCGTTAACAGTTGCCTCTTTTACTTGGTTTAGATCGGATAGTTCTTCTTCTGAATCGAGGTTAGACAAATTTATTGTGTCTACTTCTTGGGAGGAGATGGCACCGAAAGTGATCCAGGTTGCTCTTCCACATTTATTATCAGACTATTCACTTATTTTGTTGGATGGCAATAGAGGAAGACGAACGAGATCTCCTTTTAGATTTGAAAATATGTGGCTAAATGTGAGTTGCTTTCGGGATAAAGTGACTAGCTTGTGGAGTAGTTATGTAGTGGAGGGGAGGCCTTTTTTTAGGCCTAGCCAAGAAGTTGAAATTGCTTAAAGCAAATATAAGGATGTGGAATAAAGAGGTGGTTGAGAGGGTAGAGGTGAAGATGAGAGGGATTATGAATAAAGTAGGAGAGTTAGAGAGGGTAGAAGGGGGAGGGAGTTAGAAGAATGGGAGAAAGAAAGAAAAGAAGGGTTGCAAAACGAGTTAGCTGGCTTGGCTTTAGCCCAAGAGGTTAGTGGGAGGCAAAGGACTCTACTACAAAATTCTTTCATAGGGTGGCAGTAGCTAATAGGAAAAGGAACTTTATTGATTCACTGGAGGTCAATGGGCTGATCCATGTGGGAAAAGAGGAGGTAGAGGGGACAGTTGTAGATTTTTATGAACATTTGCTTAAAGTGGAAGTGAAATGAAGACCTACCTTGGGGGGGTTTAGGGTTTAGTCAAATCAGGGAGGAGGAAGGTGTGTGGTTGGTGAGGGCTTTTGAGAAGGAGGTGAAGAGAGTGGTGGAGAGTTGTGTGGATGACAAAGCTTTGGGCCTAGACGGGTTCTCTTTGGCTTTCTTTTAGCATTATTGGAGTATAGTCAAAATTGATGTGATGGATTCTATTGTCAAGTTCCATAATAGTGGCGAATTTGAGAAAAGTTGGAATGCCTCTTTCATTGTCGTTATCCCTAAACGAGAGGGTGCTATGAGCATGAAGGACTATAGACTTGTTAGTTTAGTAGGAAGCATTTACAAGATTTATTCTAAGGTGCTCTCAATTAGACTTAAAAGGTTTTGGATGATACTGCTTCTACTTCACATAATGTTTTTGTGGAGGGTAGACTAATTTTGGACGCAACGTTGGTGGCAAATGAATTGGTGGATTCCACGAGAAAGTAAGGAGTACCAGGTGTATTGTGCAAACTTGATCTTGAAAAGCCATACGATCATGTTAATTGAAAATTCCTATATTCCATCATGCTTCAAGGGATTCGGGGAGAAAAGGAAATGGATCTACTTTTTCATTTCTTAGTGAGATTTTCTATGATGGTGAATGGTAACCCTTGTGTTTTTTTTGGGAGCTCGAGAGGGTTGAGACAAGGGGACCCCTTATCACCGATGTTGTTTATTTTAGTTATGGAAGCCCCGAGTAGGATTTGGATAAAGTTGTATCGGGGGGGGGGGGTACTTGAAGGGTTTCAATGCGGCAGTTGGGGGTGAAGGGACAACATCAGTGTCTCATTTGTTATTTTCAGGTGGTGTCAGGACTTAAAATCAATTTGAGGAAGTGTGAGATGTTCCCAGTTGGGGATGTGATTGATATTGGATCACTTGCTCGAGTTTTGAATCATAAGGTCGGGACTTTTCCGACTACATATCTTGGAGTACCATTAGGTGCCTTGAACAAGGATCACACTGTGTGGAATCCGGCTATAATGAGTGTCAAAAAGAGATTAGCAAGGTGACAGAAAAGATATTTGTACGAAGGTGGGAACGAAGTGCTTATTAAGAATACGCTTTCTAGTCATCCTACTTACTACTTGTCTTTGTTTTCTGCTCCAATTTCGGTCTTTGAAAAGTTGGAAAAGATTCAAAGAAATTTTTGTTATGATGCGACGGACGGGGCAAGGAAGTTTCATTTGGTGCGGTGGGAGGTTGGCACATCTCCTAAAAAATAGGGATGCTCGGGAGTTAAAAGATTTATAAGTCTTTAATAAAGCTTTAATGGGCAAAGGGATATGGAGGTTCGGGGTGGAGGTACAAGCTTTGTGGAGGGAGGTGATAGGTGATAAATATGGGATTAAGGATGGGGGTTGGAAAACTAGAGATATTGTTTTGCCTTTTGGGTGTCGTTTGTGG
>JBDJHY010000106.1:9178826-9208244 GCA_039654485.1 Withania somnifera | reverse complement strand
AGGGGGTGAGGATGAGGGATATGGGGAGAAAAGGAAGACCAGGAGAATAAATTGCCTGTGTCAGTAACTAGAGACTCAACAGTTAGTCCTCTAAAGCTGCTGTCAACTTTAATTGTATTTGTAATTGGGAGTAGTTATTGATTGACCTCAACCTCACATATTGATAGGTACTTTACCTCTCAAGCTGAAAAGATTATTGCAAATGCATTCCATTCATGAGCTCCAATCTCTGTTAACCCATCGATATTTCCTGATGGCGAGAGTGACGAGAGGCAAAAGAGTTTAGGAGTTGGGCTTATTGGATCTTAATAGTTGGCTTGGGTAGAATATTTAATTACAGAACAAATTTTTAATTGAGATACTCCCTTCGACCCTTATTAGTTGACCCTCTTACTAAAAATATATCCCAAATTACTTGTTCCCTTACTAAATCAAAGATAAAATTAATTAAATTTTTTCGATTTTCTCCCAAAATAAATACTCTTTGAAAGTTTAAACGAACTTGAAAATTTCAAAAGTTTCTTTTTCAAAGAGTTTCAATATATCTATTTATATGTCCTATGCATATTCTTCATAAATTATCTTGATGTCCATTAATATATATAAAGGGTAAATTAGTAAAATTGATCATCTTATTTATGATTTCTTAAACACCGTGTAAAATGGAAATGAGCCAACTAATATGAGACGGAGGGAGTAGAAAATATAAACACGTACGCTAATAAAAGTGGGGATATGAGACTTAACAATCCTAGGGCAAATATGCGTCCAAAGTTGGATGGCAAGGACAAATATATTAAAAAGGTATGAAGAGGGTAAATATAACCCTTTTTTGAGAGTAGAGGGGAAAATATGACTCTTTTCCCTTAAAAAATATAATTAACTACACTTAGGTCGAGATCGTCCAAAACAACCTCCTCCTTGTCGACTTTCCATAAATTGGAATGTTTGACTTTCTGACCCTTTCGTCAAGGGTTCTGAATTAATTATACGAATTGAATTTTCAAGTCCCATATTTTTGGAGCCAAATTTCAAACCCGAAAGACATGATCACAAAATATAATGGAGAAGATTGCCGAAAGTTCAAAAGGAGATTTGAAATAAAGATAAGAGCTGGAAAACTCAAAAGTGGCCTAAAATCTGACTTGAAAGTTGCTTGAAATCTGACTTATAGTGGACTGAGAACTAACTACTAGCACACAAACATATATCTGGTTGTCTTAACATTCTAAAAATAAGATGGGTGGTGTTGGAACAGGTGGGCGAGCTCCAAGAAGGCAAAATCTGACTCGAATCATGTTGGAAAATACAGGTATTGCTGGGAAAAATCAAATCTGGCTGTGCTGGAACTCTAATCCAGCGATTGAAATCTGAAGAAACCTTGTGGGGTCTTCTTGGGAGGCTTGGGCGACCAACAGAAAAAGCTCAACTCAAAAAATTACCGGAAAAGCTCTCACACACCCGACGCGTGACCCAGATCTCGCCAGGAAGTTGTACCTCTGGCCAGCATGTGAGAGTGTATGAGGTGGCCTTTTCGGGGTGTTTCTGTCTAGGCTTTGTCGCCTGAGCTTTCTGGCCTCGTGGTGTTATTAGTTTTGACAGAACGCCAATAGAAAGTGGTTTTGATGTGAACAACCACTTAGTAACTGGAAAATTGCATGGTGAATGAAATTTCTTTCCTGGAATGCGCTGGTGTGTTTGCACAGCTATATTGTCTCACCAAGGCTTTGATACCATGTGTTAAAGCATAGAGAAATAATATTAAGATACATTTGCAATATTATTACACTGAGCTCTATTTATGGACACTACATTACAATTCTTTCCTTTTCCATGTAGGGGACTACATACAATCCTATTCATATTCCTAATCTAACAAATGCTATCACCTCGTTTTCTAAGAGCTAACTGGACCTGGAACTTCAGAACAAAGTAAACAAAGAAATTTGATAGTTTGAAGATGTAGATAATGCACTCTGTAAATTTCAACATTTGATTCCAAATAGGTGAATAATACTTCAAAAGCTCAAATGAAGCATCTTTCTTATGGGTTTGACCAACTTTAGTCATATTATGCTTGTTTGTTCAACTTTCTCCTGTTTGTCCTAGTTTTGACTTTGCATACTATATAGTCAACCGTAGTTCTATGGTTATGATTCTTTTTGCAAGATTGGAAGGTAGAGTATGCCAATATGATAGTCTATCATGGGTTTCATTTGGTCAAAATCCTTTGTCCACCTAGGAAAGAAAGTGAGAAGTCTGTACTCAAGAAAAAGAGAAAGAAAGTGAGAAGCTTAAATACTTATGACTTGCTACTCTGCAACTTCTTCCAACTCTAGTTGTAAGTCTTGCCTCTTTTTGCCTTTGTTTTGTTTGTGATTTCCTTGCTCTCTCCATTTAATACCACATTCATTTGGACATGGATGCTTCTTATCTGATCCGTGACACCTGTCATTTTGCACTTTCTCATCCTGAACTTCGGTCATATAGACAATTAAAGTCCATGTTCTTGTTGACAAATATTAGAAGAAATGTAAACTGGTACTTGACATTCTGGTTTTCCAAGAAATTATGATGTAGAGCAATGATCTTTGGGAACCAATTTTGTTTTTTCTGTGTTTTCTTTTGCTAAAAAAGTTTTGTGCTAATGATGCAGAGTTTGATACATTTTTCCTTTGCAGAATGGTATTCCAATGACTCTGATCAGTGATATTCAGTCGTTGCTGTTGATGTTTATGTGTAACGTCGCCAACACATATTCTTCTAAGAAACTTTCTTGTTCAGGAATTTCAGATCATAGGGAACAAAGAGAAATCTTGTACTTCGTAGATGCAGCTATTGCATTCTGTAAACTCCAACACTTGATCCCAAATGTTCCTATAAAAACTCAAGTGAGACATTTTTCTTCCTTTAGAGGGTTAGACATTTGAATTTCATCTGTAAAATTAATGTTTGCTAAC
The DNA here is from genome assembly GCA_039654485.1 of Withania somnifera. Taxonomy (NCBI): domain Eukaryota; kingdom Viridiplantae; phylum Streptophyta; class Magnoliopsida; order Solanales; family Solanaceae; genus Withania; species Withania somnifera. The sequence continues at coordinate 9,205,284 of JBDJHY010000106.1, read as the reverse complement.
TCTACCTTAATCTTTCACTAGAAACAAGCTGATCTCTTCTACCTTGTCATGCCAGACAGAGTTGATCGTCGCAATCCATGACATGCTTGCTGAGTTTGGTGTCTGCTGTGCAAATGCAACTGGTGAAGAGGAAGAAGGAGCATTTCTAAAACTTGCAATAAAGCACCTCTTGAACTTGGATATGAAACTGAAGTCTAACTTCCACTCTGCTCGCAAGGAATTTGAAATGTCTCAGAGTGACGAACAGTCTTCCCATGATAATAATGTTCAGAAATCTGAGCAATTTTCTCGTGAAAGCCACATCAAAGTGTTATTGAACTTATCAAATTTGGATAAGCTAAACATGGAAGCAGGTCCGCTGGATAGAGCTGAAGATACCATTTCAGATAAAGATGCTGTTGAGAGGACTAGTGCAGAAGCTATTCTTGCCACTAAAGCTCTGGAGGTTGAGAAAACTAAAGTGGAGAATAGTAAAAATGTTGGTGATGTCTCTGACAGTATGTACCCTAGATTGGGAAAATCGAAGGATCAATTGGTGGAAGATGGAACTGAGCTAAGTGAAGATGCAAAAGAGGAGCTTGAAGTTGCCATTGATAATGCTTTGGATCAGTGCTTTTACTGCCTCTATGGATTGAATCTAAGGTCAGATGCATCTTATGAAGATGATTTAGGTGTGCATAAGAACACAAGCCGAGGGGATTACCAAACCAAGGAACAATGTGCTGATGTTTTTCAGTATATACTTCCTTATGCAAAAGCTTCTTCTGTAAGTGATACATGTTTTCTTTTTCTTGAATCCCATTTAAGAACCTTCCTCCAAACCCTTATTCCCCAAGTTGAGGTATAATATAATATTTTAAAAGCTCTCAATTTTGCTCATTTTTACCTTCAGAGGACGGGGCTCATTAAACTCCGCAGAGTCCTTAGAGCAATACGAAAGCACTTCCCACAACCACCAGATGATGTTTTAGCTGGAAATGCAATAGACAAGTTCTTAGATGGTCCTGAAATGTGTGAAGACAAACTCTCCGAGGAGGCAGGATCCAGTGGCTTTCTGGAATCCATGACAAAGATATTATTATCAGACCCCAGAAGCCTTGAACGACAGAAAGCATCATCAAAAGGAAGGTAAACGTGCAATTTATAGGATCAGCACTTTGTTGAATGAACTTACTAGTACTTCAGACTATGGAATCAAACAGATATTTGTCATTTGTTGTTTGCAGTTCTGAGCCATACCTGGAAGTTTATAGCAACTTGTATTATCTTCTTGCACAGTCTGAAGAAATGAATGCAACTGATAAATGGGCTGGCTTTGTTCTGACCAAAGATGGGGAGGAATTTGTGCAGCACAATGCAAATCTCATCAAATATGATTTAATTTACAATCTCCTACGCTTGGAGAGTTGGCAGAAACTTGCAAATATCTATGATGAGGTAAGAACGTTCTGCTATCTATCTAGTGCAGCTATACATTCCCTAATGCACTTTTCTACTGTGGAAGTTCATGTCACGTGCTTAGTAGTTACTTAATATCTTGGTTTTATCTTACTTCTCTTGGGAGCGCAGGAGGTAGACCTGCTGCTAAATGATGGAAGCAAGCAAATAAATGTTTTGGGGTGGAAGAAAAATGCTGCTTTATCTGAAAGAGTTGAGGCAAGTCGCCGAAGGAGCAGGCGATGTTTGTTGATGACCTCAGCTTTAGCAAAAACAGCAGATCAACAGGTATGCTTCACTCTCTGATAATTTGTGGGAGGAGGTTTTTCTTTTGTTATATGTAATTTCATCCTAGGCAGTGTTTTTCTCCTCTGTTTTCTATTCCTTTTCTCTTCTGCTCTTTTGTTGTCTTCTTTTTCCTAGGTTTTTTGTTCTTCACTTCTCCTCTTTTTTTGATTTCTTTCTTCGATTCTTCTCTTCTATGTTAGTTTACTCTAACCTTTTTGTTCTCTGTTTTGTTACTTTCTTTTAAAAGCTCTTCCTCTTTGTTGTAGCTTACAAATATTCAGTTTAGTTATTTGTTTGTTATTGCAGTGAAAGTCTGTAGGTTTTTTTTTTTATCTATTATTTGCTTTTTAGTTTAAATATTGAAGAATTTGCTTAATATGTTATTTCTGTTGTGTTCTTTGTTATCTAGCTTTTTTTTTTGGTTGATAAATTAACATTTGTATATTGACCAAAACAGCACATAGGTTGTGCTGAAACCATATTTTCAAAGCAAAACGAAGAGCAACTGATCAGATCCTAACAGAATCCAAGGATATCTATGATTGACTCAGTAACTTCTATGTAGATTTTTCTACACCAAAAACAAAAAAGTCTAATGCAATTCAACTTGATTTTCTGTACTGAACTGCTGGTGTCTTCAAAATATCTCGAATTCCTTTCTTTCCAGATTGTCCACCATATACAAGCCTTGTCCGCAACTCCTGCTCCTGCCTACTCCCATCTAAGGAGAACCTCAGTTATCTTCCAGGGGATTGTCCATTTTATCCCTCTGATGTTGGTAAAAAATCCTCCAAAGCTGATCTGTAACCTTGCAATGTAAGAATAGCTTGCTGACTGTCTCAAGTTTTTCCCCATAAAGAAAGCATCTTGACCAAGGGAAATTCCTCTACTGCTAAGATTATCTTGGATCAAAACAACCTTATGTGCTAATAGCCATGTAAAACAAGAGACCTTCAAAAGGTATCTTCACTTTCCAAATGTGTTTCCAGAGCCAATGAGCTATCTATTGATTGTCTTTATTCAACAACTTGTAGGCTGAACTTACTTTAAAGAGTCCCCTACTGTCTTCTTTCCAGCATTGACAAACTGCACCTTCCTGTAAACCTTTGGAGTATTCCAGCACTTTGAAAAACTCAGTCAAAGTATCCACTTCCCAGTCATTTAAATTCCTTCTGAGTTGTCTGTTCCACCCCTATGAGGACCATGCATCTCCTACTGTCATCTGATGTTGCATAGCCAGTACATGACTTCTAGGGTATATATCCTTCAGGCACCCCCTACCCAGCCAGTTATCTTCCCAAAATGATGTTTTATACCCATTGTTCACCTTTTTGATAGTGTGATTCCTCATATACTTATAGATCTCCACAGACTGATGCCATAAGGAGCATGTACTTCATTAGTCATCCAACTATTGTCTTCCCCATATTTTTCTCTGATAATCTCACCCCAGGATGAGGGCTCTTGTGCATATCTCCATAGCCATTTTAGTTTGAGAGCTTTTCTGTGCAACTTTAGATCCTAGTGCCTAGTCCACCTTGCTTTCTGCCAAGTAAAATACACCTCCATTTGACTAAATGAAAAGCTTTCTTCTCCTTGTTTCCTTCCCATAAGATATCCCCTTTGAGCTTGTCGAATCTCTCAATAACCCCCGCTGGAATAGGAAAAGGTGGCATCATATAAGTAGGAAGTGCATCAAGGACTGAGTTTATAAGACTGATCCTTCTTCCTAGAGATAGGTATTGGGTTTTCCAATTGGCTAGTTTCTTTTCACATTTTTCAACAACTGAGTTCCAAACCTCCTTGGACTTGGATTTGGCTCATAAGGGCATTCCAAGATAAGTAGTTGGCAGGGCTCTAGATTCTCCGCCCAAAATCAAGAACAACTGGTTCATATTTGCAACTTCATTAATAGGATATAAGTGACACTTTCTCCCGTTATATGCAACCCTGAAACCCCTTCGAATAACACCAATATGATTCTCAGGACTCATAGTTGGTCCTCTTCTGGCTTCAGCCTCACAAAAAATTAGTGTACTATCAGCATATTGAAGATGTGTGACTTCCATATTGATATTTGTGTTCCTGGCCATCTCAAAACCTCTAAACCACAAATTGGAATTTGCTATCTTAATCATGAACCTCTCTGAGTTGAATCCTGCAGGGGATCCATTGGTGAGTACTGAAAATTTGACAGTTGGTATACAGGAATTCGTCCATTTGATCCATATTTCTCCAAATCCCATACATTTCAATACTTTCAACAATAATTCCAGTTGACAGGATCATATGCTTTTTCAATGTCTAATTTGCACAAAATTCCTGGCTTCTCTTGTTTGATTCTGGAATCCACAACTTCATTTGCAATAAAGACAGCGTTGATAAAAGCCATTTGATGAGAGTCCACCAACTTGTCAACCACCTTCTTCATTCTTTCTGCTAGAACTTTTGAGATCAACTTATATACACTGCCTGTCAAGCTTATAGGCCTGAAATCTCTCATTTCTTTTGCCCCAGTCATCTTAGGAGTTAAAGCTATATCAGGAGGATTATAGCTTTTCTCGAAAATCTCATGGGTGTGAAAGTTATGGGAAGTTTCCATGATGTTATGCTTAAGTATCTCCTAACATTTGATGAAGAAACCCATTGTGTAGCCATCTGGGCCAGGAGCTTTATCCATGGCGCACATCTTTAAGTAAGAAAGCACCTCCTGTTCCTCAAAGTCACCCTGCAAGAATTCTTTCTCTTCTAAAGTAACGGTAGGGCAGTTGATAAGCTTGATGGCAGATCTCCATTCAACAGTTTCATTTTGATAGAATTCGATGATCTCCCTCTTAATTCCTTGTGACTCCTCCGTTTCGTCTTGTATCACTAGATGACTTATGTGATTGCTTTTCTTATGTGCCTTGGCCATGTTATGGAAATAACTATTGTTTCTGTCACCTTCTTTGAGCCAAAGAGCTCTAGATATCTGTGTCCATGATATTTCTTCACTCTTGTTGTGTTCATCATACTCCTTCAGAGGGCAACCTTTTGACTTGATTCCTCATTTGACAGCGGTTTATTACGTTGGACAACATCTATTGTAGCAAGTTTATTCAAAATCTGAGTCTTTCAAAAACACAAGTTCCCTTGACTGCTTCTACTCCATTCTTTTAGCCTGCCTTTAAGTGCTTTGAGCTTGCAAGCTAGAATAAAATGAGGCTTGCCTGCAAACTCAAAAGAAGTGCACCATTCTCTAATCACTAAACCTTTAGTATTCAACCATAAATTCTCAAATTTAAAGTCTATCTTGTTTTGTTCCCAGATTCCACATTGCAGTGATGTAGGGATATGATCTGGTTATTTATTTATTTTTGTATTAGACCGTGCTTTAGCTGATAAAGCCTGCTCTTCGTTTCACGCTTTAGTGAAGTGACCCCTCGTCGCTTTTTTCTATTTCTCGCTTTCAAAAACAGACCTAAGAGTGATCAAGGACAGACACCCTGTCAGAGTTGGAATCTTCTGCATATACATGAATTTCATGTATATGGATTTTTGTGTTCTTTATTGTTTGGTTGGTGGTCCTAACAAGCATGTAGAATGATTTGAATGTTTTCTTACGTGTTAACCATGTTCAGTTAGCTTGCCGTTTTACTATGTTGGTTGACATCGTTCCAGTTTTTAATTAACTAGTTTCTATGAACGTGCGTTGCACGATAATACCGTGTCAATTATATCGATAATACCATGTCAGTTATATTGAACACTTGCATAAAAGAAAGCAGTGGTAATAAAGGTAGTTGATGCAATATTATTAATTAATGAAAGACAAGTATTTTGATGAAAATAGGTTTTGTAAAGCATCAGAACAAAATAATTAGGTTGTAACCAAAGGAAACATGCATATTAACCAACAATTCAATTATAAGAAGTTTTGGTCCTCAAAATCCTTGCGAACTCTATTTTATAGGAACTTACGCAATTTTTTAAACATAGATACACAAAAAGTTGCTAGAAAAGTAATATGTGAATACTTGCGAACATATTTTAAGCATTGTGACTTCAGCAGCGGGTTATTTTTAGGTGACATTTTCTAGGTCATAGTCCTTGTCATGTCCTATCAATCTATAGAGGCCACATTGTGGGGATGAAGATTATGGAATTAATATCTTGGAAAATTGATTATGTGACAATTGACATATAGGTTATATCATTAATTCTGCTGTCTTCTCTCTTTTTTTTTTTGGTCCTCAACATCCTTGCAAACTCAATTTTGTGGGAACTTACCCAAATCTTTAACATAAAAACACAAAAAGTTGCTAGAAAAGAATCATGTGAATATTTGCAAACATCTTTTGAGCATTGTGACTTTAGCAGCGGGTTACTTTTAGGTGACATTTTCTAGGTCATAGGCCTTGACATGTCATGACACATAATTGAGGATGAATAACTAAGTTGCTCGGACTCGGGTGTGGATCTAGAGGTCAAATTCTTCATGATCAAAATTTTAAGATTCGTGGATATGGATACGGTGCGGGAATTCGGCTAAAATTAGTTGAAATATCTAAAAATAGAGTTATAAAACCTAAATTGTGAGATATCATGCGGAGACCTTGAGAAGAAAATATTGATCAAGAGGAGAAAATATATACAAGGTATTCCATTTTCTTCAAATTACTTAAAATTAGTGACTCCTTTCATTGAATTTGTTCGAAATTTCTCTGTCTATTTTGGTGAAGTACCCAGAATTAGTTGACCAGATCGGGTATGGATCCCACACCCATGTTGTGTCGACATGGGTGCGGCACCGAAAGTGAAGAGTCCGAGCAACATAGATGAATATTATGCAATTAATATCTTGGGAAAATTGTTTGTCACAATTTACATATAGGGCATATCAGTAATTCTTCTTTCTTCTCTTTTAATGTGTCTCGTGACAAGGTATTTGCTACTTAACATAAATGAGAAAATGAACATCATATCATTAATGGTTTAAAGAAAAATAGTGATAGCATAAAAATCTAGAAGATAGTATTTATGAACATTATAAATCAAAACAACAAATCCAGGTTTGGGGTCAATCCAAGACTCCAGTCATAACGAACATGAGGTTCCCTTTATCAAACACAAAAGAAAGTCAAACAACATAATGAGTTGTATATGATTTTGATGTCAATTTCATATTTACGGTCTTAAATTACCAAATGGTTGGCAGTTTCAAAAAATTAGCTGCATGGTTGGAGAAACACACAACAATCCTTTAAGCCTGGTTTTTTGATCAACGGTACATGCGTTGATGTTGTTAAGTGGCTTATAACATCTCTGGCAAAAACACAAGTTGGAATTTGGATGGTTGTCTTCCGCGTAGGATTCAGTAAAGGCGCTTTTTATTGAAAGAAATCCATGTGCAAGTAAAATTAGATGACTAATTTAGTCTCAAATTTTAGTATTCGAGACAGTATTTCTTAAAACTCGAAAGTTGAAGTGTAGTTGAAGTTTCAACAAATTAAATTATTGTAATCACAATTTGTAGAGGTAGAGGTTGTTTCTGGAAGACCTTGGCTCAAGTGCGACAAATCTAGGTACAAAGAAGGATCTAGTAGTGTAGAAAGCAATAACACTTAAGAAAAGCAATGCAAAGCCTACAAGAAAGGGACAAGAACAACGACAAAGGAGTTCGATGACTGAACCACAATAAACAATAGATAGTTGTAGATAACACCAACAAGCCTAAATCCACGAGAAGCGAGTCAACACTCCACTACCTACTGATCCTCTACTCTAATACATGTCCACCACATCATCATACTTGTCATGTCCTTGGTAATTTGAAACTGCATCATGTCCCATCTAATCACTTCTCCCCAATATTTCTTTCTCTACTTCTACCTCTCCTCGTAACTACTATATCCAACCTCTTTCATATCCTCACTGAGGCGTTTGCGCTTCTCGTCATTATATGTCTAAATCATCTCAATCTCACATCTCTCATCTGGTCCACCACGGAGGCCATTTCCACTTTATCCCGGATAACCTCATTCCTTATTTTATTGCTTCTAGTATACTCACACATTTACCTCAACATTCTCATTTCCCCAATATGCATCTTTTGAACATGGAAATTCTTGATTGACCACCACTTTGCCCCATACAACAGAGTCTGTCTTATATTTATTAGTGTCACTTACAAATTTAAATATGATAAGAATTTGTTGCTAAGCAAAATTAAATTATAAGGATATCAGTCAGTTTTCAAGCGTTAGAATGTTTATTTATTTATTTTTAATAAATTTATGTTGATGAGAAGAAGTCGGATATAAATTTTTTAAAAAAATTTAGTCATTCTGTCTCCTTCTGTTTTTCTACTTCATGGTAGTTTTACAGAGCGAGATTTTATATGCATCAAAAATATTTTCAACTATTTTATTTTCATTCAACGTCAGATTTTATATTCATGAACTTGGCGATAAAGAATAAACTTCATGATGGCTATCCCTAATTTTTTATTGAACATATACAGACTGATTCTCTTTGTTATTGGTACAAAAATATCTTGAAAAACATTCTACAAATATTTCCGTCAAAATGGTATATCAAACCTCAACAGGAACATTGCATAAAATGTCAAATATTAAATGAGATTTAACAAAAACAAGGGTGGTGCCTCATGTCCCAAGTCCCAAGTCCCAACACATGTTCCAAGCTATTCAATGTCGTTATCTAACCAAAAAAATGAGGTGACTGTATAATGTAAGTTGGGTCTTCAAGTGAATTGTGGACTCACGCTCTCCATTTTTCTTTTTCATCACAATGATGTAAAGAAAATTTTAAAGAAAAGTGACAAGTAGCCAGAAGCTATCCCTCATAAGTTGAGACTCACCTAGCGAAAAATTTCCATTATAAACAGGGGTTCTTTAAGTACGTGATGTTACAGAGTTTAATGGGGTGAAACCGTATTACTTGCAGTTCATCAAATTTCAAAAATCTAAATATCTTATACTACATGTGGTTAACACAAGAGCGATGCATTTTTTTTGATAGAGTTACCATACTTAATTTGATTATGAGTGGATTTCATTTGTGGACCAGATTCAAGTGGGGAATGAGGAGAGGGATGTACTTTTTCGAGAGCCATTTTGGGTTCATGCTAGGACGATTGACTATTGAAGCTATACGTCTAGTGAGAAGACTGGTTGATAAGATCCTAATTGGGGACAATTAAGATCAAAATTGATGCGGAAAATGAATTGAATTCGAACACTCAAAATTAAAGATAGAGTAGAAATAGGATGAGAAGTGAAGCAAAAAGGGCTTAATTGAATTCACAATCAAACCTGCGGAGGAGTCAATGCTAAGTTGGAAGTTTGGAGATAGACCTAGAATCTAAAGGGTTTCGATTGAGCAGGACCAATACAAAATATTTGGAGTGTAAGTTTAGTGAGGCGAGACCTGAGGCTGTTGTGGTAGTGAAGCTTGATAGCTAAGTTGTTCAGAAGAAAGATAGTTTTAAGAATCTGGGGTCTATGATCCAGGAAAATGGGGCGATTGACGAGGATGTCACTCCCCGTTGTATTAGTACAGGGCGGATGAAGTGGAGTCTCGCTTCGGGAGTCTTGTGTGATAAGAGGCTGCCCCTTAAACTTAAAGGTAAATCTTATAGGGTGGCGGTTAGACCTGCAATGTTGTACGGGGCAGAGAGTTGAACTGTCAAGAATACTCACATCCAAAAGATGAAGGTGACAAATATAAGAATGCTGCGATGGATATGTGCAGTTAATAGGAGCGATAGGATTAAGAATTGGTTATTTATGACAAGGTAGGGGTGAGTTCGGTGGAAGAAAAGATGCGGAAAGCGAGACTGAGATTGTTCGGGCTTGTGATGAGGAGGGACTCAGATGCTCCAGTGCGCATGTGTGAGAGGTTGGAGCTAGTGGATTCAAGCGTGGTAAAGGTAAACCCAAAAAGTATTGGAGGAATGTGATTAGACATGATTTGAACAGTTACAGTTTACCGAGAACATGACCTTAGATAGAAAGGTGTGGAGGACGACAATTAGGGAGGAATGAGTTCTTGCTAGTAGGGAGGTGTGCTTTGTTTAGTTTTTCGTATTAGTAGTAGTTGAAGTGCGATGCTTGTAGTGTCTTATCCTTGGAGTTATATCGATGTTTATTGTATAGGATAGATTAATTGTTGTAATATTCTGCTGTAGCGTTGTTTTTGCTATTAGGTGTTATTTTATTACTATATGTTGTTTATTATTTTATTAGACTGTGATTTTGTCGTGAGCCGAGAGTCTATCGAAAATAGCCTCTGTACCTCACCTCTGAGGTAGTGGTGTGGATTGCGTACACTTTACCTTCCCGAAACCCCACCTTGTGGGAATTTACTGGTATGTTGTTGTGTTGGGAAGGGTTTTTCAAGTAGGTATGGCTTTAGGCATTATCCGAGCATGGATAGTGCCGGATGATATCATATCATCCTCCCCTTCTTGAAAAAGGATTCGTCCTCGAATCTGAACCTTGCAAAAACATATAAAGGACAAACAATCAAGTTCTCCTTATGATATGAGGGTTAACACAAGGGTTAATAAGAACATCGCTCCGCCAAGTATCCTTAACCAACATGAAAATCAATTCATTCCATAAGGAACAAAGAACGTGGCTATCGAATATTTCGTGACACAAAGAGGTCACACCACAATGAAAAAAGTCCCACATAGCTTGACCATAATACACAATTTACCCAAATAAGACTCCTACCTCCATAGCAAACAAATTCTATACCAACATTGACATCATCATATGCAAAGAGGTAGTAAAGAAAGGGGTTACAAAAACTATCTTCATTGATGGTGCTCTCATATTTTGGTCCTCTCTGAAAGATTGGAACACACAAAAAGAAAAGTAGCAATTGACTAGCAAGTATGACCGCCTTCCTTCTCAACACCATCCTTTCCAATGGGTGTAGTCTCATCTTCCAAGAAGAGATTTCCATATTTGAAAAGTGTATCTTCATACTATAGTGGATTACAAAACAATTTGTAGCCTTCAATAGTGGCTACATGTTCAACATTACAAGCATTACCATTATGCTTACTCTCGATAGCCATACCGTCATCAAATAAATCACTATCCTTAAAAAACATTCCACCTCATAAGTTCTTTGGAATAAACAAGAACCGGAATCACGATCTAGATGTAAATATAACCTCATCATCAACATCATTAAATTGAGGTTTTTGTAGCTCATATAATTCCTCATTTAGTGGGTCATAATTACAAACAAGTTGACCATCAACATAAGGTTTAACACTAGTAACATTTCAAGCTCAAAAGAATCAAAGACATGATTGCTACCATTATGACCAACTCGGATAGAACAATTTTCCTCAAGATGGGACTCCTAATTTGACACAAATCACTACACGAATCAAGTAATTCGTCATCATACTTATCAAACAACGGTGGAGTGTCATAAAAGGGGTCACAATTAAGACCAACATCATAAAGACACTCACCCAAACTCAAATACTCAAGCAAGTCGATGTTATTTTCACTCAAAGGATCATCCTTTTCAAATGATGGTGTATTTTCATTCAAGTCACAAGTGCTAACACTAGGTTCACACAAATCAACTTTACTAGAAGAGTCAATCCGGTCATCTATAAAACCAACTAGCATTTGGGCATTCACAACAATGATATTATCATCATGCAACCTAGTGCTATCATGGATATCACAAGGCAAAGGCTCATTAAGCTCACACAAAAAACATGTTATCACTGGTTAGTAGCCACACAATGATTTTCCAAGTTGGATGAAGTTCAAGAGTTATTTTTGGAGCACATTTACTCCTTTGGGAAGCTTTTAAGGAGCTCCAGATTCTTCAAATTTTGAGATGCCTCACTAGGCTTGCTTTCGAGGATACCTTCATAAGTTTCAAAACAACTAAAGAAAGAAAAGTTACATGAGTTAGGATAAGGTCGTGACAACCCTCTCATATCGCTCCACACAACCTCTCATTTTTCCTCTCTAGAGTTGTCACTTGTTACACCCTTACTCCTTCAATATTGGCTCTCAATTTTATTGGAGTTAGGACAAGTGCCAAGTATTCCTTGAGAAAGGTTAGATGATCCCTTCAACTTTAGCTTCCACTTTGGTTCATCAGAAGTATCTTCTTTCTTCCATTGGCTTCTCCTTAATTATATTTTCACAAGGAGCATCTGCGTCCATTATTAGCTCCCTAGGTTTAACTTCACAAGGAGTAGCTATCTTCTTTTCAACTTATAACTCCTTTGGCTTGGTTGTCATTTAAGAAACCTAGCAACTCTTTGATTCCGTGTAGCATAGGACTTCCCCAAATCCAATGGTGGTTCACTTGGCGTTACTTCTCTAGAGGCATTAGTGGGAACTCTGTGGACCACAATATACTTGTACTAATCTTGCACATACGAGATCTTATGCTCTTTGAACCAAAAACTTCCCAAACATATTTCACAAGTATCCATTATGCTCTTTGAACCAAAAACTTCCCAAACAAGTTTCACAAGTATCCATTATGCCTACACCACTCTAAATCACCTCTTGATATGCCCCAAGGGAGAGAAACACCTTTACTTGATAAGTAATCCAATCCTCTCATTCATCAAAGGAAGGAAATTGAGTTGGATGTAAAGGTAATCCAAAGTAATCCACCACTTCACGATTTATGATACTAGTAAGATGTTGATCATCAAATACATGACTTTTGTTCCAAGAATTCGCCTCTTGGAACCTTGGATTCATTCTATTTCTATGGTCTATTGATCCTTTCATCCTACCCCTAACACCATCACCATATGGCTAACAAGACATTGGAACTAGGATAAGAAGCATGATGTAGCATTCCTAAAACTAGGGATTGTACTTCTTCTATGGTCCACACGACGACTTCGAGTTGGTACCACCCATACATCTACACCTCCTTGTTTAGGATAGGAAGTAGCACAAGACGAGCAGGAGAATTCAACCTCACCACTTCCATTACTATCACAATCTTACTCGTAGGGTTTATAAGACATACGGGAGAAAGCATTGTACCTCTCATCGTCTTCATAATCATGGTGTGTAGAATAAGAACCCTTATGATCTCATCCTCACTATAGTAATCTCCACAAGGTTCTTCTAGCCCTTCAACATCGTCACATTTGTTTTTGGAGTAGTAGTTTTCACCACCATATCGTTTATGTTCACATGGACCATCCTAGCCCTCATAGGACTCTCATCATACTCATGGAAATCCATCACTTGACCTTCATAGCCCTCATAAGATTCATCAGCATACTCATGAGATCCCTCATCATACACATAGCTTAGATTGCTACAAGCATATTCACTAATGTCATCTCCACAATATTTCGAGGCCACAAATGACATTCTTCCTTATAACTCCTTATTAACTACCTGCAAAATGAGCAAACAAGGCTTAGTAATAAGAGTTTCTCATCGACACTCGTGTTTACATTCAATTGTGCTTCGCTAGCACCACTCAACTGAGCTCACCTCTTGCCTCTTACCCTAAAGCGGAGTTTCCAAAGTTGCTATTGAACTACCTTTGTCCAATCAATTCACAAGGTTACTAATTTTTTGTGGAGGAATAGATTCTCGTAGACCAATCAATGGATGACTTAAGAACAAATAGACAAGAGCCAAATAATGTTCCATAAAAACAACAAAGAAAAGCGCGAAATAAAAAATGAACACAACCAATTAACAACTAAATAGGAGAATTACTAATTGGAAATTAATTTAAGGAATCAAGAATAAAAGTTAAGATCAAGGAATTGGAACTAAGGAATTAGATCATGAGATTGGTTTAAGAAAAAAGAGTCCACAACTTTAGAACCAAGTTACCATCGCCTAAGTACACTACTAGGTCGCCAAAGTTGACTCCCATCTCCAAAATAACCAGTGAGCAACTTGGAAACTGTTTTGGGTCACCAAAGCTTGGCTAGTATCACCCCAACATGTTGGCGGGTCGCCCAACTAGGCCCTAGCCCCAATTAACAGAATGCTTGAAGCCTCCGCGAATTTATACTTTGTGGTACCCCTTTTTTACTTTCTTTACCTAGTATTTATCCTTTTTGGTAAATTCTCTTGTACTAACACTTTATACTTTTTTTCTTCTTTCTTTTGGATATAACACACTTTTTTTCAAGATTTTCCTCAACAAACTTTGAAGATCATGAAGAACACCATGAACATTGATGAACTTCAAATATTCATAACTTCGTTTTAGCTTCATTTTTTTTCCAAATTTAATACCCAAGCTCCTCTTGCTATGGGAAACAAACCCCAATAACTTTGAAGCCTTGATTTCAAGCCAATCAACACAAAATTTGAAACCCATTTACTGAAATTTTGAAGATCCCCGTAAACATAATGAACACCCAAAACCACAATTCACTCAAATCTTCTCCGTCTTTTGTGAAAATTGATATTTGAGATCCTTATGATATGGATATCACTCCAAAACACTTTTGGACTTTCAGTTTCCTCTCAAAACATTCAGGTTTCAAAACCTACTTGTTACACTCTTCAAAGCATCAAGCTCTTCAATGATGAAATTTCTAAACTCAATCAAATTGAACCAAATTTGAGATCTAGACTCTAAACACTAGAGATTTCAAATCTAGTGATAGGAACTCAATTAAAGATTTAATTCAACTCAAATTTTTTTCTTGAAATTTATTATTGAACAATATTTTTCAATTTTTAAATATGAACCTAGGATTGAAATTTGTAGAAATAAATATCTAGCGTAAGCTTTGATACCAAATAATGCGGTCCTAATTGGGAACAATTAAGATCGAGATCGATGTGGAAAAAAAATTGAATTCAAACACTCAAAATTAAAGATAAAGTAGAAACAGGAGATGAGAAGTAGAAAGAAGGGCTTAATTGGATCAGAATCAAACTGACGGAGAAGTAAACTTGAATTTCATAAGAATTGAGAAACCCAATTGATGCACAAATGAGCGACTCAAGTGAAAATCAAGGTTAAAGAATTCTAGATCAATCAATGGGAATTCACCCAATTAACTAATCCAATCAACACTATAGCTAACCTAGCTATACTAAGGGATCCAACCAAATACTCTCAAAGAGTATTCCTCATATCTCAATCAGCATAGTCTAAATGACAAATAAACTAAAGCAAGTATATGTAGGATTGCCTTTACATGCATAGCCATTTATTACAAAGAGGGCTCTTTGAGGCCATGTATGGTTGCTAAGAGGGCCATTTAGGTTGCCCCAACATGTGACTGACTGCCACACACTCTTTCTCCATCACCAGTATTTCCAGAAAAGGTGAACTTAAGTTGGTGAGGTCTTTGTTTCTTGGGCGAATCACCAAAGGCCTTGGTGGACTGTTTTGGTGCGCCCCAATGACCAGTGAGGTCTTCTTCAAGCTCTCCTTGCTCCTTGCTATCTTCCACACATGGAATTGCTTAATATAGCATATAGGAAGGTCCTCCAAAGTCCCTTGTGTCTTCCAAATAGGTATGGCTTCAAGCATGGATGGTGCAAGGCTATATTATATCACTAGTGAAGAATTTTAGGGAACGAAAAATGGGCTTATATATGGTATTCATTGACCTTGAAAAAGCTTATGACAAAGTTCTAAGAGATATCCTTTGGAGGTGCCCGGAGGCTAGAGGCTTATCGGTGGCTTACATTAGAGCGATAAAGGACATGTATGGTGGGGCCAAAACTTTAGGTAAAATGGTGGGAGAAGAGTCGGAGCACTTCTCAGTTGAGATAGGATTGCACCAGAGATCAGTTCTTTGTTTTTTCCTATTTGCTTTAGTGATGGACGAGTTGACAAGATCTATTCTTGATGAGGTGCCATGGTGTATGTTATTTGTTGATGACATAGTATTGATTGATGGGAATTAGGAAGAAATTAAAGCTAGGTTGGAGGTTTGGAGACATGCTAGAACCTAAAGGGTTCAGATTGAGCAAGACCAAAGCTGAATATTTTGAGTGCAAATTTAGTGATGCGGTGTACGAGACAGACATGGAAGTGAGGCTTGACACACAACCTATCCCCAAGAGAGAAAGTTTCAAGTAATTTGGGTCTTTAATCCAGGGAAATGGGATATCGATGATGATGTCAAACATCATATTGGGGCGACATGGATGAAGTGGAGGCATGCCTCTTGAGTCTTGTATGATAAAAATACCACCTAATCTTAAAGAAAGTTCTATAGAGTGATGGTTAGACAATCTTTATTGTATGGGGTGGTGTGCTGGTCCCCTAAGAACTCCCATGTCCAGAAGTTGCACGTCACTGAAATGAGGATACTGAGATGGATGTGTGGACATAATAGGAGCGGTAAGATCAGGAATGAGGTTATGTGGAAAAAGGTTTGAGTGGCCTCTGTGGTGGATAAGACGAGGGAGGCGAGACTGAGATGGTTTGGACATGTGAAGAGGAGGTGCATAGACACACCAGTGAGGAGGGGCGAGAGGCTGGTTATGGAGGGGTTAGAGGTAAGCCTAAAAAGTATTTGGGGAGGTAATTAGACAAGATATGACGCAATTTCATATTAGCAAGGACTTGACTTTAGATAGAAAGACGTGGAGGTTGTTTATTAGGGTAAAAGATTAGTATGGAGTAGAGTGTTGTCTTGCCTTTCGAAGGTTCAGAGTTGGTGTCTGTCGTAGTATTAGTCCATTCTTGTAGACCTTTTTTTTATATCTATCGTCATATGTTGTTTATTGTGTGTCGACTACCTCAATAGTTTGTTATTGTTCCTTTTGTGTAGGCTTTCCATCGTTTTCCTAAATAATTGATATGCTTTCTTCACTCTTTTTTCCTCTTGTACTTGGATGTGTTGTTTTTTTTCCTCTTGTACTTGGATGTGTTGTTCTTGGGATGATGGTCTCTTGAAATCAGCCTCTCTACCTCAACGAGGTAGTGGTAAGGTCTTCGTACATTCTACCTTCTCCAGACCCCACTTATGAGAATTCACTGGGTATGTTGTTGTTCCATTATTAAATTTTGTTTCCTATTCTAGCGATAATTTTTATTCCTAAAGTACAATATAAAGGTAACGATAATTTTTATTCCTAAAGTACAATATAAAGGCACTTTTTAATTTCTGAACCATCTTCTGTTATTTCCGCATGTGAATGGGATAAAAAAAACGAGGTTATACATGGAAGCTAGAAATTCGAAATAGAAGACAAAGTTGAAAACCAGACATTACCAGCGTTTGTGTGGGAAAGCGAGTAGTGGAGACTCCACTAGAAGCCAAGATTGAAGCTCTGCTCATTTGTCGTAAAGTCTCAAAAGAACTTAAGTCATTTAGGTTGATAAAAAGATGGGTCTGGGCCTAACTGAACACCAAAACTCCAAGACCATTTAAAGGGACCAAATAGCCTTGTCCTATCCATTTGGGACTCTGACACCCCCTCGCATACGTAGGACTGAATGTCTGGAGTTTGGACAATTTAAGGGGGGGGGGGGACAAATTAGCAAATAATGAATTGGGATGGGTCTCATGCTGACACCATGATAAAGAAATGGATATTGGGTCTAATTGAACGCCAAAAGTTAGCTCATGAAGGAAGTATTGTCCGAGACCATATAAGGAGACCAATGACTCCTTGCCCCATTGATATGAGACTCCAGCACGTGTCTATGGTGCTAGTTCCCATCGATCGCACTGCCAACTGCAGGTTTTGGTAATATTTTAAGTTTTATCACATGTAATTGATAACTTCCTTGATATATTGGAGATTTGGAGGTACCATAACAGATCTTCAGTCGTAGTAAACAATCTAATCAAGAGTGAAGACAATCATCTCTACCAAGAAATCCAGTTGGTTCATTACCTTGAAACATATGAACTTAATCACAGAAGATAGAAGTAATTTTAAGAGCAGAGGAAACAGCCAATTAGTCGGGAAACTCAACACAAGAATATGGAACTTTTAAGATATCATCATGTATATCTAGCTCTTTTGTTCTTCTGACTATGGACACCATGGAAATGTGTTTTTCTCTTAATAGCCAGGTTTGGAGATTCTTTAGCCTTTTATAAACAAAATATTTAAAGCCATGAATTGGACTTTTGGAGCAAATAAGATTTATATCCCAAAGTGCAAAAAGTTCCGGTTGCATACTTGGATCCTTCAATGGCATTCCATTTCAGAATATTAAGTAAAATTTCAATTGAAGTCAGAAGTCTATATTATTACAGATTTATCCTAGATGAAACTAATTATTCAAGGATATTATTGCGTACCAACGTTATTTTTCGTGCTTTTATGGATAATGATTAAGTTACCTTAACGAAAAAGTTCTTGTTGGATTCAAAGGGGTGTTAGCGCATTTTGTTCTCACTATCTACATGGGATTGCTTCTGCTTCTTCCAGGCCGAGATACATGAGTTATTGGCATTAGTATATTATGATGGTCTTCAGAATGTAGTACCAATCTATGATCAAAGATCTGTTGTGCCATCCAAAGATTCAGCATGGATGATGTTCTGTCAAAACTCAATGAGACACTTTCAGAAAGCCTTCGCACACAAGTAAGTCTATTGAATCCGTTTCCCTTGATTATTTCTTCATCTAATGTAACCACAATTTCAGAAAGGACTGGTCTCATGCATTTTATCTGGGAAAACTCTCCGAGAAGCTTGGATACTCACATGAGACTTCATTTTCATTCTATGCTAAAGCTATTGCTTTGAATCCATCTGCTGCGGATTCATTCTATAGGATGCATGCTTCACGGTTGAAGTTACTTTGCACATGTAGGAAACAAGATGAGGAGGCCTTGAAGGTTGGTGCTTTTCTGATACTTGCTTTAACTCCTTTCCGTTTCCTCTTTTAAACAAGCTATGATACAAACAGGTGCGTATTGACAGTTGTGAAGATAGGTAATTTAGTTTTAGCTCTTTCCGTTTTCTATGGACCTAATGTAAATTCTGAGAGACACATACACAGCAAAGCAACATTTCAGAATATATAAATACAACACACACACACAAAAAAAAAAAAAAAACAGTTTCACTGGATTATTTTAAACATGGTCTGCTTGGAGTTGAGGGGTATGTGTTATATAATACTCTTTTATAATCAGCAGCCTATATAAGTTCATGACTTTCAGCAGTATATGCATATTTTCCTTTTCTCTTCACAGCTCAAAGAGTTCTCAAAATATAACTTGACTACTGCATCTGGGAGAGGGAGGACTTAGCATGTCTAAACTAATGGTTTCTTCTGAATACGTTTAGTTTGTATGTCCCTTCTCTGGACAGGCTTGGTAATAGTTACCTTTTCCAAGTGGTCATTTCCCATGTGTTAGGATTGATGTTGACTTAATTAGTGCCTGGATGCATTTTAGGTTGTAGCTGCGTACTGTTTCAATCAATCAACTCAGGATACTGTGATGGATATCCTTGGTAAGGTTTGCCCATCAATTTCAGAATCGACAAGCTCCGAGGATAGAACTCCTAATGCATACTCTGTCAATGATGGAAAAGGGGATTCACCTTTGGAAGGGGTGTGGCAGATGCTTTACAATGATTGCCTTTCTGCCCTTGAAATCTGTGTGGAAGGGGACCTGAAACATTATCATAAGGCTAGATATATGCTTGCTCAAGGCCTGTATCAAAGAGGTGAGAATATGGATCTACAGAAGGCAAAAGATGAACTTTCCTTCTGCTTTAAGTCGGCTCGTTCTTCATTCACAATAAACATGTGGGAGATTGACAGTATGGTTAAGAAG
This sequence comes from Withania somnifera, assembly GCA_039654485.1. NCBI lineage: Eukaryota > Viridiplantae > Streptophyta > Magnoliopsida > Solanales > Solanaceae > Withania > Withania somnifera. Next base: position 9,185,793 of record JBDJHY010000106.1, on the reverse strand, counting down.
GGAAGGTATGACAACTTTTTCTAATTCCGTTTAGATTGTTCTCTCTTTATTTAGGGCAGACCTTTCTTTTGATTGAATTGAAGTCTTGGATGTTCAACAATGCACCAATACGTTGTCAGCTTTTAATATACGATGTGAAAAGATTGCCATAACATTGACATGAGCTATTGTAAAGATCAACACTGAGCATCCAAAACATCGATCCAAATTATCTATATAATAAGATTCTTTCCACCAAAAAGTTAAAATGGGAGAGCGAGACCCTTGAATGTCCATGCAAGTCTTTTTCTATTGTTCCTTTCTCGCAAATCATCCAAAAAACATATTGCGATGAAGCAGCAAGAGAAGATTGAGAATTGATTATTCCCTCAAGCTATTGGGGGTTTAAATAGTGAGATTTACATGTTCTAAAAAAAGAAAGAAAATTAATATTACAGGAAATAAATCAATCTAATTGATTTTGGTTTATCCTTATTGATATGTACTATTTTCACAAGATCCTAGCACTCCCCCTCAAGCTGGCACATACAAATCTTATTTATTAAGTTTGCTGTATGTACCTGTTTGAGAAGGATAAGGGACTTGATATGTATGTTGGAAGCTGATCATTTGACTTCCTGGAAATTATTACAATGTCTCTTGAGGTTATCACCTCTTAGGAAATAACTATCCTTTTTTATGTGCTTGGTCCTATCATGAAACATTGGATTTGATCCAATGTAAAGTGCAACCTGATTATCCAAAAGAAGTTCAATTTGGCCCATCTCTCCAAATTTCAATTCACTTAGCAGTTACTTGATTCAGTGAGTTCACATACTGTATGGCATGATATTCTGCTTCTTCACTTGATATTGCAGTTACATTTTGTTTCTTACTTTTGCAAGACACAAGATGCCCCCAACCATAATGCAATATCCATAGATAGATCGTACGTCTGAACAAATAGCATTTTATATCCAACAATATGCCCATATCCTCGATCTTTGTGAAGAACTGTTTTCTCTGGGACGTATTTTATGTATCAAGGGATACAAATAAATGCATTCCAATAACTATCACTAGGAAAATCCAAGAATTGACTCACGGCAGTCATTAGGAAAACAATGCCAAGTCGAGTTGTGGTGCCTATCAACCTCGTATTCCTTCCAAGATCATTAATAGTCTTAATTTGGTAGAGGTTAGTATTCTGATCCACAGTGTCATTAAGCCTACAGTCTGTCAATTCTTCTCTTTAAGAATTTCAAGAGCATACTTACTCTTGTAATGAAAATGCCTGATTTGGATTTAGCGACCTCAATACCTAAGAAGTACCTGAGCCGACCAATGTTCTTGGCTTAAAATTACTGAAAAAAGGATGATGCTTTAACTTGGATGATTTCCTCTTCATCACCAGTGATAACTATATCGTCAACCTAGACAATCAAATCCATGCACAAGTGTGGAGCGGAGGACGATAAACCACAGCATAATTAGCTTCACCATAAGTCATACCAAATTCTTGGGTAACTGTGTTAAATTTTTCGTATCACATTCGGCAGGACTGCCTCAGGTCATGAAGTGATTGTCTTAGCCTGCACACCATGTTACCGAACTTCTTTTGAACTCATGCTCTTGTCTGACTTTTACTTTTAGGTTTCACATGCGGTGATAAACTTGTTTGAATAGTACATTTATGATTCAAGATCCATGATAAGGCTCAATGGGCTTGGTCCATTCTTGGAAAACCTTGAATTTCAAATTAACGTCACATAGGGTCATACTAACACACATTGACACAGATAATACAAATTGTTTTGAATTGGCGCTTCGACTCCTTTTCCTGCTATCTTCTTCTATCAAGGTTATCCTGGTTGGTCTGAAAATAATGTAAATTGAGTTTTCTATCCTGCAATGACTCTCCATTTCTTCTGGAGATTGAAGTGGTAATCATTACTCTCTGTGATGACTGCCAAGTTTTGTGACAGGATTTTCAGTCCTTAACATGTACATACTATCGCTAAACAGTTCCATATGAGGTAGATAAATAGTATCCTTTCTTAATATTACCTTATCAAAAATAATAAAATAAATAGTATCGTTTCTTCTCGGACCTGTGCAGCCTATTTGAACAACCAACTATCAAGGAGCAAGATTTACTCGTCTTCACATGTCTATCTATAAATATAAAGTGGAAAAGCTTAGGAAAATCTTCTAGTTGTGACACTTTAAGACAACCAATACTTCACATGCTCAACCTGCTCACTTTGAGAATGCTTCCACCAAAGACTTGTTCAAGAAATATTTATCTCATCCGAAGTATCCCAAGCCACTAAAATATCATTTCATTATGTAATCTTTTCCAAGTATCTAAGAAAGGAAAAGAATGCCCATGTTACTACATCCTAGTAAGATTTGAAACGGCAACCATTCTGTAAACCTCTTAGAGTTTTAAATCTGGGTCACACTTCATATCGTCATACACTAGGCTTGAGTTATGTTGGGGTCAGTGTTTGTATGTGTTATTTGCTTTGCTGGAACTGAGTCAACGCGTCAGAGTTTGTATGTGTTGATTTGCTTTGCAGGAACTGAGTCAATTTATTTGACCCTTTAAATGTATGCCACATTTTTTGCAAAATGTTCGGCTTGGTGAATAAGCATTTGCAGAAGCTATTTCTTTTGGAACTCCCGAGAATAAGCTATATCACTCACAAGTAGGAGAGTATATGCCACTATCAGACCTTAGGGAAATGTGAAAGTCGATAAGAAAACTGGCAGGAACTGAAGTTTGATTGATGAATGCCTATGTTCTGTTAGGGAAATGCGATGTTTTTAGGTGGTTGTTGTCATCAAATGATACAGTGACGGGATGGTTTTATTTTTTGCACCTGGTGAACTTGGTAACAATGATAGGAAAAGTCAATTATAATCATGTTCCTGGATGAATCCCTTTTCAGGCCCATTACTTGGTCTGTATTGGAGGCACATTTCTTTCCTCATTAGCTGGTCATTTCTATTTTTATATTGCAGGCGCAGAACCCAATGTTGCTCGGGGAACAGGAGAGCCCTTGAAGTTAACTTGGCAGAAAGTTCTCGGAAGTTCATTACTTGCATTCGCAAGTACATACTGTTCTACCTAAAACTGCTGGAGGAGATAGGAGACATCTGCACCCTTGATCGGGCTTATTTCTGTCTTAGGACAGATAAGAGGGTACTGCCATATGAATTGACTGCATACATTGTTCACAATGACTAGCAACATTAGTGATTAACCTAATGAAAAAAAAAACATGTTCTCCTTGTACACTTGTCCTTATTGCATCTACCCTTTTGAGGTTGCATCTACTAATAAGCCTCTTTGAGGATGATTTTGAAATTTCACTGCTTTATTATTTATAGGAAAGCATTTCTCATGCCATATCTTAGAGCTTTACAAGTTGGAAAAACAGTTTATTGCAAAGAGAGTTGTCTTACCATGTATAATGCCATGGAACATGATGCAGGAAAAACATAAAAAGTGCTTGGAAGAACTTTTATTTTATGTTACATATCATCCTATTTTATGATATTCAAATTAGGCCCTCAATTCTTTCAATTGTCTCGTATTGCCTGTTCTGTTGGATACCGACATGAAACCTAAAGCACTGCCCGTACTTTTAGATTTAATTAACTCATCCCACTCTTTTAAATTTGGTTTTATCTCCATATTTATTTTATCAAAGCTCCCTTGTCTAACATAGATGTATGTATCTGTTTCATTCAGTTCTCCTTATGTCTTGAAGATCTCATTCCAGTTGCCCTTGGACGATACGTAAAGGCATTAATTTCATCTATACATCAGACTGAGCGTAAGTCTTGTGGTGCTAGCTACTCTAGTGAGCATCATCTGGAGAAAATGTTCTCTCTGTTCATGGAACAGGTCACCGTGTGGTCTGATATTTGTTGCTTGCCAGAAATAAAGAGCTCCAAGTTAACAGAGAGCTGTTTATTTGGGTGAGTCCTTTTGAAGTGACCCAACTTTATGTGTTCTGTATTAGATGTTTTTCTGTGCTCTCCAACTTTGCTTACATTACAATTGAAAAAAAACACTAGTTTCCGTGTCTCTAGTCTAGTAATTAGAAAAAGGAGTTCTGTTCCCACTTGCTCTGTAGTCTTACTGATCTGTGCCAGTTGCAAGAGGTGCTAAATAACAATGATAAGGAAAAGAATTAATTGCTCTTTTATTGAAGAACTATGTTCAGGATAATTTTTTTTCTAGTATGGTAAATGAGATATTTTGTTTTAGATGTAAAAGAGACATCGGATGGAAGGATATTTTGGATATATATTGTCATTGATCTTGTATTCACACCTTCTTTGACGTGATATCAATAAATGAATTTGGTTTAGCAAAAAAAAATTGTAGTATTTTGTTCCTATAAACTATGCTAGTGCACAAATAGAAACTTTAAAAAATAGATGTAATCTGATAACAATCTGAATCAGATTATCACTGATATATGCGTTGATTGGCTATTTTCCCAATATTCTTGTTACAAGTACATGTACTATCAAGATATCGTCCTTGGGTCAGGTACTTCATATATTTTTCACTATTGAGAATTTATGAATTTCCGGTTTATCCGAGAAGTCTCAGTTGTTTGTTCATCCGAGTCCTAACTGTTAGATTGGGCTTTGAACAAAATAAATGATACCATGAACATTTGTGAAATACAGAGTCAAATTCCTAAGGCTATGAAGTCGACTGCTTGATTGCACTTAAAGAAGTTTGCTTATGCATAAACCATTCGGATTTCCTTGCAGATATCTTTATCAATATATCCAGTCTTTAGAGCAAAATATCAAAGTTGAAACGCTTGAAGGAATAAATGAGAAGATACGCAAGCGTCTGAAGAACCCAAAGCTGTCCAATAGCAACTGCTCGAAAGTTCATAAGCATGTTTCTGCTGCTTGGTGTCGATCACTTGTAATTAGCATGGCTTTAATAACACCTTTGCATTCAAGACTCTCCAGTGAAGTCCAAGGTCCAAATTCACCAGCTAAAGGATTAGAGAACTCACAACTGCTTTGCCTTGATCTCCAACTGGATGAATTATGGAGTTCATCTTTTGAAGACATGAATCATTTGAAGGATCTCGAGAGAAAGTGGAACCCCTCATTGTCTAAAATAAAAAATGTAATAGTAAAGAGAGCTGCAGATGAAGATCTGGAAACTGCTTCTATGTTGCTTAGGTCTTGCTATAATTTCTACAAGGACACATTTTGTGCATTGCTCCCATCAGGTATCAACCTTTATATGGTGCCATCTCAATTTGCTACTGAGACATATATCCAACCTGGGATAGATGCAGTCGATATACTTGATATGAACACTTCACGGAAGCTAATTTTGTGGGCTTACACACTTCTGCATGGTCATTGCGCAAGTGTTTCAGCTGCTATTAAGTATTGTGAAGAAAACTCCAAGGTATTACATCTGTCGAGTCCATGTAACATAATTCCAAGCTTAAAGTTTCAGGATGCTTTTTGTTTTTTCGTTGGGCTATTAAAAGCATGTAGAAAAAGGTCAAAATGGGAGGCAAATATAGATGGTTATTTCCTTATTACTGATAAATTTGAATGGTGTTTTCCTTGCAGTCAAGGATAAAAAAAGTAAGTGGAAGTTTGTTGCCTTCAAGTGCAAATGCATCTCCTGCCACAGCTTCCAGTATAGGTGATCAATTAGTTTTATTATCTTTATCAACATCAATTAGCGGATCCATTTTGTTTCCTCTCCATGCTGATTCTTAACTATGTTGTAGGTGGAGGAAAAGATGGGATGAGTAAAAGCACCGAACCAGATGTTTCCCCTTTATCAACTTTGGACAATGCACCACATTCTGAGAACGAGGGATCACAAATAGTTACACCTCCCAGTTTGCCAGAAACTGAGAAAGCAAGTGCCTCTTTCTCCAAAATAGGGAGCACAATGGATGCATTCTCAACATCTCTGCCTGAAGGAGAGAACACGATTTCTCTAAATGTTGTAACTGCTGATAAGGGCCAGAAGGTTTTATTGGCTGCTCCGCATTTGTACTATGATAGTCCTGTTGTTGAGAGCAAGAAATTGGATAAACAGAATGACGCTGAAGCTTGAAACATTTGATGTTGTACATTATGTTTTAACAATCTGTTCTGCAACTTTGCCTCGCGAGTTCTCTATTATTGTATTGTATGTAAGCAGTTCCTTCTTTTCTTGAAGAGTTATTGTTTCTTTTCTCAAAAGGGTGTTCATACGCAAATTTACAACTCAAATAAACAGTTTCCACCTTGCATAGCCATACCTTGAGTGCAAGACCAAAATGGCTATTTTTTTCTTCGAACAGGGCTGAACCAAAAGGGGCAAATTGTATAAATTTGAACGAGATGATCAAGGAAATCGTTCAAGCAAAAACGAGATCCTTTTGACTTTTTTTCTTGAATTATTTTACATCTCTTTCGAACAGGAACGAGTTAAACATTTTTTAAATGCTATCAATTTATTATAGGAACTTCCAAGTAGGTCAAGAAAGAAAGGATTATATATATAATAGGAGTTCTTTATAGTATTTATAGTCAATAGTAATAGTACAAGTACACTATTTCAGTAAACTTTGCTTCATTTAGTTTAGTTTAGGTTTATTTCGTAAAATAAAATTTAATAAAAAATAAGAATTAATTCAAAATACTAAATAAAAAGGATTCTTTATGTTATTTTTTTTGTAGTATCTCGTTTAGCTTTCAACAAGTTGTGGTTTTTGTTTTTTTTAAACATTTTTTAAGATCTCGTTTTGTCTTCAAGAAAAGTGACGTTGTGTTACAATACTAAACATATGTTATAAATTTGGAGAAGTACAACTAACAGGCTAACTGGATTAGAATTTTTGGCCTTTTGAGACGTTCTTTGTGGGTTGGTTGATGAATCTAATCAGACACAATTATGGTTCGTCTGTATTTAACATGCAATACATGG